>JAZHRO010000025.1:149517500-149930000 GCA_037157565.1 Thalassia testudinum | reverse complement strand
ACGGCCACTCTCCGTCGCCGAGTCAGGATAGCTAGACACACACCAACGGCATGTCCACCCATAATGGTGCTATGCACGTCTGGGCAAGTCGCGGGGTTTCGAACCCGTGCACCCTGCACAGAGAGCGCCTTATGGGGAACAGACACACCAATTGTGCTGCCCTATTAACCCCTATTAATTTCCACTAGAATTGGTGGGTAGTATAGAGTCTCGTTTTCATCTCTCAATTGCATGAAGAGAGCCCCGGGGGGCCTCTCTCCCTATTTATAGTACAATAAATATCCCAACAATATTAAATCCCTTTAACGGTCCTTGCGGATTCTCTGGCACATCCATTATTTGGATATTAATAATGTAGGTAACGCCATCATTAGTGCCGACGTAGCCGTCGTGGGTGTTGTTGCCGCCTCTACGACTCCAGTCATTCCGATCTGGATCCACCGGGATGAAGGCAGGTCTAGATCCGTCTAAGTGTTGGCGGGTTGGGCAGAGTCGAATGTGCCTGTTTGCTTGGTATCTAGGTAGCCGGATCCTTCTTCGAGCTTCGTGCGAAGTTTTAAGCTGAGGACGCTTTTTGCCCCTCATCAGGTGGCAATTCCAAGGATTGAAACGAGTAATTTCGCATTTGACATGGTTGGAATGTTTGAAATCTTTAGAGACTCAATTGGTGGATTCTAAAGACTACATCACCAATGGATTCTGAAAATTATGCCTGTGGACCATCAAACTCTAACGGTGGAGTCAGCCTCCAAGGGAATATACTAGTGGTTTAGCTTTTAAAATTTCAAAGCCATACCTCTCATGGATATGCTTGTGTTGCATGTCTATATCCATGGAAACAACCTAGGCAGCATTTCCACTACAATTGGCTACTAGAAAAATAGGAACCATGATCACCATAAGCTACTAGAAAAATATCAATAACTATTTCTACTGCAATTGGCAGCAATGTAGTTGCTACTATTATTTGTTGCAAGGACAACATGATTCTTTTTTATTTTAGGGAAAATAGGAACAACATTGTTGCCTCTAGATAGGATGACGGTGACAATTGTTGATGGTGATGCTGCTATTGGTGTTTGTGACCATCTTGGTGAGTCTACTGCTTTCCCATGAGATCGCAAAACCTTGCCTCCATCAAGATCTCAACCCCACCCCCCACGACATCCAATCCTGCAAGATTATGTACGGGATGAAACTATCCCACCCCTCCCACATAATCAAATAAAATCTGGTTAATGACATTTACCGTGGTATTACCGTATCCGGAGGTCAACTATCGGAAACGGACGTTCCAATCACCCAGGGAGTGGCTAGTTCCACCCAATTTGCCGTTGGGACTCAAAGCATTGAAATAAAAAGATCTGCCATATTCCTAGATTCAATCTTGAATGAAAAAAAACGTAATCTTAACAAAGTTTCGTATTTATTTCGGAAGCCAGAGATATAGGAAATTTAGAAGCGACCATTCATAGTCTTTGTGCTTTGCAATGCTGTAGAATGGAAGAGAAGTTCAGAGGCCTATCCAGTACTTTCATTTTAATAGAAACTTACTCTTTAAAAGAAAAAAAAAAAACACGAGAAGAGTAGAAAACAGGAACGGTGGATGGAGTAAAAACTGTGTGCTGATAGCCTAAGGAAGATTACCTGCTTTCTGGTTTTTCCATTTAATGCAATATTTGACTTTTCCGTGGAAATTCTGCCATCTCATCTACCGTCGATGGTCAATTGATAGTAGAAAAATAAAACCACGGTAACATTGATTGAAGGGCATTCAATATTTGGCCATCAATTCGTGTATTCAACGGTGATTTGGTGGGAAATTTAGAATACACCCTGAGATGATTGGGGGGGGGGGGGGGGGGTGGGGGTAAGCCCCGTAGGAACGAGGGAAAGTAAAAATACAAAGATAAAAAATAAAGGAAAAAGAAAAAAGAAAGTGTTCCATGAATCGGGAATCAGTCGACCTTTCGAAGAAGAACAACTCTATACTCACAGAATGGCAAAGTATTAACGAGATAAAATCTCGAAGATCGTGTTAACAAAAGATCGAATAAATCGATCCCCAACACACATCATAAATCTCAACCGTAATAATCCGGAGTCACACAATCCCTATTCAAAATAGAACTACACTAAAAAAAGAAAAAGAAGACTAAGCCACCATCATAGATCAAATCTCGCACATGCTACGACACGCTACAAACGGCTGCAAGTCTGACGCCCACATCAGAACGCAACTCGAGACGACCGCCCCTCCGTAGCTCCTAACAATCACCAACCCTCGACCACAACACTGCCCACGACCAAGACCTAGCAAGGCCCACGACCGCTACAGCCCACAACAGTCGTTGTCGATCTCGCCGACCAAGGCTGCAAGACACGACCGCGTTCGAGGTTGCCTCTTGCGTTGACCAAGAAGCGCAGCACTCAACCACATTCGAAGGAGTTCACGTCGGCCGCCGCTGCACAGGCTAGACCGCCGCTCACGCAACTGCACACGTTGGATCGCCACTCACGCTGATCGAAGAACGCACATGCCATCCGAAGCTCCCGCCTCAACCGCAACCAAAATCAGACGCTATGAGCCATGATCATCTTTGCATGTCAAGGAGGGGACTCGATCTATGATGATGGAGAGGTCTGAAGGTTGGGAGGGGGAGATCCGGCAAGAGGGGGGATCCTGATCAGCCCAAGGAAGCCGATCGGGGCCCTAACTATAGCATCTAGGGCTTGAGTTGGTGCAAAGGGGGAAACGAGCAAAGGAGTGCAGAGGGGGGATGTTTTCTATCCCTGCTCTTCTCATGTTTCAAACTCTTCTTAGGTATACGAGACAAAAGAAATAGAACTGAATTTACACACTCAAGAAAACATATGCATCCATACAAAATTAGAGACAAAAATACACCATAAGACAAAAGGACATCAAATATCAGTGAAAATGTACAAAATTTTACAAAATATTACATTTTGTAACACAAGTAATTTCCATCATATGCATCGACATTTAATACATGAATTTGTTAAGTGAATCTTATACATGAAAACATCACAAGTGTTATCACATGATACGATCTACCACCACTCAAATAGTCATCATCACTTGTGTGTAAAGAAATTACCATTGACTTTTTATTACGAATGAAAAAGGATGGTGATTTTTAATTTTAAATAAAAATGGACAATGATTTTTATTCTAAATCAAAATGTATAAGTAATTTTTTATTTTGATGCAGTATAATTTAGTACGATTTTTCATTTTTGTATCGATGTAATTTTATTTTAAACTAAAATACATTGTGATTTGTTATTTCATATTAAGTCAAGTTAGTTCTGAACTCAAATGCATCTATTATTTTTAATTTTACACCAATGTAATTTAACTTTAAACTAAATGCATAGAAGATTTTTAATTTTATTTTGAATTAAAATGCAATAGTAATTTTTTATTTTACATCGATATATTTTGATTCAGAAATCGCGATGATTTTTTAAGAGATAGTAAAACACAATATGTGATATTACTTACATTACTTTTAAGTAATGTAATCTTTACTTTTACATTGCATTTTACACTGTAAAATATATTGCTCTACCATCATCCAAAGTATTTGGCATGAAGAAATCCAAATTGGTTGTTGGATTTATTTTGTATGAGTTTGTAAAAAATAATAATATTTGCATAAACTTCCATCAACTACATTGTGTGCTACCAAATAGAAAGAGCTATACGCATACATATGTTTGTAAGTAGAAATAAGGACAAATCTAGAGGTATTTCAAAAGTTGAACTCACAAAATAAGAATGATAATATCAACCAGTATATTTTTTATTTTATCATCAATGAAAATCACTCTTTATAGATGAAGAATTATTTTTTAAGTGAATTTTAATTTTTATTGATGAAAAATTATATTTCAACTAAAAAATAATTTACCACAAATGAAAGCATAAAACACACTATTACATTTTTATTTTTAATCAATATATTTTAATTTACAATCGATTAAAATTATTTCAACAGATATATTTTAATTTATTTAATTTTCAACTAATAAATTTTTATTTTCAATCAATTAATTTTTTATTTTTAATTATTTAATTTTAATTTTCAACTAATTAATTTTAACAATACATTAAAAATATATTATAATATACATTTCCACACTTGCACCCTCTCAAAAAGCTATAACTCTCCTGTGAAAATTTTGAAGTAATTAATACCCTTCTACCGACATCCAAGTTCTTAGCTTGATTAAGCTTCATCCAGAAACCACTTCGCAGTAATTATAAGTGCAAGACTCCCCAGGACAATGATGACAGTAAAAGAATATGCCACAACCTTAAATTCTACGTGCACAGTACATAACAGAGAGACATTTCCAATAATAAATAATATGTTGACAAACCAAATACTGTTTGATTGTTTCCATCCTTAGCGTGTTTATTTCTATTTCAGGAGCATTTTTAAATTACACTACATCATAAACATCCCTTTCTTAAAACATCCAGCTATGAAAATAGATGGCCACACAGTTCAAAAGCAAATTCAGACGGACAGAAAGATGTCATCTGTTTGGTAACACATACCGTACAGGAACATAAAATCTAAAAATCGATAGGCTATCCTAAAGAGCCTGTCACATGGTAAAGAGGAACAGATTGGCACTGTGTATAAGGTGTGCAACCACACATCCATAAATTACCCAAATAAGCTGGTGATGTCTCAGCATGGCATTTTTTTTTTACTGAAAGGCCTTTCATGAATTAGCAGTTATTTACCAATTTAAGGGATAACATACATGAGGGCATTCTGTGAAGTTTGAAATATTTACGAGTGGAACTTTTCAAGGAAAGTGGCTTTTCTTCCGTCTGGCAAATGAAGTAAATCACATGGAAATAAAATGCTTCTAACTTCAGGTAAAATGCAGCTGAACCTTTCTGTAAAGAGAATGGTCGAAAAAGGAGAAAAAGAAGTTGCTAATGGTATAGGTGAGTGTAATTTTGCTGTCTAAGGTCTCTATTTCCCTCTCTTTTTGGGTGTTGTTGCTCATGTCGACACTAAATTTAGACAGATGGTACATGTTTTTCAGAATATCTGCCCGACAACCCCAGACTAAAATTATGAAAGAGCTGTCATGGAACAACCGATGATTTTCTAAGTGATTGAATGCATGCTTGCTCAACACGGATCCGTGATGTCTGCAAATAAAATATAACGTCAATTACACCTACATTGTTAACGTAACATACGATCAAATGTCACAAAATGAAGATCAGAAATATCATCTCATGATGGTTATTTATTTTTGTAAAGTAGTTGATTTACACCGAATAATATAACAATAACCACATCTCTTCACATACTAGTAGAGTCGACTAAATGGATTCTTCACCTTTCCATAGATCTAATCATGGTCATTCTAGGACTTAAATCCAAAAGGCCAAACATGACAATTTGCCGCCAAAATTCATACAAGTTGGATACAATCTCCTCCAGTAATGAATAGGGATATAGTTGCAATTGAATTCACGCCATGTACCTATGAATCCTATAAATCTACCAACGCAGCATTCTCAACTGCCACCAGCTGATGGCATTTTGTGGTTTTTTTTTTGACAGCACACTGAATCACATTTATCAATCCTCTTGCTGATTATGAGAGCAATGTCTGATCAACCATATATTACAATATTGTTCCTACACATATCCTAAAATGATTTCTGCCCATGTCATGGTGACAACACATGCTCTCTCACCCTTCTCATAGAGGTCAAAAGAGCATCCTTCCAATGGCATCATGAATCCATTGCCAGCACAATAATACAATAGTTGACAATGTTCCCCCCTTGTAACCCTGACCAGCTTACCTTTCATGATGAGAAAAAATAAAACCTGTTCTATCAAATGCAACAGTCGTCCGGTAAAATTCACTGAAATGCACAGCTTTCTCAGTAGCAACCTTTCATATTATTAAGGCATGAATATGATCACTTCAGAGATGTTACATACATGCAAAGGTGCTCCACATCAAAAAGGCAGAAACACGTCACAATAACGTCTCTAGCCAATGAGATCAAAAAGGAAGGGATTGTTTAGCACGCAGATTTTCCTTTTTTCTTTGGGAAACTCCTGACTCTTTTCCTGTTTCTTGTCAAGGAAAAAGATTGATCACACGAGGCTAGAGTAAGTGGTGATCATCACATCACTGGAAAAAAGAAAGAAAAAAAAAAAAGTGGCTGATTATATTACAAAAACTTCCATAAAGTCTCTTTTATAAAGAAAAAAAAAAAAAAACCCTTTTGCAAAGTGCCACACGACCTGTTAACCAGCATACATATCCCAAAATATTCTCTAGAAACACCCTTTCTACCTTAAATATTCCTCCATACTCATGTATACCCGAAAATTACATTAAAAAAAAGTTCCGACCATTCTTCTGGACTAGTACATATGCCCAGTCTAGTTTTCATTACCATAGACATGAAAAACACTTGGTTTTTTATTATATCCCAAAATGCAATTGAGTTAATAAAGTAAACAAATATATTCCTTTCCTTTGTAAGTCAATGTTGTTTTCTTCTTTGAACGTAATTTTTAAGTGAATGCTAATCCCTCTGTTCAACTATTTCCCATTATAGACTCATAAGTAGTGGAAGACTTTTCTCTTCACTGCTGCCATGCTAATGCTAATTTAATACATGCGAGACAAACTCATAGCAATCCATGAGGTTTCGTACACTGTAGATTACTTCATTAGTCAGGCAGTGAAGAATACTGAGGCCACCCTAGTTACTATGGGTGGGTCCAGTGACTCAGGAAAATGTTTGGGGTGCAGTAGAGGCGATGGTAGCAACAACTTTCAATAATGACACAGAAGCAGGAAATAGTATGATCCTTTCATCTGAGACAACAATAGACTAAAAGCTGTTTAGGAAGAGAAGGATGAGAACATAGGCTGAGGACAACAGGGAGATGATAGCAACTTGAATATGTAGTTGGTAGAAATGCTCTCAGTTGGAACCATCGGAGAACCGAATGGCAAAAAAGGCACAAATCCATTCACCAATTTTGACAGATAGATCTGTAGTTCCGAGGAAAAATCGTAGCTGAAAGGTGGTATTTTTAATAGCACAAAAAGTTAGCTGCTTTAAAAAGCTCTTCTCAATTTGATAGAGAGAAAATAATAATTTATGGCCAAGAAAAAAAATCTCCAAGAAGATCCAATCTGTCCAATACATTGCCAACAAGCATGAAAGGCAGCACTCGTGCACAAAATCAGCCAGAATGAAGATAAATTGAACTAATCAAGAAAATATTAATTTTCAAAGGCTTCCTAAAAGGGATATTCTCCGGTACATTTCACTATTTGCCAACAATCTTTTATGGCAAGGTTTAACTTTCAGATTTTGATAAAAATCCAGAGTCTCCTGAAACTTAAAATCTGCCTACAAAAATTTCCATCAAATTTCTGGACATCTTCCATCAAGTTTCTGAAAGATTTTGCTATATTGTAGCCTTAATTTAGGGAGACTCATGTCAAGACCGTGACTTTAGCATCTCAGTCAGCCCATCTTTGAGTATTGATTGATAACTTCCAAAGTATACAAACTACTTGTGTGGCTGGACAAATTGGAAATTGAGTTCTTTAAAAAGAAGTAATATAAATGGTAATGTGAGCTAAATTCCTTCCAACTAGCTATCTTTATTAGTGTGTCAAGAAACCAAAGCACAGTGAATTTGCTTTTAAAGCCAATTATTATTACAATTATTACACGTGCCATCCAACAAGACGAAATCTATTAGAACTTACCAATACAGAATACTGGAATCTAACAAAACTCAAATTTTGCTTCTAACAAACTATAAAAGTTTCTAAAAGAGGACTCAAAATGAGGTCATAGTGGAAGAAGTTTTATTATGAAACTACCAATAAAGGAAATTATATTTAAAAGAAAAAGTTCACCCTTTTTTTTTTCTCTGCTTTCTAATTCAATATAAAGAATTATACAAATGAGCCACAAATGCTGAGCACAATTATGACAGCAGCAGCAGCATGTGAATTACCATAACTTGAGTTGCAGGCACGGATCCATTATATGTATCCCCTGATCAGACAAATGAAGATAAATCCTGTAAATAAGCAATGAAAGATGTCAAATGCAGTTTTTTGACAATCAAATATGAACTAATATATGATCTTTAACAATGTTCAGTGACAAGCACGTATATCACAAACAGAAGCAAATGCAAGAACAAAAAGCAGATGTTCAAGATGATTTCCTTTTCTTTGTAAATATTTCTATAATATCACCAACAGCAGAAACCTGTTCAACATCACTGAGATAGATTGAGCTTTCCGTGGAGTTACCTATGACCAATTCAACAAAAGGAAAAGAAACGAAACAATTCAGGGGCAGACTTCAAGCCTGGGTTCAAAGCAGAAACCAGTGAACATCTGAAGAGGGAATCGTTTGGTTATGGGGGACTTCTGAGACCACTTCCACTGTCTTTGATCCATATCATAAACTAGCAGAGCCGGAGAACCATAGCTGTGAACATAGATGAGGGCATCAGTCCCACCGCTTGCAAATACGTCATCAAACTCACCAAAGCCTTGAAAAAACCTATGAGGCATCCGTGCAACTTCACGCCATTCCTGTTTGTCAAGCTCCCATATGCCTATACCCTTGATAATATCCGCCCGATCTGGCTTGCCAATTCCACCAACCATCATTAGCTTTTCTTTCAGATTCATCAGGCGACCACAGGTGAGAGGACAAGGTGCTGGTATGGATGTATTGAGCAGCGAACTGCAGGAAGGTCGGCTCGAGAGATCATACATGATCAAGCGGTGCCTGGATTCAAAATTTCCTCGAATGCCAGTAGAGTAAATTAAGCAGTATAGAATTCCATTACAAATAACACCCTCATCACCTCCCCTCCAACCACTAAAAACTTCCCTTGTGCAGGGTGACCAAGACCCAACTTCTGAGTCATACGTGTGGATAGAAAATTCCCATTGGTGGAAATCATCAGGCACTTGCTTAGACTTTGCGACAACAATGGAATAATTACACAACTTCCTGTCAACCGATATAGAAAGTGAGCTGTAACAAGAGAACTTGATGCCTGGAGCCTCTCCAATACCCTTCCATCTCTTCGTGATCGGATTGCACACAAAAATCCTTCTCCCGTTATCATTGTCCATGAAGCAAACCAATCCGCATGAGGCGGAAATAATCCAACTGCTTGACTCAATACATGGAAGGTCAAGGCCTCCGTACCACTTCCTCAGGTCAGGGTCATATGCATACCCCCTTGCAATATCGGCACAAGTGAACATGAAGTACCAAGGCCTCTGTGAAACCAAGCAGGAGAAATTCCAGAGAAACCTCTTCGATTTCACAACGTCGTGCCATCTTTTGCAGACAGACGCCGCCCTGAGCATACCGGCAATCGGCAAACAAGCAAGGATCCTCTCCAACATGTCATCTGGCAGGACATCAATCGGAACGGGCGATGAACCATCATTCTCCAAATTCACCTGGGAATATGCATCCACCCGTGCAACCTCGCCGTTCATCTGCCTACCAGACGCAACGAATCTGGCCATGGCCCGTCGCTCTCTAAAGGCAAAAATCCTTAAACAAAGTATTGAAACCTACAATGCAGAAATGACCTCACCAGCGTCATCATACACAAGTGGAAACTGAACAACAACAGGCCAACTCATTCTCCAAACATGATAATACCACAGGAAAAATGATTCGGCAATATTTCAACCAAGGAAAAATCAGGAAGGGGGTTGTGATATAATATCAGCCCGCACTCGTGGAGCATTTAGAAACCAACACATGACACCAATGGACGACAGTGCAGAAATGTCCAAAAGGAGAACAAGAAACAGCCCTCCACGACATGAAATCCAATGGGCACGACCTGCCAGGACAGGACGAAGAACAACCATACATTGCACTGCGGAAAGACAGAGACAACCGAACGGTGAAATAGTTAACACACCCATAAGCGGCTGATACGAATACAAACAAACCCTAATGAACGAGTACGCATCTATTAGTGAGTTGGGTTGGGGTGGTGGGAAGCAGAATTTCCAACCACTTTCACGAATCAAGATGAAGCTGCTGCAGGCGAAGAGAAACAAAACAAAAAGCCAAAAACAGTTCACAGAGACTGCTGCTGCTACGCACTCGCCATCACAGGTATCATCATCTCCTCTAGAGGAGGAATCACAGTGACCAAAGAAAGTGGAAAAAAAAAATGAAAAGAAAATAAAGAAAAGGTGGACAAATTGATTCGAGCACAAAGGAAGGCAACCAACTAACCACGAGATCCCGCCAAGAGAAACCCGAAACGGAAAACGGGGAAAGATTCGACCTTTTTGCATACCTCCTGCTCTACTTACTGCACACAAAGCCGCGCCGAGACGAGTGTTGCGAAGGACCAAGGGAGAGGAGGGGAGGGCCTTGGCCTTGCCCTCCTCAGCGAGTCTCCTCCATGTATATATCCTCCAACCACGATCGTGGGTGCGCTGGTTGTTGGGTTTTCGTGGAGGCAGTGAGGAGACAAAAGCAAGCCATATATCGATGACAATGTTGGGAGGGAGGTGAGAGGGCGCAGCAATCGAGGAGATGGCTGTGTCCCTTCCCCCACCCTACCCTACACTATCCTCTGTATCAATCTATCTTATTATAATAATAATATTAATTTTTATTATTATTAGTAACAGTAGTAGTGGCAATCGGCAAAGAAAGGAGAGACGAGAGCTGACGGGTGCGATCTGGAGATGAAACGGTCTCCTCGTCCGTCGATTCATGCCGCTTTTTCCCTTTTTTTGTTTTGTGTGGGAGAGGAGGCGTGTGAAGAGAGCAGAGGAGATGATATATAATATAGGAGGCGGCGACGGTGAGGTCACAGTCATGGATGATACATATATATATATATATATATATATATATATATATATATATATATATATATTCTTTCTGTATAATATGTATATATCACTGGACTTTGTTGATTTTCCTTACTTTTTAAATTGAGAAAGGTTTTTCACAGGTATTTTTGTTAAGTTTTTTACCGAGTTCTCTTTTATTGAAAAAGGATATATATCCGTGCAATTCGAAAAGGTAACTGAATTGGTGATATAAGGATTGAGATGTGACGTTTGAAAAAGAATTTGGAAAAATTCTTAGACCAACGGGTGTATTTCTAAATTTAACGTGCAGAAATATTTAGTTGTGGGTAAGAGGGGGAAGGAATGATGAATGAAATCGGTAGTTTCCTTTTTAGAGCGATAGTTAATGGATGCTTAGGTGTAGGACGAATTTTCAAACGCCTCACCCATCGTGGATGATATGTGTGTTACCATGTGTCGCTGAAGTGATGTTCGACTATGGGCCTCCTTTTAAATAAAGAGAGAAACGTCAATTTCGACTTCGGTTTTATCCCTCGATTATCAATTTCTCTTTCTTTTTTATTTTAATTAAGGAAAAGGTATGAGTGGACGTATGCGTCCAGACGCTTTTACTCTTTTTTTTTGAGCTTTTTTGGTGGGATTGGGAAAGTTGAAAATATATTAGATTTACTCAGAATAGAAAATGTTTATTACATGGAGATTTGAAGCTCGTCTCCGGCTTCTAGAAACCCGAAGTTGCGTTTGGTTAGAGTTAGGATCACGGGGAATGGGTGGGTGGTATTATAGTGGGTAAGTTTCACGTCAAGGATTATAATTTTTTATTTTATTAAATTAATGTCTAACATCTATTAAAATATATTACTTTTAAAATATCACGTTACATTACATTAATATTAATATATATTCAAATATATTCACTCTAACCTAATATAATCTCCTATTATAACATTAACATATTATTCACTAATATTCATCATCACATCCACGATTACTATCCCATAAATTATCTTATCTTATTAAATAAATATCTTAAACTCTTATCTCGCTCTAATTCTACTATGAAACTAATTAAATCTTAAATCAAACTAACCTTACGTAACATTTACAATTTCCTCAGCTAAAGAGATTGAGGACCTAGCGATATATGAGCACTTGAAATCGTAAAGCATGTTAACTGTCCAAAAAAAGAAAATCTTGATAATATTCATGATGCATTAAGGAATACTATCGTGTAGTTCTTGAATACTCTTACAACAAAAATTCGTGAAGAACGGACATGATGCATTCTCCTTGAGATCATGATTTGGTATAGCAGCACGGCCTTCTTGATTGCCTCCGATGATCAAGTGAGGGTCTCTGCCCCGATGGGAGATGAAAGAGAGAACGTAGAAAAGAGAAACCAATACATCTTTTCATCTTTATTTAAACAAAAAGCTACACCATTGGCATAATTATTAGATGAAGCCAAATCATGACTTCTTTTAAACCATCGACATCATAATGACCACATACAGAAATGTCTTCAACGTAATTAGCATTAACAGCAATATTATTGATGACTTAGCCAAGCCTGTTCTCATAAAACAAAAGCAATATTTAGTGCTTGCTTTGCATTTATCATAAATACTTATTTTCATACATCAAGAAAGTTAAATTGCATATCTTAAACTAATTGAATTGGCGTAGTACAGTAACTGTTTAGTGCACCATAGCAGTATTTACTCAAGGGTAATCTTTGTAAATATCAAGAAGATTGTGACTCTCTATGTTTGCTCAGATCTCAACTTAAGGCCTGCGTGACCTCCTCCTCCTCAGCACCCTCTCCCGCTCCTTATCTACCCCTTGCATCAGCTTGCCTCCATCCCTCGCCACGCTCCAAATACGTAGCATCGGCAATAGAGCATCTGCAAAGCTTCTCCTGCTGCCCCTTCATCTTCTTCATCTGCTACTAGGCATAACCTCCTCCTTTTCCCTTCTTACGCCCCCCCTTCTACCTCTCCGTAAGGCTACATTGGCTAGAAAAATCGGGGGGGGGGTGGGGGGGGGTACAAGAGTTGAACAACTGATGTCATGGGAGCCTAATTGAGGCCTATCGCAGCCGCAACATCAATCCAATCAATAAACCAGTAGATTGCACCAGGGTGGGTGTCCGATCGATTTGGGTGGATTTGGCCCATTTGGGTTGTTTAATTTGGGTCAACAAAATGACCACTCATGACTCACTCAAATTAGGTCAAGTTTGGGTTGGGTTCGAGTTAGATTAGGTTGGGTGAAACTTAAATTTTACACATATATTTTTACGAGGGAAAACCTTTTCTTGATTCAGATTTTTTTAAAAAGAAAATCCACCAAGATGCAGATATTTAAAAAAAAAATCCACAAAGATGCAGCACCTATCCTATATCTTCTTGATGGTTAGATTATCCGTAGAAATATATACATAAAAATAAAAATTATACATAAGAATGGATGGAATAACTCTTTGGATTCAGTTTTTTTCTCTAGCCTTATATAGTTAAATAAAATAACTTAGATATAACATTTGCAGGAAATAAGAATTGCTCATTGTCTCCCATTGTCAATGTGAAGAGGGTGTTGCCAACTTGTAGCCTTGTAGGTGTCAGAGATGGAGAAGAAGAGGAAGGAGAGGTTGCAGCTGTAGGTGCCCTATAGGTTGTTGAAGTAGGTACAATGATTGATGAGGGCAGCTGAGAGATGGGCATTGAGATGAGGGGAGGACGGGGGAGGGGAGTGGAGTTAGTGCATGGAGAAGGCAGATAGGTGGAGGGACTAGGTAGAAAAGGGGAGGGGAGAGGACTGGTGATGGTCCAACCGCGATGCTGCTTTGTACGTTTTTTTGTTTATTATAGTATAGTCGTTATAGTATCAGATATGACAGCTACGGTTGTCATTACCATAGAAATTTACTCGAAAACAGTTTTCCCGAAGTCGAACTCAGGGAGCTATTGGAATTCTAGAAGTACAAAGTTTCTTTATTGAATTACAAAAATAAGAGAGAGAGAGAGAGATAGATTTTTGTCTTGGCTTCTTCTTCTTTTGTTCTTCTCTTTGTGCTTTCTTTCTGATCCTGTCTGCTTCCCTCTTCTTTCTTCTTTTGCTCGTCTCTGTCTTCTTCTTATCTTCTTTCTCTTTTCTTCCTTTGCCTTTCTCCCTTTCTTTCTGGCGGCCAAGTTTTCTTCTTTCTTTTTCTTCCTGGCTGCTCGTCTTCTTCTTCTGCTCTTCAACTACAGAGCCTTCTTCTTTCTTCCTTCTCTTCTTTTCTTTCTCTTTTCTTCAGCTGCAGAGCCTTTTCTTTCTTCCTTCTCTTCTTTTCTTTCTCTTTTCTTCAGCGGCAGAGCCTTTTCTTTCCTTCTTCTTCTCTGCTTTATCTCCTCTAAAGGCTACTCATCTGTCGTCTGATACCGCAATCAGACGACTTAACTGCAGTCTGCTACAGTGCTTCTCCTCTTTTCCTTCCTTTGCTGCTTTTCTTCTACATGGCCTCTCTTATTCTGCTTGTCCTCTCCTTCCTTCTCTTTTCTTCTGCACGACCTCTCTTCTGCTTCTCCTCTCCTTCCTGCGGCTAAGTACTTAGCCTTTCTCCTTTGCGCTCTGTTCCTGCACACAAGGCACAGCAAAACCTAACCCTTCCCTCTACCCACACGTATCTCTCTCTCTCTGCAAACCACTCACAGGAAGCTCTCCCAGAGCCAGGTTAACTGGTCAGGTTGCGTAACCGGGACCAGGCGCACCGACGTGATATGGTGCGCAAGGTGTGCTCGGTGGTGTCGGGTCGAATCCCGCCAGGTCCCCGAGGTGAATCTGCGGACGAGACGGGTGTGATGGGCGAGGGACCTCACCCCTGTGGATTCGGAGGCGAATAGTCGTATGCACAAAATCAATTTAAACAGGTGCGGCGCTTCGAGAACTTACGATGTGGGACTAAACGGTTGCTTCTCCTCGCGTGCGCCCGCAGGAAGACTGCAGCCTTGCTTCAGCAGCTGCAGCCTCGATTCCCCTCGCTTGCCAGCTGCCCGCCTTCACCCGAGTCTCCCCAATTAGCAGCAGCTGGAATCCTGACGCTCTGATGCCTGGAGCATGCTTGGGAGCTTCTCAAGTCGTCGTCAATGGCGGCCGGGGCAACCGACCTATCCAGCACAAAAAGGGCCTCTCAGCCTAATCAAACCACAGCGAAGGTGGTGCGAGGTGCAACAGGCCGCAGGACGGCCTAGGCGTGTGTGCGTGCCTAGGTCGTCCTGTGGCCGGAAAAGTGGGTGTGACCGAGGGTGAGTTGTGGAGGTGTAGAGTGGCAGTGGAGGGGCAGAGGGCGTTTAGTGTGATGAGGCAGAGCTTTTGGGATGGTTGGCGAGTCGTATGGAGTTGCGGAATGACGGGGGCGACTCGCCGAAGGTTGGCCGGAGGCGAGGAAGGTGATGGTAGACAGGTGTGGTCGTGGGGCAATCAAGTAAAATAGAGTGGGGAAAAGAAAGAGGGGAAGAAGGGGAGTAAATGTAACCTACTTGCAGAGACGAAGGGGGTCGGAGCGGCGGGCAGTCCTATCGACTGTCGCCGGAGAAGAAATACCCAGAGGGAGAGAGCGGTGGCGAGGAAGTGGGCAGGGAGGCGTGCGCTTGGTGCGGCGCGACGCGGGAAGATGAGACGAAGCTGGCTCTGCTGCAGGTATGGCAGCAGAGCGACGAGAAGGGGGAGGGGTGGTCGCCGGAGCTGGTGGGTTTCCTGTCGGAGTGGGGAGAGAGGAAATGTTGAGGGTTTCTCCATCAAGACCAGACTGCCTCAAGCGGTTGGTCCTAGGGTTTCTTTTAAAGGCGCCAGCAGAGGGGCAGATGCACGGAGGGTGAGCGAAGCTCTCACCGGAGGTCGCCGCAGGTACAACACCCATACCTCTCGAGCGTTCGCACGAGAGGTATGGTTTGAATCAGGGCATGGGGAGCTGCTCAGGCGGTAGGGGACTTCACAGGGAACCCCCCTTTCACATCTGAGAGCAGCTCCCTAGGGAATCGAGGAGAAATCATCCTCGAAGCTTTGCCGGAGTATGGGTCCTCTGCTGCATTGGCAGAGGGACCGGAATGCAGAAAGTGACAACAAAAGTTGGGGGGGTTTTGCAAGGGTTTTCAAAAGTTAGGGGCCAGAATGTGATTGGGTGGACTATCTTGCAAAGTAGGTCAAGATGACCTTCCCTTAGGTCAAAATTTTGGTACAAACCTAATTTGGACCTAAGGAATCCAATGGTGTAGTTGGATTTTAGTTTTGACCACGTTTGACTGGATATTTTGCGTAAAAACCCAATTTAGGTCAATTGATGAGCTAGGACCCTAATTTAGGTCAAACTAGGTTCCAAAGGCCAATTTGAATGTTCTAAACCCTAGGGGATATTTTTTCATGATTTTTAGAGGGTTTACTTGATTTTTATCCTGACCGGAACCTTGTTGAGTTAAGCGGGTCTGTTTTAAGGTTACCAAATGTCATTTAATTCCTAGATTACACACGAACCCATTTCTGATTGATTCAACCCACTTTTTATCTTATTTATACCATTTGACTTATGCTCTGTCTCTGAGAAATTCTTTTTATGTATTGCAATGGTAAAATTACAATTTTAACCTTTATTTCATGTTTTCTTCTCAGAACACTTATTCCTCCAATTAAGCTCTCTTTTAAGTCATGTAGGAGCTTTTATTCTCTTTATTAGGTCAAAATGAGCTAGTTATGGCTCATGATAAGGTTCTCATCATACCCCCATGCTTAGCTGTTGCTAGTCCCTTAGCAAAATATCAAGGTTTTAACTTCCATTCTAGACCCTGAGTGTCTATCAACAATTATGATAAGTGCTTCTCCTTTTCTTTTGTGATTAGGTCGAAATGCCGACAATAGGCCTAGAGGTACTCAAGTACCAACCAAAATCCGGACCTGATCCGCTTTAGCCTCAATCCTCCGCAAAGGTTTCTAAGGCCCACAGAAACTAACCTAGGGTTTGTTGGACTCCACAGTTAAAGCACCCGTGCTTGAGACATTTTCAGCCTAGGTTCAGTTTGCAGTGCGTTTTTGTAAGAGAGAGATAGAAGATTTATTTGTTTGGAGAGCTTTTCTCTCTCTTTTCTTTTTTTTATTTCTAGCTTCAGATTAGCTTCTCAACACGGTCTGTATCGGATTCCTCGTCCCCATCATCAATCCTCAAGGGTCCCTGGCTTTCGAGATTTCGAGATAATCCCGCCCATGGCAACCCCCAGAACCCTGGCTTTCGAGATTTCAAGATAATCCCACCCATCGCATTCCGTGGCCGAATTCAGACCCTCGCAATCGACATTTCGTGATAATGTCACCTATGGTATCTGAACCAGCAGAGTGCTTACATGCCCCCAGTAGGATATTTAAATAACCTAAGAGACAAGCACTGATGAGACGATATGTTGTTATGCATCTTCGAGGGGAATTTCCTGCCTCTCCGCGTCGGGAACTCGTCCAAATCAACTTGTGTTGATTGGCCGCTCCTAATCTAGGTGATTTTTGCAGAACATTAAACGCTTTTGCGTGATTTGGATATTTATGCGCACTGAACCAGATTGTGTGTGAATTTAGGGTGCTTAGGTTACCAAATCCTGCAAACCAAAGGTCAGTTAACGAGGCCGAATACTTCCTAAGCCCTAGACCTAATACTTAAGCTTCGCATTTTCCCCATCCTCTTGAGGATTATCCAGATTTTAACGGATACATGAATTTTTAAGCTAAAGAATCTAGCCCAAGAGGCCTAAAATCAACGTTCCCGCTAATCTCTTGTTATGTTACCTTAGCACTTTTTCTCTTTTCTTGATCTGGTCTAGAACTTCCGTTAATTCCTTAATCTTTTACTAATGACTATTTTTTTTCTTTTTCATTTTATGCTCCTTTTTAGGCATTTTATTCTTTTCCTCCTCTCATTTTGTATGACCCTGAATTGTTTCTCCCCTCCTTCAAGTCTTTTTTTTTTCAAAAAAAAAAAATTTAATTTTTATGGTGTTTTTGGCGAATGTGAATTTTTTTGTTTGAAACCTTTTCTTACAAGTTTTGCACTTTCATACCCCCCATGCCTAAGATTTGGAATGTCCTCATTGTGACTTAGGGGGTTTTGATTTCAGCTCAGTTCATGCATTAGGACAGGTGTGTGGTGAGTGAACGGGTCGAAATGACTTGTTGCGAACGATTTCTAATCTCGAGTAGGGATACTTGAGATGAAGTCGGCTGTTTTAATGGATGAATCCTAATATGAATTCCGCATAGAAATGTCAGAAAAGGTTTCGGGTTTTTCAAAGAATGACGGGTTGCCTCCCGTTAAGCGTTGAGTTTTACGCCATCAGCTGGGCGCAATGAGCTCAAGAGGAATGGAGGGTAAAGGATGACTCAGCCAAATTTATATTGGTCCTGTCAATGAACGGTTTGAGTCTCTGACCGTTCACAACAAAGGGTTCGGAATCATGGCTGAGTGGGCTAATTTCAATGGCTCCATTTCCAAAGATTTGTCGGACTAGGTAAGGTCTGACCCACTTAGATCGTAGCTTTCCTAGGAATAATTTGAGTCGGGCATCAAAGAGTAAAACCTTTTGACTAGGATGAAAGACCTTTCTAGAAATGTGTTTGTCGTGAAAAGCTTTAACCCGTTCTTTGTAAATTCGCGAGTTTTCATACGCATCGTGGCATAATTCATCGATCTCGCTTAATTGAAGTCTTTTGTGGGTTCCAGCCTTAGAAAGATCTAGATTACAATTCCGTACTGCCCAATAGGCTTTATGCTCCAATTCGACGGGGAGGTGACATGCCTTCCCGTAGACTAGTATGAAACGAGACATTCCTAATTGGGTCTTGTGAGCGGTCCTATAGGCCCACAATGCTTCCAGAAGCCGAGAAGACCAATCTTTTCTGTCAGGTCGAACAGTAACCTGAAGGATTTTCTTGATTTCTTGGTTTGATAGCTCAGCTAAACCATTAGTTTGGGGGTGGTAAGGAGTAGAGATTCGGTGTGACACCCCATATTTGGTCATCAGTGACCTGAACTGAGCGTTTGTGAAATGGGTCCCTTGGTCGAAAATTATAGCTCGTGGAATCCCGAACCTTGAGAAAATGTTTTGATAAATGAATTTGATAACAACTTTATGATTGTTGGTTCGAGTCGGAATGGCTTCTACCCACTTGGACACGTAGTCAACTGCGAGTAAGATGTATTCGAAGCCATCCGAGATCGGAAAGGGTCCCATAAAATCAATCCCCCAAATATCAAAAATTTCTCATACCAAGATCGGCTATAGAGGCATCATGTCTCGATGGCTCATGTTGCCCAAAGTCTGCCAACAGGAACATGCCTTATAGTGATCGTATGCATCCTTGAAAATTGTGGGCCAGTAAAAGCCACACTGGAGGACTTTTGATGCGGTTTTATGTCCTGAGAAATGCCCACCGCATGCCTGGTCATGGCAGAATGAGAGTATGTCGTTGATTTCCACTTCCTCGACACACCATCGAATTATCTGATCAGCACCAATGCCGAATATATACGGGTCTTCCCATAGGTAATACTTGGCATCGGAACGCAATTTGTCCTTCTTGGCCTTCGGCCAATCGGACAGAATCTGATGTGATACCAGGTAATTTACTATATCTACGAACTATGGAAGACCTGTACTGACAGCCAGGAGGTGCTCATCAGGAAAATGTTCTGTGATGGGTCCGGAAGGGTCAATTATTTCAGAAGAAAGACGGGACAAGTGATCAGCTACCGCATTTTGCTTTCCCTCTTTGTCACGACTCTCAAGGTCAAATTCTTGCAACAGCAAGATCCATCGGATTAATCGAGGTTTCGCATCCTTCTTTGCAAGGAGATGCCTCACAGCTTTGTGATCCGAGTATATGATGACACGGGAACCCAGAAGGTATGATCTGAATTTTTCTAGGGCAAATATTATAGCTAGCAGCTCTTTCTCAGTAACCGTATAGTTACGCTGAGCCTCATCCAGTGTTTTACTGGCGTAGTAAATGACCACAGGTTTCTCGTCAATTTTCTGCCCCAAAACCACTCCTACAGTGAAGTCAGATGCATCGCACATGATCTCAAAGGATTGAGACCAATCAGGGGACTGTAGGATTGAGGCTTGGGTGACTCGGTCACGTAGGATCTCAAATGCTTGAGTGCATTCCTTGGAAATTTTGAAAGGTACATCCTTGGAGAGAAGAGTGGTCAGGGGGCGCGCGATTTTCGAGAAATCAGGAATGAAACGACGGTAAAAATTGACGTGCCCCAGAAAAGAACGGATGTCCCTGATCGAGCTAGGCATAGGAAGTCAAGAGATAAGATCAACCTTAGCTCGATCCACTTGGATGCCTTTCTCCGAGATTAAATGTCCTAGGACAATTCCCTCAGGCACCATGAAATGGCTCTTTTCCCAGGAAAGAACCAAATTCACATCGATGCATCGCCTGAGTATTTGGACTAAGTGTTGGAGGCAATCGTCAAATGATGCTCCAAAAACTGAAAAGTCATCCATGAAGACTTCCAGATAGTCACCTACCATATCTAAGAATATGGCAAGCATGCACCGCTGAAAAGTCGCGAATGCATTGCAGAGACCGAAAGGCATCTTTCGAAATGCGTACGTTCCGAAGGGGCAGGTGAACGTGGTCTTCTCTTGGTCCTCAGGATGGATTGCCACCTAGTTGTAACCGGAGTACCCGTCAAGAAAGCAGAAGAACCTATTTCCCGCTAGTTTCTCGAGGATCTGATCAATGAAAGGTAGTGGAAAATGATCATTCTTCGTGGAGGAATTGAGTAGTCGGTAATCTATACAGACTCTCCATGAGTTGGCTAATCGGGTAGGTATGACTTCTTCGGTTTCAGTCGTTATGGTGGTGAGCCCTGCCTTTTTAGGCACGACCTGAATTGGGCTCACCCAACGACTATCAGAGATCGGGTAGATGATCCCTGCATCTAACCACTTGATGATCTCCTTTTTCACAACCTCCTGCAAATTGGGGTTCAAGCGTCTCTGCATTTCACGAGAAGGTCGTGTGCCCTCTTCTGAATAAATATGATGAGTACAATAAGAGGGACTTATTCCAGTCAGATCATCGAGAGTCCATCCGATGGCTCTGCGATGTTGCTGGAGGACAGCAATCAGACGGGATTCCTGTTCGGGATTGAGCTTGGAATTGATAATCACAGGAAGGGTCTGATTAGAACCCAGAAAGATGTATTTCAAATGATCAGGAAGGGACTTTAATTCAAGGATGGGGTTATCATCAGTGGGTGGTTCAAAATAGATGTGAGGTCCAAGGGTAGGAGCTATTGGTTTGTCTAAATCTGGATTTGACTCCTCTGTTTGCGGGTCAAGATCTTTCTGCGGTTGATAAGGTATAATCAGGTCATTCTCAAAGTGCGTTTCATCAACCAAAGCCCTAATGTCACAAATTTGTTCGATGACACCGCAATTGATTCCTTGTTGGACCTTAAATATATCAATTTTCAGGGTTTGATTTCCAAATTTGAGCTCTATTTGGCCCTCCTCACAGCTGATGTTGGCTTTAGCAGTAGCCAAGAACGGTCTCCCTAGAATGATCGGTGTATCCCTAGGGTTTTCAGGTGCGTCCATGTCTAAGACTATAAAGTCTACAGGAAAGTAGAAATCCCGCACTCTTACAATAACATCCTCAAGAATCCCTTTCGGTGATTTTATAGATCGATCTGCTAATTGTAACGTCACCTCAGTTGGTTTTAGCTCAGATTCTTCTAGATGGTTAAGTAAGGATGTGGGTATTAGATTTATGGAAGCACCCAAGTCTAGCAATGCTCTATCGAATTGGGTATCACTTATCTTGCGGGAAATCAGGGGAGTACCAGGATCTTTAGCCTTGGGTAGGAGTCTGCTTAGGATTACAGAGCTGGCTTGCTCTGACAGTACAATTGGACTCCCACTCTTGGTTCGCGGCTTATGCTGGGGTGTACACACATTCTTTAAGAATCGTGCGTAAGCCGGTACGTGGCGGATTGCATCCATCAAAGGGATGTTTATGTGGACCTGCTCAAAGAGCTTGACTAGGTCCTCCTCAGGTGCCACGGGCTTGGTAGTCTTCTTTCCCTTGGTCAAGGCCTCGGGAAACGGAACCTTGTTTGGTTCTTCTAGGATAGGTCCAGGTCTTTGATCTGTGACAGGAATAGGAACATCCTGGATTACTGTCCTAGGTTTGGGATCACTACCAGGCTTGGAGTGGTTTGGGTATGGTGGATCTTGGGTTTCCTTACCACTACGGGTTGTTAGGGAATTTAGTCCTGCCTGGTTTTGGTTGGGATTGGGTAAAATGGGTTGCTGTTGATAGCCCGCAAAGGAAGTGGAAGCCTCCATCCCGTCGGGTGAAGGAACAGAGGGGGCTTGATAAATCATGTGGGCTTGGCCCGGGTTTGGGTTCATAATGCGCCGCTGTGTTAGCACGTTATTCGGGTTAGGAAGAGGTTGGAAAGGGAGTGTGCCTGGTTGGCGAGAATTTGCCAACTGGGCCAGTTGATTTCGGACCTCTGTAAGTTCGTCCTTGTGTTGTTTTTGGATAGCCACATTCGTTCTTTGAATGTCAGCTAGAGTCTGAAGGATAAGGGACATTTGGTCTTGGTTTGGCCCTGATGGATAAGTAGGGTTGGGCCGAGGCTGAGGCAGCTGGTAAGGACGAGGAGGTTATGGGTGGGGCTGAAAGGGTGGTCTTTGGGTTTGGGAATTTCCCACCCACTAGAAGTTGGGATGGTTTCGCCATCCAGGGTTGTAGGTGTTGGAGAATGGGTCGTTCTAGATGGCGTTGAGGTCCTCGCAGGTCTGAGGAACCTCCAGAGAATCAGAGAAAGGGGCAATGGAATTCCCCGGGCTGGTATAGAAAGGATCGGATGACCCTCCGATCCGAGAATCAGATGGGGATGGATCCAACCCAGGAGAAGATCGGTGGAGAATGTTTTGCACAGCTTCCTGAGTGGAGGGAGGCTGTGCAAAGGAGCTACACGCAGAGGTGGCTCGCTGCAAGTGCTGAGTCAGCTCATCCACCTTCTTCTCAATGATTGAGACCTTGTCCAATCGACTGGCCATTAGTTCCAGGTCGACTGATGCAGACAGGCCCTGCGTCTCATGTGCTCCCCTAGGATTCGTCGATGCGCGGGTATTCGTCCTGTCGAATAATCCCATGGAGTCATTGTTGATGGAGTTCTCGCACATGTTTTCGAGAATCTCCCATACGGTGTCCTCATGTTGACCCATGATATTCCCTCCGCAGGTTGCATTGACGAAAAGCCTTATATCCTCACGGAGTCCCTGGTAAAAAGACTGGACTTGTTCCCATTTAGGAACTCCGTGATGGGGGCACTTTCTCATGAGATCCTGAAAGCGATCCCATACCTCATGAAGAGGTTCCCCCGGTTGTTGAGTGAAATGAGTGATCTGGTGGCGCAAGGGATTTGTCCGGCCAACGGGGAAGAACTTCTTCAAAAATTCAAACTGAAGTTCTTCCCAAGTGTTGATTGGCCGGGTCTGAGTCTAATACCAATGTGCGGCCTTGTCCATAAGGGAGAAGGAGAACATCTTCATGAGGAGAATGTCCCGATTTTGTGGATCTGACCCGAAGGTCTAGGCTAAATGCTTGAGTTGTTTAATGTGTTGGAATGGATCCTCAAAGTTAAGCCCATGAAACTTTGGTATGGCATGAATCATATTGGGCTTCAGTTCAGAATCAGGACCTTCAATCGGGATTCGGACTCGAGGTTCGATTGCCACCGTAGCGGGATTGTAGTGATCTCGCATCATAGGTCGCTGCGGCGGGTTTACAAAGTTTTGAAAGAGATCATTTAGGCATTGAAGTTGGTTCTCAAGATTGTTTTCCTCTTGAATGGGTTGTGCCATGATGGGAGAAGAGCTTGGTTCTGAATCAGATGAAAGATTAATGTGGTGGGGTTGCTGCACAAACACGGGCGCCAAGGCTTGGCCTTGATGAGAGTGAATTTCTAAAGGAGGTCTTAAGGGTGGTCTTAAGGACCTCCTACCGTACATGCACCGAAGGATGTGATGAGATTAGAAGGTGCTGGACCCAATCGAGACACCCAAAAATTGTTGGGTGACTATAGAGGTGCGGGGCAGATGGACCCCTTGATCAAAAGATCGGCCACCTGAGAATTACCTGGGCAGCCAGAGAGGGTGAATCCCGCGAAGACCCCTACACGGTAGAGAGTCCCCACGGGTTACAGGGTTTCCCCCACCCAACCTCTCTTGTCACTGCGGTTCCAAGTAGACTAGAATGGGGATCTTGACCTCTTAAGTCTACCTCTTCTACTTTAAGATCAAGGTGCTTAAGGTTTCACTTGAACTTTTAGGTATTTTGAGTGAAAAAGTAACCTAAATTTAAGGTTGGTTGACCCAAGGGGTTAACTTCACCTCTTGTTCCTTTGAGAGCTTTTGGGTCCTTTCTTTTAAAGGTTCAAATGGATTTAAAAGTCTGACTTGCTTAGGGTTCCTCTTGTATAGATCTTTTCAAACAAGGTTTAGGCACACCTTTTTTTTTGGAAAGATTTTTTTCTTTGTTAAGAGGTGTGTCTCTAAAAACCCTAGCTTTTCAATCCTTGAGTTGGCTCTAGTTGGTCCAATTTAGTTGCCTCAAAATTTAGTATCTAGGGCTCAATCAAGAAAGTTTTGGCCCTAGTTACCTTAGTTGGATGAACAGTTAAAATGTGTTGAAATGAAAAATTAGGCAACTTTGATGAATTACTAAGTATAACACAGGTAGCCCTAAGTTGATTCTTCTTTTTGTCCCTTTTCAGATTTTAAGGGAGTTAAGAAAGGGCTAATGAAGATTACCTGTTCCTTGGAGTATTTGTTGTGCGGCTGCTCTTCTAATTTTTCCTTTACCTGCACACAAGAGGGAAAAGATTAGCAATTCATAAATAAAGAGTTCAAAGCTTCTAGAATAGCCATTGCTCCCCGGCAACGGCGCCAAAAAAAATGGTGATGGTCCAACCGCGGTGCTGCTTTGTGCGTCTTTTTGTTTATTATAGTATAGTCGTTATGGTATCAAATAAGACAGCTACAGTTGTCATTACCATAGAAATTTACTCGGAAACAGTTTTCCCGAGGTTGAACTCAGGGAACTACTGGAATTCTAGAAGTATAAAGTTTCTTTATTGAATTACAAAAATAAGAGAGAGAGAGAGATAGATTTTTGTCTTGGCTTCTTTTGTTCTTCTCTTTGTGCTTTCTTTCTGATCCTGTCTGCTTCCCTCTTCTTTCTTCCTCTACTCGTCTCTGTCTTCTTCTTCTCTTCTTTCTCTTTTCTTCCTTTGCCTTTCTCTCTTTCCTTTTGGCGGCCAAGCTTTCTTCTTTCTTTTTCTTCCTGGCTGCTCGTCTTCTTCTTCTGTTCTTCAGCTGCAGAGCCTTCCTCTTTCTTCCTTCTCTTCTTTTCTTTCTCTTTTCTTCAGCTGCAGAGCCTTTTCTTTCTTCCTTCTCTTCTTCTCTTTCTCTTTTCTTCAGCTACAGAGCCTTTTCTTTCGTTCTTCTTCTCTGCTTTATCTCCTCTGAAGGCTACTCATCCATCGTCTGATACCGTAGGCAGACGACTTAACTGCAGTCTGCTACAGTGCTTCTCCTCTTTTCCTTCCTTTGCTGCTTTTCTTCTGCACAGCCTCTCTTCTACTTCTCCTCTCCTTCCTGCGGCTAAGTACTTAGCCTTTCTCCTTCGCGCTCTATTCCTGCACACAAGGCACAGCAAAACCTAACCCTTCCCTCTACTCGTACGTATCTCTCTCTCTCTGCAAATCGCTTACAGGAAGCTCTCCCAGAGCCGGGTTAACGGGTCGGGTTGCGTAACCGGGACCAGGCGCACCAGCGTGATATGGTGCGCGAGGTGTGCTCGGTGGTGTCGGGTCGGATCCCGCCAGGTCCGCGAGGTGAATCCGCAGATGAGGCGGGTGTGATGGGCGTGGGACCTCACCCCTATGGATTCGGAGGCGAATAGCCGTATGCACAAAATCAATTTAAACAGGTGCGGCGCTTCGAGAACTTACGATGTGGGACTAAACGGTTGCTTCTCCTCGTGCGCGCCCGCAGGAAGACCGCAGCCTTGCTTCAGCAGCTGCAGCCTTGATTCCCCTCGCTTGCCAGCTGCCTGCCTTCACCCGAGTCTCCCCAATTCGCAGCAACTGGAATCCTGACACTCTGAAGCCCGGAGCGTGCTTGGGAGCTTCTCAAGTCGTCGTCAATGGCGGTCGGGGCAGCCGACCTATCCAGCACAAAAAGGGCCTCTCGGCCTAATCAAACCACAGGGAAACCTTCACCGTGGCACGGCGAAGGTGGTGCGAGGTGCAGCAGGCCGCGGGATGGCCTAGGCGTGCGTGCCTAGGTCGTCTTGTGGCCGAAAAAGTGGGTGTGACCGGGGGTGAGTTGTGGAGGTTTAGAGTGGCAGTGGAGGGGCGGAGGGCATTTAGTGTGATGAGGCGGAGCTTTTGGGACGGTTGGCGAGTCGTATGGAGTTGCGGAATGACGGGGGCGACTCGCCAGAGGTTGGCCGGAGGTGAGGAAGTTGATGGTGGACAGGCGTGGTCGTGGGACAATCAAGTAAAATAGAGTGGGGAAAAGAAAGAGGGGAAGAAGGGGAGTAAATGAAACCTACTTGCAGAGACGAAGGGGGCCGAAGCGGCGGGCAGTCGTATCGACTGTCGCCGGAGAAGAAATACCCAGAGGGAGAGAGCGGCGGCGAGGAAGTGGGCAGGGAGGCGTGCGCTTGGTGTGGCGCGACGCGGGAAGATGAGACGAAGCTGGCTCTGCTGCAGGTATGGCAGCAGAGCGACGAGAAGGAGGAGGGGCGGTCGCCGGAGCTGGTGGGTTTCCTGTCGGAGTGGGGAGAGAGGAAATGTTGAGGGTTTCTCCATCAAGACCAGACTGCCTCAAGCGACTGGTCCTGGGGTTTCTTTTAAAGGCGCCAGCAGAGGGGCAGATGCACGGAGGGTGAGCGAAGCTCTCACCGGAGGTCGCCGCAGGTACAACACCCATACCTCTCGAGCGTTCGCACGAGAGGTATGGTTCGAATCAGGGCATGGGGAGCTGCTCAGGCGGTAGGGGACTTCACAGGGAACCCCCCTTTCACATCTGAGAGCAGCTCCCTAGGGAATCGAGGAGAAATCATCCTCGAAGCTTTGCCGGAGTATGGGTCCTCTGCTGCATTGGCAGAGGGACCGGAATGCAGAAAGTGACAACAAAAGTTGGGGGTTTTTGCAAGGGTTTTCAAAAGTTAGGGGCCAGAATGTGATTGGGTGGACTATCTTGCAAAGTAGGTCAAGATGACCTTCCCTTAGGTCAAAATTTTGGTACAAACCTAATTTGGACCTAAGGAATCCAATGGTGAAGTTGGATTTTAGGTTTGACCACGTTTGACTGGATATTTTGCGTAAAAACCCAATTTAGGTCAATTGATGAGCTAGGACCCTAATTTATGTCAAACTAGGTTCCAAAGGCCAATTTGAATGTTCTAAATCCTAGGGGATATTTTTACATGATTTTTAGAGGGTTTACTTGATTTTTATCCTGACCGGAACCTTGTTGAGTTAAGCGGGTCTGTTTTAAAGTTACCAAATGTCATTTAATTCCTAGATTGCACACGAACCCATTTCTGATTGATTCAACCCACTTTTTATCTTATTTATACCATTTGACCTATGCTCTGTCTCTGAGAAATTATTTTTATGTACTACAATGGTAAAATTATAATTTTAACCTTTATTTCATATTTTCTTCTCATAACACTTATTCCTCCAATTAAGCCCTCTTCTAAGTCATGTAGGAGCTTTTATTCTCTTTATTAGGTCAAAATGAGCTAGTTATGGCTCATGATGAGGTTCTCATCAAGGACTTAGGGAAGGGGCGCACATAGTTGTAGGTAATCAAGTGGGTGGGTTAGCAACTCGCAACCATAGGTATGTGTTGTTCTGGGAAAGGGAGGGGTCATGGGAGGGGCATCGATGCACACAAGCACAACCATAGCCTACAGCAGGCAGTGTGTGCATTGGAGACTTTGAGTGGGGGAGGGTCTTACGGTGGGGTGATAAGGGTTTAGAGTTTTCTATGTTATATTATATATAATATTAGAAAAATGGTTTGGGTTGGGTGGGTGGGTTGAACTCATGGGTCACCCATAAGGAAAGTTTGGATTGTTTGGGTTAGTCGGGTTGGAACTAGTGGACCCATGAGTTGTACTAATACCCATAATAATTTTATTGTTTGGGTCAAGACCCAACCCATAACCCAAATAAGCCAAACCATTTCACCCATTTTTCATGATTTGGGTGGGTTATTTGGGTTGACCTGAATAGTGCCCACCCCTACCAGCCATTCGACGAGGAAAAGAGATGGGGAACAGGTGAGGCAATGGGCACTACTAGTGCTGTGAGGACGATGGAGTATTTTCTCTCTCTCTCTATCTATCTACCTTTGGGTTTGGAGGCGAAGTGGAAAGGAAAGGGATGAGAAACATGGAAATGAGAGGGGTGGACAGATTAGAGCACCCAACGACAGTGCCAACCCTACCTTCTCTTCTTCCCCCCTTACTCTCCCTTTCTCCTCTATCCCTTTCTACGGTCGTAGAGGACATGTAAGGTGTGACTCACCTTATCCACCTTCTCTTTCGTCCCCTTCCTCAATTGCCAGTAGTAGCAGTCCTTCCCCAACCTGGAGTGCTAACCCTCTTCACGTGGGATGTTGATTTTCAATTTGCTCCTCAATCATTCATGTATGGTCCTTTGTGATGTGTACCTATGGTGATAGTGGAATTGTAGTACTTTACCCATTGTTAGAAAATACAATTTGGTCAGAATGATAACTAATGTGCACACATCTAATTGGCCTAAAATATTTATTTATGCATGTTCCTAGTATTATAGGAGCATCATGCATTATAAATATTGCATAACATGCACTATCATGCATTTAAATTAGTTTGTATAAATTATAGGTTAATTTATCCTTTTTGTGGTTAGGGGACAAGGCAATATCATTTCGGGACCTCAGATTGAAGATCCAATTGTACAGATCTGATTAAGGTGACAATCTAAGTCTAATGCCTCCAAGATCACCTCAATCGGACTTTTGTAGCATCAAATGCAATCCAAGGAAGATCAGAGGTTAAGGGGCAAGGTGGTGAAAATCTGGACTTCAGATGATAAATCCAACTGCACAAATGAGTTCGAATCGACCCAATCTGACATCCATGGCACCATCTACACGCATTAGAAGATGGACGACCATGATGGCACCATGTGGCACCAACACAGCCGCCTAACACTACTCGCAACACCTCCTCTTCGCCCGTACGATCAATCCCAACCGTTGGATCTCCATCCAACGGTTGAGAGCGCCATGACCATAAAATCAAGAGTGCGACAATTGGCGATCGTAGCACAACGGTCGTGCGCTCTTTTGTGAAGAGAGCGACGCGAGTTCGAAACCTGCCTAGCCTCAAATCAAGCGCACGTGTGGGTGCAGCGGAGGCAACGTGGCGTGCCTAGGGGCACTGGAAGCACAGCACGCAAGCGTGCGATGTCATGCGATAGTACGTGCGCACTCGCAACAATGGAAGATGAAGCATGCTCATGTGTTCTCGACCGTCCGATCGAATGATCAAATGAACAATATTATAGCGGTGCAATGAAGTGGTGCACGCCTGAAGGTGAGAAGGCGGTGACGTGGCCGCTTGAGGAGTGCAGGATCACGATCACACAATCCACGTTTCACACGTGCCTTTAGCAACACTTGTCTATCGCGACACATGCATTCATCACTAAAGACCCCTATATTAAATTCTAAGCATTCAAATGACTAAACTACCTCCATGACTACACCTATAAAAGGACCACCCTTACCACACATTTCTTCATCCCTTCTCTTCTCCTCTCACCCTCTCCAAAGCTCTAAAGAGCTAGTTCCATACCCGAGATGCTCCACTAGAGTTTTAATGATAATTTTTCCATCTTCTCACCCCGGTTCATAGACTGCCTGTGGTTGTCCTCTCACTGTCATTTGGGAAGCAGATCCCACTGCGGCGCCACCTTGTTTTGTCCTCCATCCTCCAACTCCGTTCTCCCTCGTCCAGCATGTCACCACCCTCTTCCAGGCGCTCCGTCAATGCAACTCGTCCTCTAAGCAGCCATCGAGGAGGATTTTCTCACCCCCTATCTTTTTACTATTTTCTAATGTAGTTTTGGTTTCTTTAAGTAGTTGTAATAGACTCTAGAATATTTGAATGCAATATTTGTTCATTCCCTCTATTTTTCTCTTTCTTTGTATATTCTCTCTCTGTATTCTATTGTTTATTCTTTAAGTAGTTTAGCTTGCGTAGATTAATTTCAACCAGATATTCTACTTTGTAACAATAATTCCAAACATGATTTTTAACTAAACATTCTCCTCCCTAAGTTTGACTCGGGACTCACCAGAGTTTCAGTAAATTTATCTGATAGCGAATTTTCTTGTAAATTTTACAACTCGAGTTTTCCAAAAACTCAACTTTTCGCAATGAAAATCTCACTCAACAATAACCCCTCGACACTCCAGCTTTTGTTATGTCTTCTTTCTTCTTCTGCTGATGTTGTTGATGATGACATGTTTGATTGAAAACAGTGAGAGGTTCTTAGAGTTAGTAGGACCTCGTTCTACTTAGTGCATAATCACATCACAATTTTGTATAACTTTTTTTTCCTATTTTTCAGGTATTTTTTGAATTTTATTTTCACATTTGTAAATAATTTGATTTATATAATTTTTAAATGTAGAAAAAAGTAAGCAAAATATACCAAATATGGGTCTCCTATGAAATAGCACATGACGAGGAAGTTAATGGTGAATACTGATAAATGCTAGTTTATCATCATTCTTATGTCCTAAGACACACCTAGCTCTTAGGATTTTAACTTTGCAATTGAGCTTTTGGGCTGCATTTAGGCATTCTCTTAGGATAGGCATGTATTGCATTGTTTTTGTATTTTTACATCTTTATTTGAGTGTCAAGGATGAACAGATAGTCAAATCTCACAAACCCTAGCAGCAAGTAAGGAAAAACATGAAGGAGAAACCCAATTCAACTGGATCTCACCTGAATCTAGCTCATCACAACTGGATTCCAGCTTAACCTAGTTGGGATTAGCTCATCTTAGCTCCATTCAGTTCACCTCAGTTGAATGGCAGCTCGGGCCAGCTCAACTTAGCTGATCCGAGCTCCATTCCAACTCCTCCCAGCTCTATTTAGTCCATGGAAGCTCTACTTTATCGAGCTTAGCTACTACCACCAACTAGGTAACCCGGTTAGCTAAAGAAATCCTCAAGTAGCTCATCTCTAGCTCAGGAACCTCAAGCTAAGCTCAAGCTAGTTGAGCTCACCATCTACTCCTAAGCCAGCTAGGAAGTCCTCAGGAGATTCATCCTTAGCTCCCTTCAGCTCCAGGATATGTTATTAGAGCTCCCCTCAACTACTCCATCAATTCAGCTAAGCTACTAGCTAGCTTAACTAGTTCCATCTCTACTCACCTACTCCTGCACCTCCATGGCTAACCAACCTAACCCTAAACTCCACCAAATAACCTCCACATCACCCTCCCTTGTTGGTGCCAAAATGGTGTAACAACCACCTTCACTTACACCCTTTCATGATGGTGCCAATAATGGCATCCCTCCACCATTCTAACCACCCCTTAAACACCTATAGTTGGCGCCAAAAACACCTACAACTACCCATATTTTTTGGAGCCAACTCTACCTCTAATCACCACCATCCAAACACCACCAAAATCCATCTCCACTATCTACATGTTGACACTAAAAGCAAGTCCCTTAACCACACCATAATTGGGACCAACTCAACCTAAACCCTACCACCCTACACCCTCTCATATGACTCCATTTAACCTTCACCCTCCATCACATAACCACCACCTTATAAGCCCATCCTAACCCTACAAGTATCCATGCCAACCTTAACCCTAACCCCATAAAAGGTTGGCACCAACCATACCTACCCTAACCCTTAACCACCATCTCCACATCCCTCCTTTTGGTGCCAACTTTCCTCTACCATAGATCCCATAACCACCATTCCAAAACACATCCTAACCCTACATCAACACCCACACCACCTAACTTAGGGTTACAAAGTTGGCACCAACTTTGCTCCCTTCCTAACCTATTTATACGTTCATTAACTACCACCAAAAACTCATCTTTGGCTTCATATAATTTACATTATATCCACTCTCATATTCAGCCATAGGAAGGAGACAAGAGAAGAAGATTAAGAGAGATACCTTGCTCTCTTGGTGCCTTCTTCTTCCTCCCTTCTTCCTAGGTCCAAGCCAAGGATAACCCTAAGGAGAATGGCCAGGCAGGAGAGTTCAAGGTGGTAGATGTCCACCTTGGAGGAGGAGAGAGGAGGAGTACTCCATAGCAAGGAGGAGGCTTCCTTCATAGTGTAGGAGCATCCACACTTGGAGCGGGAGTCATCTTCAACATCTTCATAGGAGTTTTTCTTTACTTTATTGTAGTTTAAATTTTTTGTGTAGTAGCAAGCATTCCTTTATTTGGGGATTACTTGTGTGATACCATTCACACAAGTGAGCTCTCCAAGTAGACTTTGTAGAATTACTTGTTTTATTTTTATAAAAGCTCCTACCTTTTAATTGTGTTTTCCTTAATTCAACCAATTTTCATTTGTTGTTGCACCCACTTATACCCTCTAATTATCCTAGGTACACCTTCCTAGTGTGAGCTTAGAGGTGTAGATTCAATTATTGTCACTTAGGTGTAGTTTTGTTTTTTGCGTATTTCGCATTTCGCAATTCCGATTATTTCAAAACCCTAAAAAAGTCAAAAGCATAAAAAACATAAAGTAAAGTTTTGAGAGAGCGAGAGAGAGAATTTGATCATCAACTAAGATATTGCCTCCTTGAACGACCCTAGATACCACCACTATCTAGGTTTACATATTGTTAAAGTCTATTGCGATTATATGCATTACAATGACCTAAAAACTTGCTTTTATAAAATGCATGTTTTTGCTGTTATTTCTTAGTGTCATTGTCGGGGAGGAACAACTTAGTTTTTCATTCATCTCTCTCTTGCATACTTGAGTTTTCAATAGTTTTGTTTTGCTTTTGATTCAAGTGCGAATCAGGAGCGGGAGCAGGATTAGGAGTTATTTGGAGTAGAACCTCCAAGTTTTCTTTTCTTCCCACGTACTCCAGGTAAGTACCCGAGGCCAAATTTTTTTTAAAATCACAAAAATCTCAAAAAAAAAACTTTAAAGTATTAAAATAGAAAAATTTAGGGTAGTGGAACTTTAAATCAAATTTGTTGCTTGTTTGCATCATTTTTCCACCACTCTTTTCTTATTGGTGTCTCTGATTTTTGAAAATCTAGACCTCTTCCTTGATTTTCAAAAATCAGGTTAGGGCACTTAGAGGATTCCTAAAATCACCAAACTTCACCCAAGTAAGTTCCTTTGAGTCTGAAACCTTGCCTCCAAATTTCATAAATTTTGGATAACTAGAAAAAATTAAAAAATTCATGGACTAAATAAGGGTCAAACCTTAATTCCTTACTATTTTCTTACTGTTCGTAAGCTTTCTAAATTTTTCTACTTATAGATTTATATGAAATTTATATTTCTAGAATCCTTGAGAAAACTTTTATCACATATAAAATTATAAAAAATTTTAGAAATCTTTTGAGGTTTCTGCTGAATCAATTTTCTAAATCTATACTTAATACATTTTTACACCAGTAAAGAAAATATTCCAAAAAATATCAAAAAATTTTAAAAGATCTCAAAAAAATTATTTTTGAGTTTCTTGTTTGATTTCCTACCAGGTGGTGGTGTTGTTTGTCTTGTCTGGACCACCACCTAAAAAGATTTTATAAAAAGAGATTCATTTATGAGTTACATACTAGGATTTTAATTGTACGATTTTTATTTTTCTCTCTGATATAAACACATTTATTAAGGGTAAAATGCCTATTCATATATGTTCCTAGGCTTAGATTTGCATTTCATGTTATAAATATTGCATAGCATACATCATTATTCATTTAGAGTAGTTGTAAATAATTAAGGTTAATTGCATCCTTTTTGTGGTTAGGAGAGAAGGATATTTATTTCAGAGGCTCGGAATGATGATCTGACTATACGGATCTGATCAAGGCAACGATCGGAGTCTAACGCCTCTGAAATCGTCTCGATCGGAGTCCCGTAGCACCATATGCAATCCAAGGAAGATCAACGGCCAAGGGACTAGGAGACATAATTTGGAGCTTCAAATGACAAACCCGACCACGTGGATGGATTGGAGTCGACGATCATAGCTTAACGGCACGAAAATCGACTCAATCCGACCTCTATAGCAGCCCCTACAACAAGAAGAAGATGGATGACCCAAATTGCGCCACGTGATGCAGCCCAGGCCGCTGGTTTCGGACTTGAATAGGTTGTTAATATGATGATTTTATCGTTGAAGTGTGTATAGTGGTTAACCTAAATCGGACCTAACCATCTCTTTACAAAATTTTTAACCCGGCCTACTTGATTTTATCTTAGTCACTTTTAGGCCTAGGGTCGAACTCAGGGAAGTGGGGTTACAAGTCGAGTTTCTACGCCTTTCCTACAACGAGTCTCTTCCATTCGTTTATTGTGTTTTTGGTATTTTTCTATTTAGATTTTTTTCTGGTAATCTTTGTCCTTGAGGCACACCCTCAAAATTAAGTTCTTGGCTTTGAGCCAAAACAGGGTTCCGAAACGGGTCTTGCTATTCGCAAGACGGAGTACCTGTAAGTCAAGGATTATCTTTTCTATTTTATATATTTTTTTTATCATTTTTCTAATAGGAAAGTGAAACAGAAATAAAGTAAATATAGTGTATATATATATATGTGTATATATTATATATGTATAAAGGGGTGGGGGTGAAGGCAGAGATGGAGTATAGCACGGTATCGAGTTGGTCGTCGTCTAGAAAGACGCAACCGACAGGACGAGGTGCCACATGGAGTGTAGGATGGATGGCGGAAGATGTGTGCGACCACGCTTTTTGTACGCAAGTATAGGGGAATATCAGCAACTGGTGTAGATATTCTCGCCATACAGCGTATGGTAAATAATGTGAAAAAATATATATATATATATATATGTTGTTGGTGCTAAAGCACCACGATCATTTGTTTTGATGATAACAAAACACGTGTTATTTAACATTTGCAATTTGAGTCCTAGATTTCAGGTCAATTGCAAATGTGAACGTGTTTAGACGGAGTTCGAGCTCGCATCCAGGACGGATTGGAGGAGCTTGACGGAAAACAGAGGAGGTTCGCATGGAGCGACAGATTGAAGATGGAAGGAAATGAAGAATAGGATAGATTTCCTTCTTTTGTACTTGTTGTATTTTTCGTTTCTTTTGTTGCTCTTTATTTCCTTAGATATTTCATGTTAAAGAGCCTCAAAGAACCCTAATAGTAGTCCTAAGAACACCGGCACAACCCTAGGATACTTAGGTTTTCTGTAGAATACTTAGAAAACCAATATAGAGTTCAAACAGCACTTCCAGACGTCTAATTCCCAAATCAGACGTCTGATAAAGTATTTTAAGACGTCTGACTGTTGTTTCAGACGTCTGATAACTGTTAGGCTGGACATAGTTGGTTCTGTCTGATGAAATTAGACGTCCAGACCTTAGACCAGACGTCTTAGGAGACGTCTGATGACTTTGCCAGACGTCCAATTAGTGGACCGTTGGCTGGCTTAGCATACACTCAAGATTATGACCGTTAGAGCCTTATCAGACGTCCTTAGGCTTTTCCAGACGTCTGATAAATGACCGTTTTGCCTCGGTTGACCCAAAATCTCTTCTCAGAGATTTTCTAGCCGTTGCAACGTTTGGAAATCAATTCCCACAGTAAAAGTAGGTTTCCAGACGTCCAGACATAGTGCCAGACGTCCTGTATGTCGTCTGATGGACTTGCGTAAAAACCCTGTTTAGATCTGATCCAAGTCAGGGAGAGACCCGCCCAAAATCAGACGTCTTAAAGTGAACTTCCAGACGTCTGATGCTAGAATTAGACGTCTGATAAGCCTGTCAGAACAATCATTGTCCTGATTTCGGCCTGATTATCTTGGGCTTTGTTCCCAACGGCTATAGAACCTTTCCTAAGCCTTCCAAAGCCTTCCTAAGGCCTCTATAAATAGAGGGGAACCTTTGCAACACAAGATACACACTTAGAGACACAAGAAAAACACAAGACACACTTAAGCAACATAGTTCCACTCTCTTGTGTCCTAGCTAGCTCTTGCTCTCCAAGCTCAAGCTCTATTCTCTTGAGAGCATCAAGCTTTGCGCACCCGCTCTCCCGCTGTAGTTCACGAGAGCGAAGTTGCGCCGTCGCGTGGCACACGCACCGCGTCATTAACTCGACGCACTCCTTGCAAAGGGGAGTTTCCTAATTCCTATAGAAGATAGGTTTATAATTACTTTATTGGCTCTATAGGACTTGTTGTTTCTTTTATCTTTGTTATTTGGTTGGGTATTCGCTTTGCGAATTCCCGTCTCCTTCGTGGGACAAAATCCTTCTCGTGGAGAGAAGGGGTTGAGGAACGCTACCCTCGTACTTGTAGCGTGGTTGTACTGAGGTTGAATCACCCTCGTTTTAAAGTGATTCGGTTAGTGGATTTGATCAACTAGGTTGATCGGAAAATCCTAACTCGAGAGGGTTAGGTGGTGGTTTTCACCCGGTTTGGGTTTCCACCTAAAAATTCTTTGTGTACTTTGTGTGTTTGTTTATTCTGTGATATTGTTTATTTCCGCATTTATTACGTCACCCCTCCTTCGTAGGGCCGCAAACCTTCAATTGGTATCAGAGCAGGTTCTTGCAAAATCGGAGTAACACCCGGCAAGAAGATCATGGAGGGAAGCTGTTCCACAAGCAGGATTTCCGAGGGGCAGTCCACAACCCGTCCGCCGTTCTTCGACGGGAGCAACTACCCCTACTGGAAGTTGCGGATGAAGACCTGGCTTCAAGCCACCGACTTCACGATCTGGGCCAGATGCGAGACGCCATTTGAGATCCCAGAAAAACCTGCCGGAGGCTACTCACAGCTGCATATTCGAGAGCTTTCACTCAACGCAAAGGCAATGAATGCCCTGTATTGCGCGTTGAGTCCGAAAGAGTTCGAGAAAATCCAAGAGTGCACTACCGCCCACGAGATATGGAGGAAGGTAGAAGACACTCATGAAGAGATGAGCTCGGAGGAAGAAGAAGAAGAAAAAGAAGAAGAAACCACTTGCTTTGGTTTCATGGCCAGAGGAACCAATAGCGACAGTGAAAGCGGAAGCGACAGCGACAACGAGGTAAATTTCGATTTACAAGAAGCTTTTAATGAACTATTTGAGATTAGTAAATCACTTAAAATAGAAAACAAAAGTATTAAAAAGAACCTTAGTTTTCTTAAAAATGAAAATGATAGGTTAGAAAAATAACTTAAGGACATAGAAGCTAGTCCTAAAAATGATAACCTATTATTAGAAAATCATGACCTCATCATTGAAAATAATAAATTGATTGAGGAAAATGATAGTCTAAAGTTAGAAATTTCTGATTTAAAGACTAAGATGGATATTATAGAAAAAGAAATCGCATGTCTTAGGGAAAACTCCAACAAATTAATCAATAAAGTAGATAATTTTTATAGCCCTAAGGTTGAGAAAGGATCTCCATCAAGGAGACCCGCTAACAGATCCGGATCCAAGCTCACTTGGATACCGAAGAAAAAATTAGAATCTTATTTCGTAGGGTTCAGGGATAATTACAACACAAAGGACTGGACCTACAAGCTCAAGGCTGGTCAACTCGAGTTGGGAGAACCAAGGAGTAGACCAAGGAGGAGAACAAGAAGACCGACGAGACGGCGAACAAACGACGGACCCACCGCACGTCGACCACCAGATTGAAGACCGGCGCCGATGCCCGGGCCTCCAAGCTACGGATGGGAGCCCCATCCGATGTGGCATCCACCACCACCATTCGGGCCATTTTATTGGCCATGGTAGGTGAGGTAAAACCCTTTACCCTATCTTTTTATCAGTAGCATTTAGATAGGGGGAGTTAAAATTTATGAGCTAATTGTCAATTTTTAAGGGGGAGATATAAGGTAGCTAATTTTCCTTTAGTAAGGGGGAGAAAAATAATAGCTATCTTGTTGTTACAAAAAGGGGAGAATATTACCTTTGTTAAAATAAATTCATAGAAGAGCATGTTTTAAGGGGGAGTTATAGGAAATGTAAAACCAATCAAACCTTTTTGATAATGTCAAAAAGGGGGAGGATTTTTATGCATTATTATTTACGGTTTTGTCATCATCAAAAAGGGGGAGATTGTTGGTGCTAGAGCACCACGATCATTTATTTTGATGATAACAAAACACGTGTTATTTAACATTTGCAATTTGAGTCCTAGATTTCAGGTCAATTGCAAATGTGAACGTGTTTAGACGGAGTTCGAGCTCGCATCCAGAACGGATTGGAGGAGCTTGACGGAAAACAGAGGAGGTTCGCGTGGAGCAACAGATTGAAGATGGAAGGAAATGAAGAATAGGATAGATTTCCTTCTTTTGTACTTGTTGTATTTTTCGTTTCTTTTGTTGCTCTTTATTTTCTTAGATATTTCATGTTAAAGAGCCTCAAAGAACCCTAACAGTAGTCCTAGTAACACCGGCACAACCCTAGGATACTTAGGTTTTCTGTAGAATACTTAGAAAACCAATATAGGGTTCAAACAACACTTCCAGATGTCTAATTCCCAAATCAGACGTCTAATTCCCAAATCAGACGTCTGATAAAGTATTTTAAGATGTCTGACTGTTGTTTCAGACGTCTAATAACTGTTAGGCTGGACATAGTTGGTTCTGTCTGATGAAATCAGACGTCCAGACCTTAGACCAAACGTCTTAGGAGACGTCTGATGACTTTGCCAGACGTCCAATTAGTGGACCGTTGGCTGGCTTAGCATACACTCAAGATTATGACCGTTAGAGCCTTATCAAACGTCCTTAGGCTTTTCCATACATCTGATAAATGACCGTTTTGCCTCGGTTGACCCAAAATCTCTTCTCAGAGATTTTCTAGCCGTTGCAACGTTTGGAAATCAATTCCCATAGTAAAAGTAGGTTTCCAGACGTCCAGACATAGTGCCAGACGTCCTGTATGTCGTCTGATGGACTTGCGTAAAAACCCTATTTAGATCTGATCCAAGTCAGGGAGAGACCCGCCCAAAATCAGACGTCTGACCTTGGAATCAGACGTCTTAAAGTGAACTTCCAGACGTCTGATGCTAGAATTAGACGTCTGATAAGCCTGTCAGAACAATCATTGTCCTGATTTCGGCCTGATTCTCTTGGGCTTTGTTCCCAACGGCTATAAACCTTTCCTAAGCCTTCCAAAGCCTTCCTAAGGCCTCTATAAATAGAGGGGAACCTTTGCAACACAAGATACACACTTAGAGACACAAGAAAAACACAAGACACACTTAAGCAACGTAGTTCCACTCTCTTGTGTCCTAGCTAGCTCTTGCTCTCCAAGCTCAAGCTCTATTCTCTTGAGAGCATCAAGCTTTGCGCACCCGCTCTCCTGCCGTAGTTCACGAGAGCGAAGTTGCGCCGTCGCATGGCACACGCACCGCGTCATTAACTCGACGCACTCCTTGCAAAGGGGAGTTTCCTAATTCCTATAGAAGATAGGTTTATAATTACTTTGTTGGCTCTATAGGACTTGTTGTTTCTTTTATCTTTGTTATTTGGTTGGGTATTCGCTTTGCGAATTCCCGTCTCCTTCGTGGGACAAAATCCTTCTCGTGGAGAGAAGGGGTTGAGGAACGCTACCCTCGTACTTGTAGCGTGGTTGTACTGAGGTTGAATCACCCTCGTTTTAAAGTGATTTGGTTAGTGGATTTGATCAACTAGGTTGATCGGAAAATCCTAACTCGAGAGGGTTAGGTGGTGGTTTTCACCCGGTTTGGGTTTTCACCTAAAAATTCTTTGTGTACTTTGTGTGTTTGTTTATTCTGTGATATTATTTATTTCTGCATTTATTACATCACCCCTCCTTCGTAGGGCCGCAAACCTTCATATGTATATATGTAAATATATCTATATGTATATATGTTATAAATATATAGGTATATATATGTATATATATATATATGTATATATATATATTTATAAGTATATGTATATATGTATGTAGCTATATATGTATATATGTATATACATACATACATATATATATGTATATAATAGTGTATAGGTGTGTGTGTGTAGAAGTGTGAGTGTATGTGTGTGTAAGCGTCGGTGAAGAGAGTGAGAGAGTGTTTTGAGAGAGAGAGAGAGAGCGAGAGAGAGAGGACAGCCGCGTGCGTCCTGTTGGAGTGAAGGCCGAAGGTTTTAAGGCATCTGCAGACCAGCGGGCGTCGTTTGGAGGTCTCCATGCGCGCGCAGGCGCGTATGCGTGCAGAGGACGTGCATTGGAGGGAGTGGCGCGGAGAGGAGCGGCCACAGCGCACAGCGCTGCGTGGAGAAGCGTACGCGGGCTGGCAGACGCGCGGGCGAAGGCCGGTTGCAGTGCGCCGGGTGATCGGTAAAGTGAGAAACTCACCGGTCACCCCACTTGTAACGACCTGATTCCCGAATCCCTACGAGACACGAGAATCAGACCGATTCGACTAATCCCAAGACCTAGTCGTCCAACGAGAAAGTAACCAAAAGAGCAGTAAAATAAACCACATTCAGCATGAATATAACTAGTAGTAACAAAATACAGCAGTAAGAAAAGGAAATACTACAGTATACACCACCACAACAGAAGGGAAATAAACATGTACATAACATAAGGTTTCGCTAAAGAAAGTACAGAGAGTAACAAAAAAAATTACTCAATACAGTGGAAGAAAAGTACAGAAAGTACTACAGGTAAACCTACTGGACCCTACTAGGCCCAACGTCCTCTGCAGCCGCTGACCCTGGCTGCTCAACACCTGGTCTTGAAAAGTGACGAGTGTAACACATCAGCGACACGCTGAATAGAGTGGCAACTAAAAGCTAAAGAAGCAGTAGAGTGTACAGGAGCTATTATATTTTTACATCATTATTTATGTCTTTCTATTATTTCACTATTGATTTATTTCTCAGATCCTTCTCTTGATCTAGAGTGTTCCTTGTGGGAACGATCTTGATTGCAGTCTTTTCCGAAAAGTAGAAGTAACACATGGTGCTCTCCTAGCTGGGAGAGTCCCCCGTTGTGGTCCTACCCTCAGTCAACCACCCCAAGGTCGCTGACAGACATAACGGTGACTACGACACGCTCGATAAACGCACGGGTAGCTACCCCGCACTGGCACGCGGTCAGTCATTTCCGTTAACGGGTGCGCCCAAAGCACAGCACGGAACCAGTATAGGGCAGAGCCCTCTCAGTAACAGGGGTCCAACCCCTCCACAGTAACCAAACAGGGGCCTTACCCCTCCACAGTCCGCGCACCCTCGCCTGACTACCTTGGTTTGCCCAGTGGGCCTAACAAGTCGGTGTAGGAGGGCCAGCAGAACCCCAGGGCCCGTGGGGTAGCTAGTACTCTCCCTACACTAGTAGCTCTCCTCGGTACTGTGTACACGAGGGTCAAAAGTCGGTACAAAGTGGCCAGACCTAACCCTGGGTCCCTGGGGCGGCTAGCTCCGCTCTGCACTAAACAGGGGGACAGTCGCTTTCCTTGGTACTCCGTACTCAAGGGCCAGCTCACTTCCCCAATTCTATTCCATTCCCTTTCCAGGAGTTCTACTCCAAATCCCCCGTAGGGTTCAAGCTCTTTTAACTCAGCCAATTTAGGTTTCACCGTTCCAGCTTTACGTTCATACAACCCATGTTCTCAATCATACGTATTCGTTCATAACAGGCAGCTGTTAACCAATTTACAAGCAGTTATCATTTCCTTTCTACTATTCCAAGACTGCAATATTTATATATTCAACTAGTTTTCCAGTCCTAAGATTCATGCCGTACCCTAGGATCTATCATTCAATCTAGTTTTCCAATCCTAGGATTCATGCAATACCCTAAGATCTATCATTCAATCTAATTTCTCAGTCCTAGGGTTCTTGCAATGCCCTAGACTCTATTAATTATTTCATAATTGTAACAAATTTTGTTAAATAGATTAAAAGCCACTCTACCAGCGAAATTGGGAGTACTGGGGGCGTGGTCGGCAATCCCGCGTGCCTCCGTAACCCCCAAGACTGTAATGGAACGGGGTCCTAACATAAGGGTCAATCACAAGGAATTTCTCAGAACGGTATACAATTACTGTAAACAGATAGAGGAATTTATTCTGGAAAGAACGCAACTCGAAACGCGGAAAACAGACTCCGAACGGGCCCTAAACGGGTCAAAAACGACGAAACTGTCCAAAATCAGGCGTCTGGAACATCTTCCAGACGTCTTAAAAGGTGGATCGGTCGTACCTCAGTTCTGTGCAGTCCTTCAGACGTCCAGAAGCCCGCTGGAACATCTGGCCTTGGTTTCCAGACGTCCGATTGTCAGCCCGGACGTCTGGAGGTTCTCTCCGTCATCTGGCACTGCAGCCAGACGTCTGATCCGTGTGGGATGGCGAGCCCTTGCGCCTTCCCAAACAACCCTGCGCACACACGCAATCGCTCTCATCATGGAAAGGCTCAGAGAACGCAACAGACTGCTACATGGTCGTACACGCGTAAAAGGAAGAAGAGGAAGGATATTGTACCTGTCAGACGTCTGGATCTTCCTCCAGACGTCCTACGCGTCGTCTGGACGTAAGTCCAGACGTCTGATTCTGGGAAATTCTCCCAGAATCAGCACCAGGTTCATCCTTCGCCTGCGACGCTCAGCCACACCGCGCCGCGTCCGCCTGCTGCCCGAGCTGCAGTAGCCCCTCCGCAACACCCCACGCTCGCCGCTCCCCCACCGGCCGGCTTTAGCTGCCCCGGCAAGCTCGAACCTCGCAGTCGAGCTTCTTCCTTCCACTCGCAACCCTCCTTCCCGCACGCTCGCCGCAGCCGCTACTGCCGCTGCTCACTCGCTCGCTCGCGCTCTCGCACTGGCAGGGAGAAGGAGATGAGGGTGAGGGAGAGGGCGAGGGTGTCTTATAATGTTGCGCGGGAAGAGAGAGAAGAGAGCGGTGCACCTGCAGGAAGAGAGAGAGGAAAAGAGGAACGAAAGCGGCGGGTGAAGTCTGCGCGCGCACGCGCGCAGACGCAACCCTGTACGTCGAAAAAAAATTTATTACCAGATGTCTGGAAAGGGTTCTAGACGTCTAGACAGACGTCTGGGCCACTTCCCAGATGTCTTAAAAACCCATCTGATGCCACGTTTGTAACACCACTGTAGCCACAGTGTCGCACAGACTCACGTGAACAGTGGCTACAGTGTAAGGCCGCGCTGCATGACCGGGTATGGGCGGTTGTTTGAGTACGAATGGCTCGACGCGCGCGGTGCAGTGGCTCCGGCTGCTGGCTTGCGGGCGTGACCTCGCGACAGAGCACGTAGAGGGGGGTTGGGTTGCGAGTGAAGGGGTGCGACAGGGCACGCGGAGGCCTGCGAGTGCTGCTGTGGTGCGTTGGGGTGCTTGGCCAGCTGCTGCAGAGGCCCACTGAGGCCGGTTGCGAGCGAAAGCAGGAGGCGATGGTGCCTGCAGGTGCGTGCGGAGGGCGAGGGCGGCCTGCAACCTTGCGCGGAATGGGCTGGGCGACTGCTGCTGCGTGCTGCTGCTGTCGCCTTCTCGCTGCTGCTGGAGCTTTGAGCTTCAAGCTTGAAGTCTGCACTCCAATGGCTGAAGGTGCTGGAAACGTAAAAACGAGGAAAGAGCCACCACGCCCACCGACTCTTTGGTGAGCTGGGCGATGGTGGACTCATGGTGGTGGTTGTGGACCACCGTGAGTTGCTCCTGTCCGCCGGGTGTCTTCGAGGAGGGTTAGCGTATGGAGGGAGAGGGTGGAGATGGTGGCCTGGAAGGGGAAGAAGTTGCGTGGGTTTTTTCTGTGGGGGACCAGGCTGTCTGAAGAAGAAGAAGATGCCTTGTATTTATAGAAGAAGAAAGCCATGCATAGCCATGCCCTAGCTGTGCATGGCTCATGCATGGCTCACGGCAGGGAGAGGCGGCTGCAGGGCTGGCAGGGAGAGGGGTAGCAGGACATGGCGCGAAGAGAAGAAGTCATGCATAGCAGCCGCGGGAAGATTTCAAAATCAAGTGAAATAAAAAATAAAAAGATGGTGAATTTTGCAAAGATGCACTTAAGGAAAAAATGTTAAATGCAAGGCCACTTATTTTATTGTCCTCCCCTCTCAATTATATGCATGCATGCGTGTATTTTTACAATACGACTATGTAGACCTAATATACATTGGTAATGCTAGGAAATAGCACAAGACGACACAATTGCAGGTGTATTTTTGTGGTGCAATCAGCCGCCTAGTAGCGTTAAACGACCACTGCTGGGGGATACACTAGGAACCGAAGGCGCAAGCCAAAGGACGAACCTTCTCCCCAGTCCCTCCTTCTAACTGGTTGGATTGCCTGGACATAAGTAGAGTAAATCATCCATAATGTTAGGATGTATTCTGAGAGTCTGTAGACCTTTACGCTATCGAACCTAAGGACAGGCTTGTATTTTTGTATTGCAGACCCTCCTTCTTTCTCTTCTAATTTCCCTCCTTACTTCACCATGTACCCTTCCACATCTTACACACATTTCACATCCTATCCTCCTACCACCACTTATCCCCAAGATGATTACTATCCTGACTTGACTTGTAATTACCCATCCACTAGCTGGGATGACTCTGATTGGGGATATGAATCTGGACCTCAGTGTCCAGGGTCTAACCCTGGACAACAAGACTATGATTACTATCCTTCCCAGAGCTACAATGATTATAGATCTCCACCCTTTGATGATCAACCTAATCAGATCTACAAACATGAAGGATATGTTGATTACAACACTTACCCTCCCCAAAATTATGCTAAATATAGGTCACCACCATTCTTTGAACAACCCGAGATGACCTACTATCAGGGAGGAACCTGAGAACCTTAATATCTTGACTCCCCTAAAATGAACCCAAACCCACCCAACCCTGAATCGAACCAGTCGGTTCAGGTGAAATAGATCCAAGACAGGGTGTTGGTTAACTTGAGGAACACTATACAATCGTTAGAAGCTCAGCTAGCACCATGCACTGAAGCATTGGAGCCTATGATAAAAATGATTGACGAGCTGAATAGCTCTTTATTGGATTTGCGCCAAAGTATTAGGGATAGGGATCTGGGTGAGTTTCTTCTTGGGAAATTGTCGAGGTTGAGGATGAAATTTGTGGTTGCCCTAGTCAAATCTTGGGTTAATTCTCAAGATGAACCCTCTTTAGGAGAACCAATGTCTGAACCCGCTCAGGCACCTGTCAGGGGGGATACATATTCTGAGATTGGAGATGACCAGGTTGGGCTAGAGTAACCCTTTAAGGATGAATCGAGTTTCTTACCTGAGATCCTAGAGTCAGGGAATGACGAAAAATATGTCTCCACGAACCATGAAATGACATATGATCTTGAGACATATATAAATGAGGATCATGAATTCTTTGATTCTGAGGGTGAAGAATCTTTTGGTGAAGTCTCATTTGAACTCAAGGAAGAGGATTCTTGTGAGACAATCAGGCTTGAGGAGTATGACAAACTATTTGATAGCCCGATCATTGAAGATTATGATCATGTTGGGGCTAACTTGGACGATTCGAATCCTGATGATTCAATCAGGAGCCCCATTCCTCAAACACACCCTAAAGAATTGAATGATGATATTTTCGAGATCACCAAATCCAAGTCAATCTTGATTCAACCACAATTGTTAGACTTGGGTACTTTAGATGGGGTGTACAACGATTTGGAGGTCCCGCAAACATTGATTTCGGAGGATAGGAAGTTGGAATTAAAAATCTGGGAAGCAAATTTTAAGGGAACTTTGATTTTGGATCTAAGGGTTCCTGTTGACCTGAAACCACCTACTTTCTACCAGGACCCTTATGATATCCTTCACGTGCAACCCAAGCTCGAAATAGCTGATTATTTTTCTGAGTTAGATGTTAAGTGGACAACCGCACCTATTGAATCATCTTTACCCGTTGTCCGACACTTTGGTCTTGGGTTGCACACCACTAAACAGCAGGCTCGGCCTCGCAAACACAACAACCTTTGGTTTTGGGTGATTTTCATCTAGAACCTGAGAACCACTCAACCCTGGGGCATGGGTCTGCACCATAATATGGTCCACATCTGTGGACATCTTTTGCAGATGGGTTTCAGGATCAACCTTTTGATTTTGATTCTAACCTGCACTTGTGAATTCTCAATTTCTTCTTTGTATGTATGTTATGCCTAGCTGAAGGCATTAAACTTAACGCATGTGTATACACTCTTCTCTTTGCGGAGCTGACTGGATTTTCACGACACTCAGGTGATGTTCTGTTTACTCCACCCTTTTCATGTCTTTATTTTTACAATAAGGACATTACATCATTTAAGCATGGGGGGGTGGATAATCAATTCCTGAAATCATTATGTTAACTCCATAGAATTTCTTTTAGTTTCTTATAAAATTAAAAAAAAATTGAAAATTTGAAAAAAGATAAAAAAAGAAAGAAATTAGGAAAAGAGAACTTAGGCATTTGGAAGTTATTAACTTTAGGAAATGATACGAGAGGACCTAAACACTTAGACTCTTTAGGTCTTCGGGCTTAATTAGCCCTAGCATCCACTCGAATGTGGACTTAGTCTCGAGTCCTCGCCAATTAAAATTTATTTTAATTTGGTAAATAATTTAGGATGATAAGTATGTGACTTGTCAACTTGCCCTCTGATTTGAGGGGACTTCAAGCCCAAGTATCTACACATATTTTTTGCACTGACTCACTTTCCGACGATTTTTACGGAAATTGGGTAGCTAATGGACCAACTTGGGTGGTATGGCTGGCAAGTTGTCAGTGGTAACAGCTCATCGGCTGGTTGTCCAAAGCCTAGCCACAAGACCATTTTCATTGTACTGCCTTTAGGTAAATCTTAGATCAGGAAAGCCACCTACTTAAAAAAAGACAAAGAAAATATAGAGAAAAAAATAGAAAAAGGAGAAAATAAAAAAATAAATAAAATCACACTTCACCGCACGAGTATGGCTGGCAAGTTGTCAGTGGTAACAGCTCATCAGCCGATTGTCCAGAACCCAGCTCACAAAAAAATGCACAACAATTCCCAAAACACTAAGGGAAGAAGCAGGGAAGTAGAATAAATCGGGGAGATATACACTAGGTTTGCCCTTGTGTTGACCCCATAAATAAAAGTAGGGAGAAAGCTACCATTCGAAAAGATAAACCTCTAGGTAAGCTCACCTAGGGTCATAGAAACCTGAAGTTTGTTTTAATAGCTGTCTAGTGAGTCTTTCATTATTTTCACAAGATGCTTAGCACTTAGAGTCCTTTTCGAGTCTTAGGTAAGTCGGGTAGCCATAAAAAGTTATCCCGCAACTCTCAAACTGCAAAAGTACAAAAAAATTAGAAAAGAAGAAAAACAATAAAAAAAATATATCTTCCCTTTTCAAATAAGGCGAGGACTTGGGCGGTTTACATTCTGGCAGGCACCTGGGTACTGTTGAGTTTTCGTAGTTTAGGACCCTAGTTGAAATTTTCTATTATTAATAAATGACTTAGGCCTAAGCGATATAATCCTAATTCTGCTATTATACATAGCATATAGTTTAATTTTGCTAGGGACTAGCAAAAGATAGGCATGGGGGTATGATATAAACACATTTATTGAGAGTAAAATGACTATTCATGCATGTTCCTAAGCTTAGGTTTGCATTTCATGTTATAAATATTGCATAGCATACATCATTTTGCATTTAGAGTAGTTGTATATAATTTAGGTTAATTACATCCTTTTTGTGGTTAGGAGAGAAGGATATTTATTTCAGAGCCTCGGATTGATGATCCGACAATACGGATCTGATCAAGACGACGATCGAAGTCCAATGCCTCTGAAATCGCCTCGATCGGAATCCCGTAACACCATATGCAGTCCAAGGAAGATCAACGGCCAAGGAATTAGGAGACAGAATTCGGAGCTTCAAATGACAAATCTGACCACGCGGATGGATTCTAGTCAACGATCGCAGCATAATGGCGTGAAAATCGACTCAATCCGACCTCTGTAGCAGCCCTTACAACAAGAAGAAGATGGACGGCCCAGATTGCACCACGTGGTGCAACCCAGGCTGCCCAGCGCACACACGCGCCACCGCATGCGCGCAGGCACGCATGCACACAGCGCAGCATAATGCAGCACCAGTGCATGGGCGCACGTGCGCGGCAAAGGCGGGGGAGCGCAGCACCAGCTATGCATGAGCTGGACCTACAACGAGCATGAGCTATACTTACAGCGACGCTTACAGCCGTCGCTAATTGTTCACGCACCAGCAAAGCTAGCTATGGGTGTGAGCGGGCATGAGCGGGCATGAGCTGCCTACAACGACGCTTCCAGTGATGGCCTGGATGTCACTAATGGTCCCATACCTATTTTTGTCTCTTCTCCTCCACTATAAAAGGACCTACACCCACTACCTTCTAGGCCATCTCTACCTACTCTACTCTCACCTACTCCCAAGCTCTAGCAAGCCTACCAACTCTCCATTAGAGCTTGTTCTCAAGCTCTCAAGGTGCCTATTAGTATAGCGAACCTCTGCCCCACCAAATACTCCTTTAACTTCCCATCCCCCCTTCATAGGTCGCCTTAGAGCCATCCTCCCACCTCCATTCCAGTAGCAGATCACCTCCATCTTCTCACTTCAATTTTTAAGCCATGCCGAAGCTTTCCTCAACCCGATGTCCTCCTGCATCTCACCTTCGTCATCCCGCTCCTCACCTCCTTCGTTTGAGCTTCCACCAGGCACCGTCGTCTCGCCGAACAGCCAATTCGGGAGATTTCCTCTCACCCCCCTCTCTTTTTATGCTTTCATAGTTGATTGTAATAGACATTGAAGTGATATCTATACCATTTTCATTCCATCTCTATCTTGTGACTCGTTTGCTTGTTTTCTTCTTACAAAAATACAAAAAAATAACAAAACCCTAAAATACCAAAAAGAAACAAATCGAAGCGCAGCTTTCACTTAAAGTAAACGTCTCCTCCTTATGTTCGACCCGGGACTCCCTTGGAGTTTCAATATAAATTTTATCTGATCGACGTGTTTTGTAACTACGACGACGGGTTACTTGTAACCCCGATTTCAAACACGCGAAACACACCCGACCACTCTCCTAGTCACACATACATTAAAAGAATCAATCGTCACCAACCGAAACTTGGTTGCTTTATTTTTTGTGATCACTTTCAAACTTTATTTGAATACTTAACAAGAGGGAATATTAAAATTCACTAAAACCTTATCAAACCCTAAAATCCTTCAATTATAATCCTTGTTTGCAAACCTCTTCTATTTTGGTTTGAGCATCACATTTCTTGCCCAATTTGCCTACACAAAAAAATTAAAATAATCGAGTATTACCGCAATTAACACCCTTCATTTCTTGTGCACTTTAAGTCTCCTAAGCCTAGTTAAAACTTGTAGCAACTTAACCCCTAAGGATTTCGTCCATTCTTAGGCTTGATATCCCGAATTTAAGCTACCCCTAATTATTCCTAATTCCCTTAATTAAACATGGAGTTAGACTAGGAGGCAATTCAAACAACGGGTATGGGTTTACACAAGCCCTTGGTGATTTTCCCAAGACATGCTTGAGTGCAAGCTACCTCTTTAGTTTAGCTAAGTTGATTTTGGGAAGGGGGTTCAATTATTGGTTTCTTACTTTTCGGGTTCCCAAGTCTTAGGTTTTAATTAAGGAGTCAACCTTAAGATTAGGCTTAGAATTTTGATTGCTTGATTTGCACACCTTTTCTTTCTCCTTTTCCCTTCTCTCCTCCCGTTCTTTTTATAATTGTATGCACGAGCAATGGTCCAAAAATCCACACTTAGAAGGATCACTTGATTTCACCCCACACACAAAAAGATCACTTTTTCCACATTTGCATCCTTCTTCTTCTGATAAAATGGAAAATATAAAAAACAGGTCCTCTTCCACTCTCACTTCCTATTCACAACCCACCTCTAACCCACAATCTAACCTGCTTGAATCTAATTTCCATGCTGACCTCCCCATTCCTAACCTTCTTAATCTTGAAATGTTGCCTAATGTTGAGATGCCTAGTCAACAAAATCAAGCTCCCTCGCCTAATCCCTCATACATGATGGTTGAGCAGTTGGCTTAACTATAAGCTAATCAACAATAGTTGGCTAGGACTGTTACGAACCTAGCCAACCGAAGGGCCCAATTAGCCACCCCCTCAGTAGCCTATTGTTCATCTTAAGGATTTCTATGATCCTTCTAACTAAGAGGACAGACCGGGGGTGGTCATGCCAGAAGGGGACTTCGAGATAAAGCCAACGATTTTGAACCTAATTAAGCATTTTCATCACCTTTCGAAGGAAGACCCATTTAGCCACCTTAAGGAACTCATCATCCTTGCATAAAATGACCCATTCTCATAATGTGTGAGAAGCTTTATGACTAAAGCGGCTATTCCCTCTATCCCTTAAAGATAAGGCCGCCTATTGGTTCAGAACTGTTGGTAGACCCATCAATACTTAGCCTCAGCTAAAATGCACATTTATGAAAAAGTTCTTTCCTATAGGTGTACTAATGCCATGCGCTGATCTATTATGATCTTCCAACAAAAACCTAGTGAATCTCTTGATGAATCCTAGGAGAGATTTCAAGAACTCTTGAGGAGTTGTCCACATCATCAGTTACCACTATGACAGCTAGTGAAGATCTTCTATCATGGATTAGAAGATCAATTGAGACAATTTGTGGATGCCTCATGTGGTGACAACTTCTTAAATAAGGATGCTGAAAGTGCCTATCAATTATTCAAAGGAACTAGTGAAAACTCATTCAACCACGCATCCATGAGCACATTTGGAAGAAACCCTAACCCTTCCTTTGGTGTTCATGAGATATATAGGCACCTATGGCCAAACAGCTCCTGTTACTCAAGATGACATCCAATTGATTGCCTAGAGACTAGACCAAATGCAGATCAACTAGAAGAAAATTAAGCAAAGAATGAATTTCTAGAAACTGACTCCACCTTCACCCACACCTAACCTGCTAAAGAGAGAAACCTTGCATCATATCAGTGTTGTCCCCATCGAGTATAATCATTTTTCGAAGGCCACACCTAACTGGACTAGGACATTTGATTATGGACACCATAACACCCCTAGCCCGATTACAGAAAACATTTTCACCCTCCAGGAGTTCTTTAAAAATCCCTCTAATGCAAATTGGGGAAATAACCCAAACTTCTCCTCAAAAGATCCTAATCAGGTTCCTTATTAAAGAATAAATCAACCTTGCGTTCATGGACAAAATCAACTTGTAATTCCTCAAAATGATAGTAATACCCAGGTTATGAAAACTCTGTAGGGTATGCAAAATCAAATGGCTGAAGTAACCCGTGTTGTTACCCATTTGCAAAATTAAATTAGGGTGACACCTGATCAAAGACCTGCAGGGAATTTACCTTCCCAATCCATGCCCAACCTTAGCAACAAAAGGAACCAATACCAAGGCGGAAATCCCTATTACTCTCACTAGCCTCCTATCTAACTAGCCCCGCAACATCCCCTCAGTTTCAGCCAAAACTAGGCCCCCCGCTCCCCTCCTAAGAACAACCACAGTGCAAATGTAGTCCATTTTAGGAGTGGGAAAACAACTAAAGATCCTGGGCCCTCTTATTCCACACATGAAACCCACCCATCCGAAATGCAAGTTGACTCTCCTCCCACCTTAAGTCAGGAAGAACAAGAAAAATAAAAAGATTCAAAAGACAAATCTCTCATTCCTTTCCCCCAAGCTCTACATTCCACCACCAACAAAAGAAAGAAGACTGAGCCTACAACTAAGGGACTCATGGAATTATTTAGGCAAGTACAAATTAATATTCCTCTCCTAGATGCAATTAAACATATCCCTGCCTATGCCAAATTTTTGAAAGATATTTGTACTCCAAAAAGGCAAAACAAAACTCTAGGTAGAGTGCATCTTTTTGAGATAGTAAGCTCTGTTATCCAGAGCAAGCTGCCTCCTAAGATGAAAGACCCAGGCGCACCTCTCATTTTTGTGATCATTGATGACACAACTTTTAATCGTGCCCTCCTTGACTTAGGTGCCTCTGTCAATATCATCCCCACTATTTCATTTAAGGAATTTAAGATCGGTGATCTAAAGCTTGTTGAGGTCACTTTACAATTAACAGAATGATCTTCAATTAAACCTAGGGGAATTGTCGACGATGTGCTTGTCAATGTCCAGAATTGTGTCTTTCTTGTAGATTTTATGGTCCTTGACATTGAGATACCTAAAGCTCTGAAAAGTACCCCTATCATCCTGGGATGACCTTTTCTGTCTACCACAGAAGCTAATATTAATTATCATTCAGGAAAAATGGACATTGCTTGCGATGGCCACTCTATTACCTTGGATATTTTCAACTCTTCTAGGAGATTTTGTGATGATGATTTCTTTGAGGACTCAGATACTAAAATAAATAATTTGGTGGAAGAAACAATGTTTGTTAAGTCTTGTTCTACCTTAATCACTTTGGAAAATGATTTCTTCAATGATTCAAAGTTTGAAATAGAACAAGTGGTCGAAGATACAGTCAATAATTCTGATTTGGGAAATTTCCTTCATTCAACACCTCTTCCTGACTTACTACCATACCCATCCACTCTGATTTCACCTTACCCTCCCACCCTAACCTCACTATCCATTCTCAACCTTACCCCTGACTATTCTAACTCTCACTTTCCATTGGACCTGCCTCCAGAAACGCCGGAGCTTGGCCTCCATTCTGAAATAAAACCTGGCAAGACTTGGGTTCTTTTTCCACTTTTCCATCTCATTTTACTCTTCTCATTTCTACTTCTTATCTTTTTGAGGAATAAAAGGAAGATCTAATTAATGAGGGCATTCAAGTGTCTAGTTTCCTTCATGATCTTCCATCTTCCGTGCATCACATCATGCCCAGCTAAAAAGGCATTAAAGACAACCCTGGGTGGGAGGTAACCCACTGTTTTCCCTGCTTTCCTTTTTTTCTTTTCCAGGTTTTGACCATCCTAATTCCAATCCTCCTTCTACTCAGGTGATATCTTTTTCCTTCCTTATGCATGTAGGCACTGCATATCTTAAGCATGTGGGGATGTTTTAAATTTTGAAGGTTATGTCAGGATTGTCAAAACCCAATATATATGTGTGTGTGTGTGTGTGTGTGTGTGTGTATTTTACAAAAAACTTCTTTTTGCATGCATTATATATATATACACACACACACACATATACATACATACATGTGTGCGTGTGTGTGTATTTTACAGAAAAGTTCTTTTTGCATGCATTTTCATAAAAATCAGAAAAATCATAAAACACTTTTTGATGGAATTTTGAAAACTCGGGACTAAGGGTGAAACTTCATTTCAAAAAGGTACACTTTGGGATTTAATCTTTGACAAACTAAGGATGAAGATGTGAATCCATTTGTTAGAATTTTCAGGTCTATCAAACTTAGACTAGATCAGGTATCCATTGAAAAAATTCCTTCGGAACATTTGATAATTCGGGTAACCTGATTTTCTTTAGCGACCTAGATAGTAGGATTAGTTCTCGATCCAACAACTTGCATCTCTTTTGAAAATCTTGTGTCAAACACTTCACACACAAAGCCAACACAACCCAAGCCCCAAAAACATTTAAATATTTAAAATACCCCCTATTTTGGCCTTGGTAAAAGTTCGAGGCAGATGATTGGTGTGAGTTCCTGCTACCGAGGAGGAAAATACCTCTTTTGAGGATGCGATGTCAACATGCTACCGCCTAGGCACTGCTCTATATCTATATTCCATATCTTTAGACAGATCATTAAGGTGCATTTTGCAGCTTAGGTGTCTTGGACGGTGCTCTATCCATAGTGTCGTAGCAAGAGCCTAAGTTCACCTGGAGCGCCCTTTTACACCGCTTCGTGCTTTGGGGTTATGAGCTATTGGAGAGTGTCTTGGATGATGCTATCTTGAAGTACCGATGCCAGAACCCCCTTGAGGATTGGTAATGAGAATGATGATCCTGACACATCTGTATTAGAACCGATCTAAGGCTAGGTATGGGGGAGCAAATAAACAAAAAAATAATCAGAAAAAGTTTCAAAAAAACATGACAGTATAAATATGCTATCCAAGCACTAATACTTGATTCTTCATAGTTATGCAAGTTACAGATCAGGTTCATGAGCCAAGGAGGTCTTAATTGCGAAAATAATTTGAGTTATTTGAATTAGAAAAGGGTTAATTAGTGAATTCTTGAAGGACACATTGGTCCTGATTAATTTAACCCTTGGATCCAAAGATGAATCTAGATGTTTATCTTTAACAAATCCCGTACGTTCCTTATTCTCAATCAACCAAAGTCCTGTAATAATGTTTTCCTCAAAAGTAAAAAAGAAGTTTTTCCCAAAATCATTTTTGTGAAATTTAGTTTTGCTAAGAGACTAGCAAAAAAATAAGCACAGGGGTGATAAACGCTAGTTTATCATCAGTCTTATGTCTTAAAATACACCTAGTTCTTAGGATTTTAACTTCGGAAATTGGGTTTTTGGGTTGCATTTAGGCATTTTCTAAGATAGGCATGCATTGCAAATTGTTTTATTTATTTTACATCTTTATTTAAGTGTCAAGGATGAACAGATAGTCAAATCCCGTAAACCCTGGCACTGAGAAAGGTAGAAGATGAAGGAGAAGCCCAATCTCAGCTAGATTCCAGCTCAATCCAGTTCAACTTTGTTGGGATCAGCTCTTCTTAGCTCCATTCAGCACACCTCAACTGGATAGCAACTCAGGCCAACTCAACTTAGCTGATCCTAGCTCCATTTCAACTCCTCTCAGCTCCATCCAGCTCATGGAAGCTCCACCTAATCAGGCTTTGCTACTACTGTAAACTAGCTAAGCTTGGTCAACTAAAGAAGTTCTCAACTAGCTTAGGACAACTCAAGTCCAGCTCCCAAAGACTCAACTTAGCTCAACTTGGTTGAACTTAGCTACTTGACCTAAGCTAGCTAGCTTGGCTAGCTATGTAGTCTTCGGGAAGGTCAGACCCAGCTTACCTTAGCTTACAACAGCAGAAGCTAGTTTACATTAGCTTGGCTTAGTAGCTAGCAAAGAACTAGCTAGCTAAGCTAGGTAATGATCTCAGATATAGTCCTCTTCAGCTACAATTAGTTGCATGCAGAATTAGAGTAGCTCAATCTCCCTCCCTGTAGCAAAACCCTAGCTCCTACCTCTACTCTCCTACTAGTTAAGCTAAGCTCTTACTCATCTCCACTTCATGGCCGACCACCATACCTAGCTAACCTCCACTACTCCATCCTACTTTTGGTGCCAACACACACTACAACTATCAACACACACTACAACATTGGCACCCTTTCAATTTTGGCACCAAAACACACACCCATTCACCCCTCAACCACCACCAAGAGACACCTAAAGTTGGTGCCAAATCACCCTTCTAGAAACCCTATTTTTGGCGCCAACTTCTCCACCAAATCTCCACCATCCATCCACCCTTAAAGGCCATCACCACCCCCCATTTTTCCCTCCAAAAACCCCCCTTCTAGAAGCCCTCATTTTGCGCCAAAACACCCACCTCTTCACCACCATAACTACCACTTAACCACCCTTAAAAGTGGCACCAAAATCACCTAGGAAACCCCCCATTTTGGTGCCACTAATCCTAACCCTACATCACCATAACCACCACCTAAAACCCAATCCTAACCCTCCAATAAATGGTGCCAACCCTTAACCCTCAACCCTACCTAAATATGGTGCCAACCCTACGCAACCTAACCTTAACCACCACTCAACACACCCCTACAAGTGGAGCCAACCCTAATCTACCCTTGACCCTAAAACCATCACCTAAAGACCTAATCCTAGCTATCCATCACCTCCACGCCACCTTAACCCTAAGCCTCACCAAGGTTGGCACCAACCCTCTTATCCACTTCTATAAATACACCTATTAGCCACCTTCATTTCCCATCTTTTGCCTTACATAATATCTACCTATACTACCCTCATATTCGGCCAAGAAAGGAGAGGAGAGAAGAAGATTAAGGAGTCAAACCTTGCCTCCTTGGTGCCTTCTTCTTCTTCCCTTCTTTCTTGTGTCAAAGCCAAGGAGCAACACATTTAGAGGATGGCCAAACATAGAGGAGGAGTTTAGGTTGGACGTCTACCACCCTAGGAGGAACATTTAAGGAAGGAGCAATTGATCTTGGAGCAAGGAGATTCTTCTAGTTCATTTATTTGGGAGAATTTTCTATCTTCTTATTTTTCATTTTTGCAGTTGCAAGAATTCTTCTACCTGAAGGTTACTTGTGCGATATCATTCGCACAAGTGAGCTCTTCAAGTAGATTTTGTAAACCTCTTTGCAACTCAATAGGAAATTCTTGTCTTTCAATTTGTGTGTTTTGAATTCCAAGTATTTTAATTGAGTTCTTAGTGTACAACACTCTTCTCTCCTAATTACCATAGGCACACTTACCTAGGGTGAGGTTAGGAGAGAAGACTTTTATTTGTCACTTAGGCGTAGTTGCAATTTCGAATTTCCTTCACAATCCTGATTATTTCCAAAAAACCTAAAAATCTCAAAACCCTAAGCCAAAAATATAAAGTGAAGTTTTGAGAGAGAAAGAAAGAGAATTTAATCAACTAATATATTGCCTCATTGGATGGCCCTAGATACCACCATTATCTAAGTTTATAAATTATTAAAAGTCGATTGGGATTATACACATTACAACAACCCAAAAACCCACTTTTACAAAACGTGTGTTTTCGCTATCACTTTTTGTGGGTGTTTTAAATTTTGATAGTCATTTCAGGATTTTCAAAACCCAAAAGCATACAAAAAATTTCTTTTTGCATGAATTTTCCTAAAAATAAAAAATATCACAAAACACCTTTTTAGGAAATTTTGAAAACTCAGGACTAAAGTTGATACTTCATTTCAAAATGGTACATTTTAGGATTTAAGCTGTGACAAACTAGGGACAAAGATGTGGATCCGTTTGTTAGAATTTTTAGGTCTATCAATCTTAAACTAGATCAGGTATCCTTTAAAAAATTCCTCCTGAACTCTTGATGATTCGGGTAGCCTGATTTTATTTAGCGACCTGAATAGTACTTGGCTTGGCTTTTGACCAAAAAACATGCATCTCTTTTGAAAATCTTCTGTCAAACATTTCACACACAAATCCAACACAAGACAAGCCCCAAAAACACTTATAAATTTAAAATGCCCCATGTTTTGGCCTTGGTGAAAGTCCAAGTCAGATGATTGGTGTGAGTTCCCACCACCAAGGAGAAAAATACCTTTTTTGAGGATGTGATGTCAACATGTTACCACCTCTGTGCAACTTTATATTTATATTCCATATCATTAGATGGAGCATTAAGGTGCATTTTACGACTTAGGTGTCTTGGACAGTGCTCTACTCATAACATTGGAGCAAGAACCTAAGTTTACCTGGAGCACCCCTTTACATCACTTTGTGTTTTAAGGTTTTGAGCTCCTAGGAAGTGTCTTGGACAGTGCTAACTTGAAGTACCGGTGCTAGAACCCCCTCAAGGATTGGTAATGGGAATGATGATCCCAACACATCTATGTTAGGATTGATCTGAGGCCAAACATGGGGGAGCAAAAAAAAAAAAAGAAGTTTCAAAAGCACAACCGTATAAATATGCTATCCCAATAATGTTGTCAAATCACAAGCACTGACACCTGATTCTTCAGAGTTATGCAAGTTGCAGATCGGGTTCATGAGCCAAGGAAATCTTAACCGCGAAAACAATTTTGGCTCATTTGAATTAGAAAAGGGTTAATTAGTGAATTCTTGAATGATACATTAATCCAGATTAATCTAACCCTTGCATCCAAAGATGAATCCCGATGTTTTATCTTTAACAAATCCCGTACCTTCCTTGTTCTCAATCAACCAAAGTCTCGTAGTAATGTTTTCCTCAAAAGTAAAATAATTAGTTTTTCCCAAAATTATTTTTGCAAAATTCAATTTTGCTAAAAGACTAGCAAAAAGATAAGCATGAGGATGTGATAAACGTCAGTTTATCATCATTCTTATGCCTTAAGACATACCTAGCTTTTAGGATTTTAACTTTGCAATCAGGTTTTTGGGCTACATTTAGGCATTCTCTTAGCATAGGCATGCATTGCATTGTTTTTGTATTTTCACAACTTTACTTGAGTGTTAGGGATGAACAAACAGACAAATCCCCTAAACCTTGTCACCGAGAAAAGCAAAACGTGAAGGAGAAGCCTAATTCAGCTAGATCTCAGCTGAAATCAGCTCATCTCAGTTGGATTTCAGCTCAACCTAGTTGGGATCAGCTCATCTTAACTTCATTCAGCTCACCTCAGTTGAATGGCAGTTCAAGCCAACTCAACTTAGTTGATCCCAACTCCATTCTAGCTCCTATTAGCTCTATTCAATCCATGGAAGCTCTGCCTTATCGAGCTATTACCACCAACTAGGTAAGCCCAGTCAGCTGAAGAAGTCCTCAAGCAGCTCATCTCCAGCTCAGGAAGCTCAAGCTAAGCTCAAGCCAGTTGAGCTCACCATCTGCTCCTAAGCTAGCTAGCTCAAACTTAGGAGAATCATCTTCATCTCCCCTCAACTCTAGGATATTTTATCAGAGCTCCCCTCAGCTCCTCCATTAATTCAGTTGAGCTACTAGCTAGCTTAGCTAGCTCCACCTCTACTCCCCTACTCCTCTACCTCCATGGCTGACCAACTTAACCCTAAACTCCACCAAATAACCTCCACTTCACCTCCCATGTTGGTGCTAAAATGGTGTAACAACCACCTTTACTTGCACCCTTTCATGATGGCACCAACAATGGCATCCCTCCACCATTCTAACCATCCCTTAGCCACCTATAGTTGGCGCTAAAGACACCTTCAATTACCCATAATTGTTGGCGCCAACTCTACCTCCAATCACCACCATCCAAACACCACCAAAATCCATCTCCACTATCTACATGTTGACACTAAAAACAAGTCCCTTAACCACACCATAATTGGGACCAACTCAACCTAAACCCTACCACCCTACACCCTCTTATATGACTCCATTTAACCTTCGCCCTCCATCACATAACCACCACCTTATAAGTCCATCATAACCCTACAAGTATCCATGCCAACCTTAACCCTAACCCCACAAAAAGTTGGCGCCAACCATACCTAACCTAACCCTTAACCACCATCTCCACATCCCTCCTTTTGGTGCCAACCATCCTCCACCATAGATCCCATAACCACCATTCCAAAACACATCCTAACCCTACATCAACACCCATGCCACCTAACCTAGGGTTACAAAGTTGGCGTCAACTTTGTTTCATTCCTAACTGTTTGTCGTGCTCGATCGGGTTTTAAAGAATGTCACGTTGTAGTATAGCCGAAAAAACGTTCAAAACAAATAAAGATTTTTATTACTCGAAAACCAGAGTATCCGAGGTCGAACACAGGGAGCAATCGGAATTTACTACTAATCTCAAATGCAATTGAACACTCTAATTTACTCAAAACTTTAATTCAAATATGAATGTATGCGGTTAAAAAGTAATAATGACAAAAGAGTGAAATTGGACATCTGATCACAAGATCAGGCGTCTTAAAAGTATTTTCCCTTTTTCTTTTGCTTTCTTCTTCTTTCTATGCAGTCTCTCTTCCTTTCTTCTTGTTTCTCTCTTCTGCAAAGACTTCTTCTTCTCCCTTGCCTTTGCTTCTTCTCTCTTCTGTCTTCTTCTTCTTTCTCTTCTCTTTCTGCGAAGGCTTCTTTTCTCTTCTGTCTTCTTCTTCTCAGCAGTCTCTACTTCTTCCTTCAGATCTACAGGTCTTCTTCCTGCCTTTGCTCCTTTTCTTGCAGTCCTTTCTCTCTGCAGTCTCTCTTTCTTCCTTCTCTTCTCTTCTTTGCTCATCTTCTGCTTCTTCTCTTTGCGGCTAAGTCTCTCTTCTTCAACCAGCCTGCCTGCACAGAGAGGTGGAAGCAAAACCTACCCCGCCCCTCTACCCGCACGTTGCTCTCTTTCTAAAGTTCACTCAAGGACGCTCTCCTAGAGCCACGGGTAATCGGGTCGGATTTCGCACCCGGGCTCAGGCGCACCGGCAGGTGGGTGATGCACGAGGAGTGCTCAGGTTGGGTCGGGTCGGAGCCCACCAAATCCACGAGGTGAAACCGTGGACGAGGCGAGCGTGGGATAAGGTGAGGGACCTCACCCCTGTGCGTTCGGAGGCAACGAGGCAATATCACAAAAATAATTTAAAGTATACCTGCACTTTGCGTTTCGCCGATGTGGGACTATTAGTTCTGCCCCGCTCCCGCGCGCACCTGCAGAGCCTTCGTGCAATCGCCACAGCTGCGGACGTTGCTGCGCTCCTTGCTGGACTTAGGTGCTTCGCACTACTGTCCCGAATATGCTGCACCTGAAGATTGGAGAACCTGACGCCTGGAGCTGCTCCAACCGTCAATGGCGGCAGGGGCTGAAATCCTGTCAAACACAAAACAAGCCTCTCGGCTTAATCAGACCAGCTGGGCACCTTCGCTGTGGCACGACAAAGGTGGTGAGCCATGCGGCAGGCCGTGGGATGGCCTAGGCATGCGTGCCTAGGTCAACCTGTGGTCGGGGGTGTGGGTGTGTTCGGGGGACTGTGGTGGAGGCGTAGAGGGATGGTGGATGGGCGGAGGTTGTTCCTTGTGGTGAGGCGGAGCTTATGAGACGGTTGGCGAGCCGTGTGGAGGGGCGGAATGGTGGGGGCAGCTCGCCGGAGGTCGGTCGGAGGCGAGGAAGATGGAGGTGGTCAGCGACGGTCGAGGGGCAATTAAATGAAATAAAAGGGGGAAAAGAGAGAGGGGAAGATGGAGAATGTATTAAGCCTAACTATAGGGATGAAGGGGGACGGAGAGGCAGACAGCTGTACCTGCTGTCGCCGGAGAAGAAGCTGCCCAGTGGGGGAGGATGGCGGCGACGACGGGGCTGAGGCGGCGTGCGCAGGTATTGCGCGACGCGGAGGAGAATCAGGAAGATGACTCTGCCACTGGTTTTGTGGCAGAGCGAAGAGGGAGGGGAGGGGGGCTCGCCGGAGCTCGTTGGACCCTTGGCCAGAGAAGAAAGAGAAGAAGTTGAGGTGGAAGTCCGGCCAAGTCAAGCTAAAAATGAGCGGTCGGGTTTGGGGGTTCTTTTATAGGCACTGGGTCATGCTTTCATAGTTTGGAGGGCACGCCTTTGTCTCTGATGGCTCGCCGGAGAAGGAAAGTGGGTGGATACCCAAATCCCTCGTGCATTCGCATGAGAGATTGGGTTCACACCAGAGATCGAGATTGGCCTTAGATGGAAGGGAATTCCTCAGAGAATCTCTCTTCCATTTCTGGGAGGGGATCTCTGAGGAAACAGAGAGTATTCCCTCTCTAATCCTCGTCGGAGAAGGATTCTGCCCCAATAATGGTGGAAGGACCTGATTGCAAAGGTGGCGAGGAAGTTAGGGGGCTCTCTGCGATGATTTCAAAAGATAGGGACCAAATTATGATTTGGGTGTACTAAATTAGAAAGTAGGTCAAGATGACCTCCCCTTAGGTCCAAATTTTGGTAAAAACCCAATTTGGACCTAAGGAATCCAATGGTGAAGTTGGATTTTAGGTTTGCCTATGTTTGTCTGAACATTTTGCATAAAAACCCAAATTAGGTTAATTGATGAACTAGGACCCTAATCTAGGTCAAACTGGGTTCCAAAGGCCAAATTGAATGTTCTAAACCCTAGAGGATATTTTTCCATGATTTTTAGAGGGTTTACTTGATTTTTATCCTGACCGGAACCTTGTTAATTCAAGCAGATCTGTTTTAGGATTACCAAATGTCATTTAATTCCTGTATTGCACATAAACCCATGTCTGATTGATTCAACCCACTTTTTATTTCATTTAGACCTTTTGACCTATGTTTTGCCTCTGAGAAATCCCGTTTATGTACTGCAATGGTAAAATTGCAGTTTTAACCTTTATTTCATGTTTTCTTCTCAAAGCACTTATTCCTTCATTTAGGCCTTCTTCTAGGTTATGTAGGAGCTTTTATCTTCTTTATTGGGTCAAAATGAGCTAGTTATGGCTCATGATGAGGCTCTCATCATACCCCCATGTCTAGCTTTTGCTAGTCCCTTAGCAAAATTTCAAGGTTTTAACTTCTGTTCTAGACCCTGAGTGTAAGTGCTTTTCTTTTTCTTTTGTGATTAGGTAGGAATGCCGAAAATAGGCCTAGAGGTATTCAAGTACCAACCAAAATCCGGACCTGTTCCGCTTTAGCCTCAGTCCTCTGCAAAGGTTTCTAAGGCCCACAGCCGAAGTCCTCCCGCCTAAAAGCTGTCCGATCGCTGAGAATCAATGAACGTGCGATGGCGTTGAGCGCGCAGGCAGCTGAAGTGGCGCGTGTGGGTGTGGAAGCTACGCCCACGTTGGGGGATTTAGTGACGGATTTATCCGTCACTAAAGACCCCTCATTTATTATTTTGAAGTTGTAATGTCCATTTTGCCACCACTCCTTGCAACTATAAAAGGCGACCCCCTCCATACGAAATTCTCATCCCTTCCTTCTCTTCTCTACCCCTCCAAAGCTCAAGAGAAGCTTGTCCCACACCCGGGATGCTTCTTGCGAGATAAAGTCCAAATTTTCGTTCCCCTTCGGAAGTGGATCCCGCGACGACGACGACGTGCTGCTCCATTCCCGTTCTTATGCTTCGTCCTCCTTCGTTCTATTTCATTCTCCTTCGTCCAGGCGTCGTCCCGTCCGGCTCGTCCTCCAAGCAATCGTCGAGGATGATAACTTCTCTCTCCCATTCTTATAGTGTAGAATTTTCCTGCTTTATAGTGTAATTGATTTTCCGCTTTCTAGTGTAACTTTTATTTAGTTTGATTATATAAACAGTTGAAATATTGAATGCATGTTCTCTTTCTCTCTCTCTCTCTCTCTCTTTCTTTTAGTCTGATAGCTCCATTGTAATTATATCGCCTTGCTTATCAAAAATCCTAAAAAAAATATAATTGCGAATATATATCAACGTAGCCTCCCTGTGTTCGACCCGGAATTCTTTTCGGTATAAATTTTATTTGTTGAACACGAATCCTTCGCTTTCAAGCTACAACGACAGGTTTTTCTAAAACCAAACATGTTTGCGTAGCGATTCGCATGTTCAACACCCTTCCCCGTGTCTCTCTTTCTCTCTGAATCTCTCTTAGGAATGCTCTCCCAGAGTCGGGTAATCGAGTTCGGGTAGCACGCCCGAGACCAGGCCCACCGGCATGCGGTGGTGGGCGAGGAGTGCTTGGTCGGGTAGTCGGATCCGGCCTAGACCCGCGGGGCGTGAGCGCGGGTGAGGGAGAGAGAGCACGTGGTGCGCCACGTGCATGTGAGGGACCTGACCCCTGTGTATCGAAGGCAAACAGACCGATACACTTTTGCAATTTAAGTGTGGGCGCGAAGCCGCACACTTACGAGGTGGGACTAAAATCCCACCTCCAGATTACGCGTCTGTAGGCGAGGGAGTTGCTGCCTATTGGGGTAGCTGCGAGGCTCGCGACCCAAACGCAAGCCTGGGGGCCTTCGCTGAGTCAGTCTGCGCTGCCTGGGACTCGCGCCTAGGCTGGAGAAGGCCTGAAGCTACGAGTGAAGGAGCTGCAGCAGCTCAACAATGGCGACGAGGGGGTGCTGACCTGAAAACACAGTGACGGCCTCTCGGCCAAGTCAGATAACGTGGGAAGCTTCGCCGGAATGCGGCGAAGGCAGTGCGGTGGTCGGCGAGGTGCGAGAGCGCCTGTGGAGGTGGACCTAGGTTAGACTGTGTGCGTGAAGATGGGTTTGTTAGGGGGGTGGTTGGGCGGTGATTGGCAGTGAATGGAGAGGGGGGAACGGTTGAGTGGAGTGAGGGGGAGCCTTTGGGCTGGTCGGCGAGGGAAGAGGTGGTCTGTGGAAGTGGAATGGACTCGCCAGAGAAGGTGATCGGAGATGGAGCAGATGGAGGTGGAAGTGGTGGTCGGGTGGTTGAAATGGCAAGTTAGGTGGGGGTAAATACAAGAGAGAGAGAGAGGAAAACTCCTACCTATTTAGTCGACGAAGAGGGGGAGAAAAGCGTCCAGCTCGTGCCTGCTGGAGCTGAGGACAAAGGTGCCCAGGAGGAGGTTATCGGCGACGAAGAAGGGATCTAAGGATGCCAGCTAGTACGGCCTGGCGTAGGGAAGATGGGGAGGAGTAGATTCTATTGCAGGTAGGGCAGCAGAGCGACGAGGAGGAGAGGAGGAGATCACCAGAAGCTCTGGCGCTCTGACCGGAGAGGGAGGAGATGAAAAGTAGGGTTTTTCTCCGCCAGAGGAAGCCTGAAGGAGATGGCAAACCCTGCTGCTCCTTATAAAGGCCTTGGCGAGGAGAGGGGACCGAGGAGGCGACGTGCCTGCCTCGTCGGAGAGTGGCCGGAAAGGATACCCATGCCTTTCGTGCGTTCGCACGAAAGGCATGGTCGGTTGCAGAGGTCATGGGTGGGTCCCTGTGACAGAGGACGTCGCAGGGAACCCCCCGTCTGTTCTAGAGGATGGCTGCCCTGCCCTGCGTGGCGCCATCCTCCCCGCAAGGTCGTCGGAGGTATGGCGCTGCGCAGAAATGGCAGGGAGGACCGTTCTGCAAGGAGCGACGAGAAGTTATGGGGCTAAACGCAAGGGTTTCAAAAGATAAGGGTCAAAAAGTAAATTAAGAGGACCAATTTTTAAAGTCGGTCAAGATGGTCTTTTCTTAGACCCAAATTTTTATACCAAACTAATTTGAACCTAAGGATTTTAATGGTGAAATTTGATTTTAGGTTGGACCATGTTTGACAGATCAATTTGCGTAAAAACCCAAATTAAGTCATTAATTGGGCATAGTTCTCATTTTAGGTCAAAATAGGTTGCAAAGGTCAAATTGAAGGTTCTAAACCCTAGGGAATATTTTTCTATGAATTTTAGAGGGTTTAGTTGATTTTTATCCTACCTCAAACCTCGTGAATTAAAGTGAATTTGTCATAGGGTTACAGAATGTCATTTTATTACTAGAAGTTGCTATAACCCTTTTCAGATCAGATCATCCCACTTCCCTTCTTATTAAGCTCGTTTGACCTATGTTTGGACCCTTAATTACCCTGTTTGCATACTGCATTGGTGAAATTACAGTTTTACCCCTGATGATTTGTTTTATTCTTTAACTCAGAATTCTCTGAGTTAAGCCTCTCTTTGGGTTTTGTAAGAGCTTTTTCACACATATTTGGATTAGATTGTGCTAGTTAGGGTTCATGATGAGGTTCTCATCATACCCCCATGCCTAGCTTTTGCTAGTCCCTTAGCAAAAATTTTAAGGTTTCAACCCTTGTTCTAGACCATGAAGTTCTTAATGATTTCAGATAAGTGTTTTTTCTTTTGTAACCTTGATTAGGTCAGAATGCCAACCATAGGCCTAAAAGGTACTCTAGTACCAACCAAGATTCAGATCTCTCTAGCCTCAGCCTCAGCCCTTAGCAAAGGTTTTTAAGGCCTATAAGAACTAACCTAAGGTTTATTGGACTTTGTGGTTAAAGCACCCGTGCTTGAGATAATTTTAGCCCTGGCTCAGTTCGCAGTGCATTTTGTAAGAAAGAGAGGTAGAAGATTTATATGTTTGGAGAGTTTTCTCTCTCTTTTTCTTTTTAATTCTAGCTTAGGATTGGCTTCTCAACACGGTCTGTATCAGATTCCTTGTCCCCATCATCAATCCTCAAGGGTTCCTGGCAGTCGATGCTTTGAGATAGCACCGCCCATGGTAACCCCTAGAACCCTGGCTGTTGAGATTTCGAGATAATCCCATACATGGTGTTCTGTGGTCGAATTTAGACCATTGCAATTGACATTTCGTGATAATGCCATTCACAGAATCTGAACCAGCAGAGTGCTTACATGCCCCCAGTAGGATATGTAAATATCCTAAGAGACAAGCACCGAGGAGATGATATTTTGTTACGCATTTTCGAGGGGAATTTCTCACCTCTCTGCGCTGGGAACTCGTCCAAATTCACTTGTGTTGATCGGCCGCTCCTACTTTAGGTGTCATTTTCAGAATTTTTGCAACGCTTCTGCATGATTTTGATTTTTATGCTTACTGACCCAGGCTGTGTGTGAAGTTAGGGTGCTTAGGTTACTGAGTCCCATAAACCAAAAGTTAGTTAATGAGGCCAAATACTCCCTAAGCCTTGGACCTAGTACTTAAGCTTTTCATTTTCCTCAACCTCTTGAGGAATGTTTAGATCTTAATAGGTACTAAGAGTCTATCCAGGAATGCCTAAGGTTTGCATTCTTACTAATCTTACTGTGCACTTTCCATTTCTTTTCCTGAATGAGGTCTAGAACTTAAGTTAACTCCTTAATTTCTTACTAATGACTATCTCTTTTCTTTCATTTTGTGCTCCTTCTTTTCATTTTGTTCCTTTTTCTCCTCCTTTGTAGAGTTCACAAAATTTCTTTCCTCTCATTTTATTATTTTTTTCAATTTTTTTTAATTTTTATGATATTTTTGGCATATGTGAATTTTTTTGTTTAAAACCTTTTCTTACAAGTTTTGCACTTTCATACCCCCCCATGCTTAAGATTTGCAATGCCCTTATTGTAACTTAGGGGGTTTTTATTCAACTTAGTTCATACATTAGGACAGATGTTTTGATGAGTGAATCGGTCGGGGTGACTATTGCGGACGATTTCTAATTTCCGATACAAGCACCTGAGGTGGATTCAGCTGTCCTAAAGGGTAAACTTTAAGTGCAACAAGGTGTCAGAAAAGGTTTCAGGTTTTTCAAAAAAATGACGGGCTGCCTCCCGTTGAGCGCTAAGTTTTACACCATCGGTTGGGCGAAGTGTGCTCAGGGAAAATGGAGGATAAATGATGATTCAACCAAATCAGTAAAGGTTACATGTAACGACCCGATTCCCGAGTCCCTACGAGACACGAGAATCGGACCGACTCGACTAATCCCAAGACCTAGTCGACCATCGAGGAAGTAACCAAAAGAGCAGTAAAATAAACCACATTCAACATGAAATATAACTAGCAGTAACAAATTACAGCAGTAAGAAAAAGAACTACTACAGCATGTACCACCACAACAGTATAACAACATTTATAACATAACAAGAACTGCGAGTAAAGAAAAGTACAAAGAGTAACAAAAACTACTCACTACAGTGGAACAAAAAGGGCACAAAAGAACAGTGGTAACTCTACTGGACCATACTCGGCCTAGCGTCCTCTGCAGCCGCTAACCCTGGCTGCTCAACACCTGGTCCTGAAAAGTAACGAGTGTAACACGTCAGCGAAACGCTGAGTAGAGTGGCAGCTAAACTAAAGAAGCAGTAAAGTGTACGGTAGCTATTTTATTTTCTTTCTTCCTTTATTTACGTCTTTCTATTGTTTCACAATTTATCTATTTCTCAGATCCTTCACTTGATCTCGAATGTTCCTCATGGGAACGATCTTGATTGCAGTCTTTTCCGAATAGTAGAAGTAACACGTGGTGCTCTCCTGGCAGGGAGAGTCCCCCGTGGTGATCCTACTCTTAGTCAACCACCCCAAGGTCACTGACAGACGTAATGGTGACTACGACACGCGTGGTAAACGCACAGGTAGCTAACTCGCACTGGCACGCGGTCAGTCATTTCCGTTAACGGGTGCGCCCAAAGCATAGCACGAAACCAGTATAGGGTAGAGCCCTCTCAATAACAGGGGTCCAACCCCTCCACGGTAACCAAACAGGGGCCTTGCCCCTCCACATTCCGTGCACCCTCGCCTGACTACCCTGGTTTGCCCAGTGGGCCTAACAAGTCGTTGTAGGTGAGCTAGCAGAACCCCGGGGCCCGTAGGGTAGCTAGTACTCGCCCTACACTAGTAGCTCTCCTCGGTACTGCGTACACGAGGGCCAGCAAGTCGGTACAAAGTGGCCACACCTAACCCCGGGTCCTTGGGGCGGCTAGCTCTGCTCTGCACTAAACAGGGGGACAGTCGCTCTCCTTGGTACTCCGTACTCAAGGGCCAGCTCACTTCCCCAATTCTATTCCATTCACTTTCTAGGAGTTCTACTCCTAATTCCCCCATAGGGTTCCAGCTCTTTTGACTCAGCACATTCAGGTTTCACCTTTCCAGTTTCACGTTCATACAACCCATATTCTCAATCATGTTCATTTATTCATAACAGGCAGCTGTTAAACCAATTTACAGGCAGCTATTATTTACTTTCCACATTTTCCAAAACTGCAATATCTATATTCATATCACTAGTTTTCCAGTCCTAGGATTCATGCCGTACCCTAGGATCTATCATTCAATCTAGTTTTCCAGCCCTAGGATTCATGCAATACCCTAGGATCTATCATTCAATCTGGTTTCTCATTCCTAGGATTCATGCAATGCCCTAGGTTCTATTAATTGTTCCATAATTGTAACAAATTATGTTAATAACTTTAAAGCCACTCTACCAGCTACAACGGAAGTAATGGGGGCGTGGTCGGAAATCTCGCGCGCCTCCGCAACCCCCGAGACTGCAATGGAACGGGGTCCTAACACAAGGATCAAACACAAGGAGTTTCTCAGAACAGTATATAATTACTGTAAATGGGTAGAGGATTTTATCCCGAAAAGAACACAACTCGAAACGCAGAAAACGGACTCCGAACGGGCCCTAAAAGGGTCGAAAACAACGAAACAGTCCAAAATCAGACGTCTGGAACCTCTTCCAGGCGTCTTAAAAAGTGGTTCAGAGGATACCTTCACTCTCTGTAGTCTCTCAGATGTCCAGAAGCCTGCGGGGGCATCTGGCCTAGTTCCCAGACGTCCGATGGTCACCCCGGACGTCTGGAAGTCCTTCCAGTCTTCTGGCACTGTAGCCAGACGTCTGATTCACGTTGGATGCGAATCTCAGAACCTGCACGTACCCACACCTCGTGCTCAGTACGGACGGTCGCAAAAAAGGAAGAAGGACGAAAATAACTTACTTACCAGACGTCTAGATAGTCCTCCAAACGTCTTCACCGTCGTCTGGTTGGAATCCCAGACATTTGATTCTGGAAAAATTTCCAGAATCAGAGCTCGACTCGCCCTCTGCCCGCGACGCACGGCCGCGCCGCGCCTCGTTCGCCTGCTGCTCGAGCTACGGCAGCCCTCCAGCGACGCTCCACGCCCGCGGCTCCCCCGCCGGCCGGGTCTAGCTGCCCTGGGGAGCTTGAGCCCTCACGACCGAGCGTCTCCTCCCTCGCGCGACACCTCCTCCCGCAACTCGCCGAGGCTGCCGCTGCCGCAGCTCGCTCGCGCTCGCACTCGCTGGAAGGAGAAGAGGGAAACAGAGGAGATGAGAGTGAGGGAGAGGGCGAGGCCTTTTAATGCCGCACAGGGAGAGAAAGAGAGAGAGAGAGACAGCGCTGTGCCTGCGAAGGAGAGAGGGGAAAAAGATGCGTCGCAGGTCTGCGCGCCCAAGCGCACAGACGAAATCGCCCGTGCCGCAGAAATCAAAATCCCAGACGTCTGGAAGGGGTTCCAGACATCTGGGCCACCTCCCAGACGTGTTAAAATACGTCTTGAAGCTGCGTTCGTAACAATATAACAAACTCAAAGGAAGTTTCATCCTCGAAACTTGCGCTAACTAGGGTGTGGGAAAAAATGTCATAATAAACATAACAAACTCAAAGAGGACCGAAGCCGGTCCGAAAAGACATACTCGCAAAGAGCTCCGGGTACCGCTCCCGCATTACTGCCTCAGGCTCCCAGGTAGCCTCCTCGTACCGCTGGCTCCTCCACAAAACCTTCACCAGGGGTACTTGCTTTCGTCTCAAACTGCGGATGGCTCGGTCAAGAATCTGCACTGGCCGCTCGGGGTAGGTCAGGTCGTCGCCCACCTCGACGCTCTCGTGACTCAGTACGTGACTGGGATCGGCTACGTACTTCCGGAGGTTGGACACGTGGAACACGTCGTGCACACTAGAAAGCTGGGGAGGGAGGGCAAGCCTGTAAGCAACGGGTCCAACCCTCTCCAAGACCTCAAAGGGGTCCACAAACCTCGGCGCGAGCTTACCTCTCACCCCAAACCGCTGCAGGCCCTTCATGGGCGAAACACGAACAAAGACGTGGTCCCCGACCTTGAACTGCACCTCTCTGTGTTTTCGATCCGCGTAGCTCTTCTGTCTGCTCCTGACCGTGCGGAGTCGCCTGTGGATCTGCTCGACTACCTCCTGACTCTGCCGGATCAACCTGGGGCCAACCTCCCACTTGGTCCCCACCTCAACCCAACTCAAGGGTGCCGTACACCTCCGTCCATACAGAGCCTCGTAGGGAGCCATGCCGATGCTCGAGTGATAGCTGTTGTTGTATGCAAACTCCGCCAGGGGCAGGTGCTCCTCCCAAGAGCCCCTCCAGTTCAGTACACATGCACACAAAAGGTCCTCAAGTGTCTGTATCGTGCGCTCAGACTGCCCATCCGTCTGGGGGTGGTAAGCTGTACTAAACCTCAACCGCGTCCCCAGGGCCTGCTGAAACTCAGCCCAAAACTGGGACGTAAAGCGGGTATCCCAGTCGGATACGATCTCCCGCGGAACTCCGTGTAGTCGTACCACGTCGCGGATATACCTCTCTGCCAATTGTGCTGGTCCTAAAGTGACTCGGATCGGCAAAAATCGTGCCGTCTTCGTCAGTCTATCCACAATTACCCAGACTACGTCGTGTCCTCGCTGGGTAACAGGTAAACCCACCACCAAGTCCATGGTGATGCTCTCCCACTTCCACTCTGGCACTGGAAGCGGCTGTAGCAGCCCTGCAGGCCTCTGATGCTCGGCTTTCACCTGCTGACACACTAAGCACTGCTGCACGAATTCACCCACATCCCTCTTCATCCCCCTCCACTAAAACTCGCGTCTCAAGTCGTGGTACATCTTCGTGTTTCCGGGATGTATGGTGAATCTGGAACTGTGTGCCTCAGTCAGGAGCTCTCTCAACAGCTCCTCGTCCCTGGGAACACACAACCGTCCCCTCAGGCGTAGCACCTGGTCTGTGAAAGAGAAATCCCCTGGGTCTCCTGACAGTACTCTGTCGCGTAAGGACTGCAAGTACGGATCGACCATCTGTCCTGTGATGATGCGGTCTATCAGCTCTGGCCTAGTCTGTTGCGTCACAGTCACTGCCCCACAGTGCGCCCGTAACTCCAGGGGTCGCCAACTGCCCACCTCCTCTAAGAGGCTCAAACTCTGTAACTGTAAACTGGCCAAGTGTGCGAGCGCCTTCTGGCTCAAGGCGTCAGCCACCACATTGGCCTTGCCCGGGTGATAGGAAATGCTGCAGTCGTAGTCCTTCAGGAGCTCCAACCAACGTCTCTGTCTCATGTTGAGCTCCTTTTGATCAAAAAGGTATCTGAGGCTCTTGTGATCTGTGAAAATCTCGAAGGTCTCACCATACAAGTAGTGCCTCTAGGTCTTCAGCGCGAAGACGATAGCTGTCAACTCCAGGTCGTGGGTGGGGTAGGTATGCTCATGGGGCTTCAGTTACTGCGAAGCGTAAGCGACAACGTGACCCCTCTGCATGAGCACACCTCCTAACCCCTGCAAGGAGGCGTCCGTGTACACAACGAACCCGCCACTACTGTCAGGGATGGTGAGCACGGGAGCCGAGGTCAACCTCTCCTTCAGCTCCTGAAAACATGCCTCACGGGCGTCTGTCTAAGTGAAGGGCACGTCCTTCAGGGTCAACTGCGTCATAGGACGCGCGATCTATGAAAAGCCTCTGATGAATCGTCTGTAGTAGCCTGCCAGTCCCAGGAAACTACGAATCTCAGCGGCTGAACGCAGTCTCTCCCACCTGAGCACTGCCTCAACCTTGGCTGGGTCCACCGCCAAGCCGTCTCCAGAGATCACATGACCTAAGAAGGTCACCTCCCTCAACCAGAACTTGCACTTGCTGTATTTGGTGTACAGCCTACGTCATCTCAGTGTGTCCAGAACCATCCGCAAGTGCTGTCCGTGCTGCGTCCGATCTCGAGAATAGATGAGTACATCATCAATGAATACCACCACGAACTGGTCCAAGTACAGTCTAAACACCCGGTTCATCAGGTCCATGAAAGCAGCGGGGGCATTGGTCAGCCCAAACGGCATAACCAAAAACTCGTAGTGTCCGTACCGGGTGCGGAAAGCTGTCTTGGAGACGTCTGCCTCCCTGATCCTCAACTGGTGGTATCCAGACCTCAAGTCGATCTTGGAGAACACCATGGCACCCCGCAACTAGTCAAACAAGTCGTCGATCCTCGGCAGCGGATATCTGTTCTTGATGGTGACCCTATTCAGCTGTCGGTAGTCCACACAAAGGCGTAGGGTACCATCGTTCTTCTTCACAAACAGTACTGGGGCTCCCCAGGGAGACGCACTGGGCCTCACGAAACCCTTTTCCAAAAGGTCCTGCAACTGGGACTTGAGCTCTCGTAGCTCAAGCGGTGCCATCCTGTATGGCGCGGTGGAGATGGGGCTGGTCCCTGGTACTAGTGAGATCTCAAACTCGATCTCACGCTCGGGCGGTAGTCCTGGTAACTCGTCTGGGAACACGTCAGGGTACTCTCTGACCACCGGGATGCTCTGGAAGGCTGCCACAGGGCTGGGCTCTGCCACCACACAAGCTAGGAAGCCCTCACACCCCTGGCTCAAAAGTCTCGCCGCCCGAAGTGCCGAAATGCATCTGAAGCCTCCGTCCACTGGCTATCCATGAAACTCGAAAGAAGGCAACTCCGGCATGGAGAAGACAATCTTCCTCTCAAAACAGTCTACCAAGGCGTGGTAAGCGGACAGCCAGTCCATCCCCAGAATTATGCCAAAGTCCTCCATCTGTATCATAATCAGGTCAGCTGGCAGGCTATGTCCCCCGACGCTGACCTCGCAATCCATGTACACCTCCTTAGCTACAAACAGTTGACCACTCGGACCTCTGATTATGAACGGATTCTCTAACAGCGTATAGTCCTGGCCCAAACTAACTGCGAAACTGGCTGCGACAAATGAGTGCGTAGCGTCGGAATCGAAAAGTGTGTAAACGAGTCTGTCGAAAACTGAAACCATACCTGCCACCACCGAGCCCGAAGCTCTGGCATCCCTTTGTGTCAGGGCGTTGATACGCCCCTCAGCTCTAGGTACGGACGAAGCAGCCACACTCTGCGTCGGACGGGCAGGTGCTGGCCGGTACCCTCCTCGTGACTACTGTCCTCCGCCTCGCGCCTGGGAATCGCGGCCTCCTGCGCGCCCTCCAGTGCTCTACGCGGGAAGTATCTGCTGACCTCCTGCCCTAGACGGGTAGTCCCTCCTGATGTGGCCCGGCTGGCCACACTGGTAACAGAGGGGAACCCGACTCCCACCCTCAGTGGGTCCCCGCTGTCGGCTGAGCGGGGGTCCGGTGCTGGCAACTAGCCTCTGTCGAGGCCCCCCAAAGGCCAAGGATGGCCCTGCAAAACGTAACGGCTCTCCTGCGGATGCCACGTGCCTCCTCTCTCGCCGGCCCTGTGAAAAGTCTGGCTGAAAGGGCCTCTTCCTCCCGCCGTCAGTGTCTCGCGCGGACGGGTTGGTCTCCTCGTAAGTCATAGCTGCCTCCACCACCCTCAAAAACGTAGGCAGCATCAGGGGTTTGACATACCCCCGAATCACAGGCCGGAGCCCCTCGGTGAACCTCCAAAGGCGCTCCTCCTCAGTGGCTACCGCTGTCGCTGCAAAGCGGGACAGCTCCAGGAAACGCATGCGGTACGCGCTCACGGTCATCGTCCCTTGGCAGAGAGTGTGGAACTCCCACCTCCTCTAGTCCTGCCATGTCTGGGGAAAGTACTGCTCGCAGAAGAGGGTGACGAACTGATCCCAGGTCGGCTCGTCCCTCTCCTGTCCCCGGACCGCCCTCCACCACCTGTGTGCTGCACTCTCCAGCTGGTACGTGGCAAAGGCCACGTGGCACTCCACCGGGGGGGCGAAGGGTGTCGAAAATCTTCTCCAACTGCTCGAGCGAGTCCTCTGCCTCGGTCGGGTCCTCATCCCCCTTGAAGGAGGGGGGCTTCAGCTTTCGGAACTGTCCGAAGAGCTCGGAGTGGCGCTGCAATGGGGATGCTGGTGCACCTCCAGGCAAAGGTGCCTCGTGCACAGAAGTGTCGGAGGAAGGTGGGGGCGGTGGCTGCCCATCCCCTCCCCGTGTCCAGTGCCGCGTCCGTCGAGTGGTCCCACAGAGGACTCCCCCTCCGCAACCCCAGGGGGAGGCTCTCGAGGCGATGGGTGGAGCTCCTCTCGCACAATATCCCGTATCAGCTGGGCGAGGTCCTGGGCTTGGACGCCCAGGAGTAGTGGGTGGTCCACTGAGGCGTCGGCAACGGCACGCCCACCTCGCCGACCTCATCCTCAGCCGTGCCTGCGGCCTGCCTCACCAGTCCCGCGACGAGGCATCTCCTGCAAGGAGACGCGCAACAAAACGGAACACGTCAATATGGAACAATACCTAACGGAAACGTCTAAGAGCTCATGTCAAAACATATGTTGTGGTGGCTACTCTAGTTATAGACATGTGAATTGGTTATTTTTCAGTCAGTTGATTCACTTCTCGGGACGACCTTGCTCTGATACCATCTTGTAATGACCCGATTCCCGAGTCCCTACGAGACACGAGAATAGGACCGACTCGACTAATCCCAAGACCTAGTCGTCCAACGAGGAAGTAAACAAAAGAGCAGTAAAATAAACCACATTCCACATGAAATATAACTAGCAATAACAAAATACAGCAGTAAGAAAAAGAACTACTACAGCATGTACCACCACAACAGTAGAACAACATTTATAACATAACAAGAACTGCGAGTAAAGAAACGTACAGAGAGTAACAAAAACTACTCACTACAATGGAACAAAAAGGGCACAAAAGAACAGTGGTAACTCTACTGGACCCTACTCGGCCCAGCGTCCTCTGCAGCAGCTAACCCTGGCTGCTCAACACCTGGTCTTGAAAAGTAACGAGTGTAACACGTCAGCGAAACGCTGAGTAGAGTGGCAGCTAAACTAAAGAAGCAGTAAAGTGTACGGTAGCTGTTTTATTTTCTTTCTTCCTTTATTTACGTCTTTCTATTGTTTCACAATTTATCTATTTCTCAGATCCTTCACTTGATCTCGAATGTTCCTCGTGGGAATGATCTTGATTGCAGTCTTTTCCGAACAGTAGAAGTAATACGTGGTGCTCTCCTGGCCAGGAGAGTCCCCCGTGGTGATCCTACTCTCAGTCAACCACCCCAAGGTCACTGACAGACGTAATGGTGACTACGGCATGCGCGGTAAACGCACGGGTAGCTAACCCGCACTGGCACGCGGTCAGTCGTTCCCATTAACGGGTGCGTCCAAAGAACAGCACGGAACCAGTATAGGGCAGAGCCCTCTCAGTAACAGGGGTCCAACCCCTCCACAGTAACCAAACAGGGGCCTTGCCCCTCCATAGTCCGCACACCCTCGCCTGACTACCCTGGTTTGCCCAGTGGGCCTAACAAGTCGGTGTAGGTGAGCTAGCAGAACCCCGGGGCCCGTGGGGTAGCTAGTACTCGCCCTACACTAGTAGCTCTCCTCGGTACTACGTACACGAGGGCCAGCAAGTCGGTACAAAGTGGCCAGACCTAACCCCGGGTCCCTGGGGTGGCTAGCTCCGCTCTGCACTAAACAGGGGGACAGTCGCTCTCCTTGGTACTCCATACTCAAGGGCCAGCTCACTTCCCCAATTCTATTCCATTCACTTTCCAGGAGTTCTACTCCTAATTCCCCCATAGGGTTCCAGCTCTTTTGACTCAGCACATTCAGGTTTCACCTTTCCAGTTTCACGTTCATACAACCCATATTCTCAATCATGTTCATTTATTTATAACAGGCAGCTGTTAAACCAATTTACAGGCAGCTATTATTTCCTTTCCACATTTTCCAAAACTGCAATATCTATATTCATATCACTAGTTTTCCAGTCCTAGGATTCATGCCGTACCCTAGGATCTATCATTCAATCTAGTTTTCCAGCCCTAGGATTCATGCAATACCCTAGCATCTATCATTCAATCTGGTTTCTCATTCCTAGGATTCATGCAATGCCCTAGGTTCTATTAATTGTTCCATAATTGTAACAAATTATGTTAATAACTTTAAAGCCACTCTACCAGCTACAACGGAAGTAATGGGGGCGTGGTCGGAAATCTCGCACGCCTCCGCAACCCCCGAGACTGCAATGGAACGGGGTCCTAACACAAGGATCAAACACAAGGAGTTTCTCAGAACAGTATATAATTACTGTAAATGGGTAGAGGATTTTATCCCGAAAAGAACACAACTCGAAACGTAGAAAACGGACTCCGAACGGGCCCTAAACGGGTCGAAAACGACGAAACAGTCCAAAATCAGACGTCTGGAACCTCTTCCAGGCGTCTTAAAAAGTGGTTCAGAGGATACCTTCACTCTGTGTAGTCTCTCAGACGTCCAGAAGCCTGCGGCGGCGTCTGGCCTAGTTCCTAGACGTCCGATGGTCACCCCGGACATCTGGAAGTCCTTCCAGTCGTCTGGCACTGCTGCCAGACGTCTGATTCGCGTTAGATGCGAATCTCAGAACCTGCACGTACCCACTCCTCGTGCTCAGTATGGACGGTCGCAAAAAAGGAAGAACAACGAAAATAACTTACTTACCAGACGTTTGGACAGTCCTCCAGACGTCTTCACCGTCGTCTGGTTGGAATCCCAGACGTCTGATTCTGGAAAAATTTCCAGAATCAGAGCTCGACTTGCCCTCCGCCCGCGACGCAGGGTCGTGCCGCGCCTCGTCCACCTGTTGCTTGAGCTGCGGTAGCCCTCCAGCGACTCTCCACGCCTGCGGCTCCCCCGTCGGTCGGCTCTAGCTGCCCCGGCGAGCTCGAGCCGTCACGGCCGAGCGTCTCCTCCCTCGCACGACACCTCCTCCTGCAACTCGCCGCGGCTGCCGCTGCCGCCGCTCGCTCGCGCTCGCACTCGCTGGAAGGAGAAGAGGGAAACAGAGGAGATGAGAGTGAGGGAGAGGGCGAGGCCTTTTAAAGCCGCGTGGGGAGAGAGAGAGAGAGAGAGAGACAGCACTGCGCCTGCGGAGGAGAGAGGGGAAAAAGATGCGTCGCAGGTCTGCGTGCGCAGGCGCATAAACGAAATCGCGCGTGCCGCAGAAATCAAAATCCCAGACGTCTGGTCAGACGTCTCGGCCACCTCCCAGACATCTTAAAATACGTCTTGAAGCCGCGTTCGTAGCATGACATCAATGAACGGTTTGAGTCTCTGACCGTTCACGATGAAAGGATCGGAATCATGGCTGAGCGGACTGATTTCGACGGCTCCATTTCCAAAAACCTGTCGAACAAGGTATGGTCCGACCCACTTGGATCGCAGTTTCCCATGAAAGAGTTTGAGTCGGGCATCAAAGAGTAGGACCTTCTGACCAGGATGAAAGATCTTTCTAGATATGTGCTTGTCATGGAAGGCTTTAACCCGCTCTTTGTAGATTCGCGAGTTCTCGTACGCATCAAGGTGTAATTCATCGATCTCGCTTATCTGAAGCTTTTTGTTGGTTTCAGCCTTAGAAAGATCTAAATTTCAGCTCCGTACTGCCCAATAGGCTTTGTGCTCTAGTTCGACGGGAAGGTGACATGCCTTCCCGTACACCAGTCTAAAAGGAGACATGCCTAATTGGGTGTTGTGGGCGATCCTATAAGCTTACAAAGCTTCCAGAAGTCGGGACGACCAGTCCTTCCTGTCAGGCCGAACAGTGACCTGCAGGATTTTCTTGATCTCCCGATTTGATAGCTCAGCTAGACCATTAGTCTGGGGGTGATAAGGAGTGGAGATTCGGTGAGACACCCCGTATTTGGTCATCAGTGACCTGAACTGAGCATTCATGAAATGGGTCCCCCCGTCAGAGATGATAGCGCGAGGAATCCCGAACCGTGAGAAGATATTGTGATGAATGAATTTGAGAATGATTTTATGATCACAGGTTCGGATCGGTACGGCTTCGATCCATTTGGACACGTAGTCCACAGCGAGCAGAATGTACTCAAAGCCGTCCGAAACAGGAAAGGGGCCCATAAAATCAATCCTCCAAATATCGAAGATTTCGCATATAAGGATCGGTTGCAAGGGATCATGTTGCGATGGCTCATGTTGCCCAAAGGTTGGCAATGACTGCATGCCTTGAACAGAGTGGGCCAATAAAAGCCACACTGGAGGATTTTCGATGTGGTTGTGTGCCCAGAGAAATGGCCACCGCATGCCTGGTCATGGCAGAAGGAGAGAATATCATTGATTTCACCTTCTGGAACACATCTCCGGATGATTTGGTCAGCACCTATGCGGAAGAGGTATGGATCTTCCCAAATGTAGTACTTGGTATCAGAGCGCAATTTGTCTTTCTTGGCCTTCAGCCAATCAGACAGGATCTGATGAGATGCCAAGTAGTTTACTATATTAGCAAACCATGGAAGTCTAGCACCAATAGCCAGTAGGTGCTCATCAGGAAAATGCTCCGTGATGGGTCTAGAAGGGTAGATGATCTCAGAAGGAAGGTGAGACAGATGGTCAGCTACCATGTTTTGTCTTCCTACCTTGTCGTGAATCTCGAGGTCAAATTCTTACAACAGCAAGATCCATTGGATTAGTCAGGGCTTCGCGTCCTTCTTGGCAAGGAGATGCCTCACAGCCGTGTGATCCGAGTAGATGATGACGTAGGAACCTAGGAGATAAGATCAAAATTTTTCAAGGGAAAATACTACGGCTAGCAGCTCTTTCTCCGTAACTGTACAGTTACGCTGAGTCTCGTCAAGTGTCTTGCTAGCGTAGTAGATGACCACGGGTTTCCCGTCAACTTTCTGCCCCAGAACTGCTCCTACAGCGAAATCAGATGCATTGCACATGATCTCAAAGGGTTGAGACCAATCAGGGGATTGTAGGATCAGGGCCTGGGTGACTCGGTCACGGAGGTTTTCAAAGGCTTGAGTGCATTCCTTGGAGATCTCAAAGGGTACATCCTTAGAGAGAAGAGTAGTCAGGGGGCGCGTGATTTTCGAAAAATCAGGAATGAAACGACGGTAAAAATCGATGTGCCCCAGAAAAGAACGGATGTCTCTGATCGAGCTAGGCATAGGAAGACGAGAAATTAGATCAACCTTGGCTCGATCCACTTGGATGCCTTTCACAGAAATTAGATGTCCTAGGACGATCCCCTCAGGCACCATAAAATGGCTCTTTTCCCAGGAAAGAACCAAATTAACATCGATGCAACGCCTGAGTATATGAACTAAGTGCTGGAGGCAATCATCAAATGATACCCCGAAAGTTGAGAAGTCATCCATGAAGACTTCCAGAAAATCACCTACCATATCAGAGAATATGGTAAGCATGCACTGCTGAAAAGTTGCGGGTGCATTGCAGAGACCGAAAGGCATCCTTCGGAATGCGTAAGTTCCGAAGGGGCAGGTGAACGTGGTCTTCTCTTGGTTCTCAGGATGAATAGCTACTTGGTTATAATTGAAGTACCCGTCAAGAAAGCAGAAGAATCGATTTCCCGCTAATTTCTCGAGAATCTGATCAATGAAAGGTAGTGGGAAATGATCCTTCTTCGTGGAGGAATTGAGTCATTGGTAATCTATGCAGACTCTCCACGAGTTGGCTAATCGGGTAGGTATGACTTCTTCGGTTTCAGTCGTAATGGTGGTGAGCCCTGCCTTTTTAGGCACGAGCTGAATTGGGCTTACCCAACGACTGTCGGAGATCGGGTAGATGATCCCTGCATCTAACCACTTAATGATCTCCTTTTTCACGACCTCCTGCAAATTGGGGTTTAAACGTCTCTGCATCTCACGGGAAGGTCGTGCACCCTCTTCTGAATAGATATGGTGTGTACAATAAGAGGGACTTATTCCAGTCAAGTCATCGAGAGTCCAACCAATGGCTCTACGATGTTGCTGGAGAACAGCAATCAGACAGGATTCAAGATCAGGAGTGAGCTTGGAATTTATAATCACAGGAAAAGTCTGATTAGAACCCAAAAAGATGTATTTCAAATGATCGGAAAGGGGTTTTAATTCAAGGATGGGGTTATCAGCAGCAGTGGGTGGTTCAGGGTAAGTGTGAGGTTCAAGGATAGGAGTTATGGGTTTGTCTAAATCAGGGTCTGACTCCTCTAATTGCGGTTCAAGATCTTTCTGTGGTTGATGAGGTATAATCAGGTTATTCTCAAAATTCGTTTCATCAACCAAGGCCCTAATATCACAGATTTGTTCGATGACACCGCAATTGATTCCTTGTTAGGCCTTAAAGATATCAATTTTGAGGGTTTGATTTTCAAATTTCAGTTCTATTTGGCCCTCCTCACAACTGATGTTGGCTCTAGCAGTAGCCAGGAAAGGTCTCCCTAGAATGATCGGTGTATCCCTAGGGTTTTTAGGTGCGTCCATGTCTAAGACTATAAAGTCTACAGGGAAATAGAAATCCCACATTCTTACAATAACATCCTCAAGAATCCCTTTAGGTGACTTTATAGATCGATCTGCTAACTGTAGTGTCACCTCAGTTGGTTTTAGCTCAGATTCTTCTAGGTGGTTAAGTAAGGATGTGGGTATCAGATTTATGGAAGCACCCAAGTCTAGCAATGCTTTGTCAAACTGGGTTTCACCTATTTTGCAGGAAATCAAGGGAGTCCCTGGATCTTTTTCCTTGGGTGGGAGTCTGCTTATGATTACAGAGCTGGTTTGCTCTGATAGTACAATTGGACTCCTACTCTTGGTTTATGGCTTACACTGAGGTGTACACACATTCTTTAAGAATCGTGTGTAAGTCGGTACGTGGCGAATTGCATCCATCAAGGGGATGTTTATTTGGACCTGCTCAAAGAGCTTGACCAGGTCCTTCTCTGGTGCCACGGGCTTGGTTGTCTTCTTTCCCTTTGTTAAGGCCTCAAGAAATGGAACCTTGGTTGGTTCTTCTAAGATAGGTCCAGGTCTTTAATCTGGGATAGGGGTAGGAATGTCCTGGATTACTGTCCTAGGGTTGGGATCACTACCAAGCTTGGAGTGGTTTGGATAGGGTGGATCTTGGGTCTCTTTACCACTATGGGTCGTTACAGAATTTAGTCATGCCTGGTTTTGGTTAGGGTTTGATAGGATGGGTTGCTGCTAATAACCCGTATAAGAAGTGGAAACCTCCATCCCGTCAGGTGAAGGAACAAAGGGGGCTTGATAAATCATGTGTGCTTGGCTGGGGTTTGGGTTCATAACGCGCTGCTGGGTCGGCACGTTATTCGGGTTAGGAAGAGGTTGAGAAGGAAGTGTGCCCAGTTGGCGAGAATTTGCCAACTGGGCCAGTTGATTTCTAACCTCTGTAAGTTTGTCCTTGTGTTGTTTCTAAATAGCCGCATTCGTTCTTTGAATGTCAGCCAAAGTCTAAAGGATGAGGGACATTTGGTCTTGGTTTGGCCCTGATGGATAAGTAGGGTTGGACCGAGGCTGAAGCGACTGGTAAGGACAAGGTGGTTGTGGACGGGGCTGAAAGGGTGGTCTTTGAGTTTGGGAATTTCCCGTCCACTGGAAGTTGGGATGGTTTCACCATCCAGGATTGTAGGTATTGGAAAATGGATCATTCTGGATGGCGTTGAGGTCCTCGCAGGTCTGAGGAACCTCCAAAGAGTCAAAGAATGGGGGGGTGGAATTCCCTTGGCTAGTATAGAAAGGATCGGAGGATCCTCTGATCCAAGAATCAGATGGGGATGGATACGGATCCATCCCAGGAGAAGGTCGGTGGAGAATGTTTTGCACAGTCTCTCGTGTGGAAGGAGTCTGTGCAAAAGAATTATGAGTAGAGGTGGCTCGCTGCAAGTGCTGAGTCAGCTCATCCACCTTCTCAATGATAGAGATCTTGTCCAATCGACTGGCCATCAATTCCAGGTCGACTGATGCGGACAGGCCCTGCGTCTCATGTGCTCCCCTAAGGTTCGTCGATGCGCGGGTATTCGTCCTGTCGAATAATCCCATGGAGTCATTATTGATGGAGTTCTCGCACATATTTTCGAGAATCTCCCACATAGTGTCCTCATGTTGACCCATGATATTCCCTCTGCAAGTTGCATTGACGAAAAGCCTAATATCTTCACGAAGTCCCTGGTAAAAAGACTGGACTTGTTCCCATTTAGGAACTCTGTGATGGGGGCACTTTCTCATGAGATCCTGAAAACGATCCCATGCCTCATGGAGAGATTCTCCCATTTGTTGCGTGAAGTGGGTAATCTGATGGCGCAAGGCATTGGTCCGACCAATGGGAAAGAACTTCTTCAAAAACTCGGACTGAAGTTCTTCCAAATTGTTGATCGGTCGGGTCTGTGTTTGGTACCAATGAGCGGCCTTGTCCATAAGGGAGAAGGAGAACATCTTCATGAGGAGAATATCCCGATTTTGCGTATCTGACCCAAAAGTCTGGGCCAGATGCTTTAGCTATTTAATGTGCTGGAAGGGGTCTTCAGAATTAAGCCCATGAAATTTAGGTATGGCATGAATCATATTGGGCTTTAATTCATAATCAAGTCCTCCAGTCGGGATTCTGACTCGAGGCTCAGTAGCCACCGCAGCTGGATTATAATGGTCCTATATCATAGGACGCTGCGGTGGGTGCACAAAGTTCTGGAAGAGGTCATTGAGTCATTGGAGCTGGTGCTCCAGATTGTTTTCTTCCTCAATTGGCTGAGCCATTGGGGAAGAAGAAGGTGAGTTAGGTTCGGAGTCGGAGGAGAGGTCTATGTGAAGTGTTGATTGCACAAACAAGGGCACTAAGGCTCGGCCTCGAGGAGAGTGAATTTCTAAAGGAGGTTTCAAGGACCTCCTACCAAACATACACTGATGGAGAGGATGAGTTTAGCAGGTGCTGGACCCAATCAAGACACCCAAAATGTTGGGTGACTATAGAGGTTCGGGGCAGATAGGCCCCTTAATCAAAAGATCGACCACCTAAGAATTACCTGGGCAGCCAGAGAAGGTGAGTCCCGCGAAGACCCCTACACGGTAGAGCATCCCCACGGGTTACAAGGTTTCCCCCACCCGACCTCTCTTGTCATTGAGATTCCAGGTAGACTAGAATGGGGATCTTGACCTCTTAAGTCTACCACTTTTAGTTAAGATCAAGGTGCTTAGGTTTTCACTTGAACTTTAGCCTTTTTAAGTGTAAAGAGTGACCTAAGTTGAAGGTTGGTTGACCCAAAGGTCAACTTCACTTGCTAGTTTCTTTGAGAGCTGATTAGGTCTTGTCTTTTAGGGTTCAAGTGTTTTCAGAGAGCCAATTTTCTTAGGGTTTCTCTGAATAGGTATTTTCAAACAATGGCCTGGGCACACTTCTTTTGGGAATTCTCAAGCCTTGCTTAAGAAGTGTGTTTCTAAAACCCTAATTTTGAATCTTATGTTGGCTCTACTTGGTCTAGTTAGCTTCCTTTTGATTGGGTAATTAGGGCTCAGGAAAGAAGGTGTTAGCCCTAAATACCCTTAATAGTGTGTGCAGAAATAATGGGTTGAAATTGAAAACGTGTAGCTTTGATGATTTACTAGGTATGGAAGACAGGTTATACCTATATTGCTTGTTGTTTCTTTTTCTTCCTCTTTAAAATTTAGGGGTTAAAATGAGAGGATAGAAAATTACCTATCCTCGGAGTGCTTGTTGTTCTCTTGATTTCTTGTGCCTGCACAAAAAGAGAAGAGATTAGTAGAAACTCATAAATAGAGAATTTATGGCTTCTAGAATAGCCGTTGCTCCCCGGCAACGGCGCCAAGAATAGTAATGGCAGTTTCGCGTGTTTCGTCTTTATGTTTATTTATATTCATTGTAGTATATGACAAAACAGCTACTAGATTACTACAAAAAATTTTTTACTCGGAATAACAAGTTTTCCAGAGGTCAAACTCAGGGAGCAACTGTGATTCTAGAAGCATAAATGTTCACAATTATGTTACAAAAATAATAAGAGAGAGAGAGAGAGCTAAAGTTTTGTTGGCTTCTTCTTCTTCTCTCTTCCTCTTCTCTCTTTTCTTCTTCTTTCTGTTGATTTTCTTCTTCTCTTTTTCTTCTTCTGCTTTGGTCGTTCCTCTTCTTCTTCTTTCTTTTCTTTCAGCTGCAGAGTCTTCTTTTCTTCTTTTCTTCCTGCCTTTTTCTTTCTTCTTTAGCCTGCAGCTGTGTTGATCTTCTTCTTTCTCTTCTCCTTCTCAGCCTACCTTCTTCTTTCTTCTTCTTCTTCTTCTTTTTTCCTTCCTTGCGGCTGTGTCTTCTTTCTCTTTTCTTCTTCTTTTGGCTGTTGCCCTTCCGACATCTCATGTGGTGCTCAGACGACTTATCTGCGCATTTGCTATAGTTCTTTCCTTCCTTCTTCTTCTTCAGCTCCTCTCCTTCCTTTCTTCTTCAGCTGCTTAGTGTGGCTAAGGCTTTGGCTGCTCCTCCTTTCTTCTTCTTTCTTTCTTCCCTGCGCGGATACACACCCATCAGTGCAAAACCTACCCCTACCCCTTCCCCACGTCTCTCTTTCTCTCTAAATCTCTCTTAGGAATGCTCTCCCAGAGCCGGGTAATCAGGTTCGGGTAGCGCGCCTGAGACCAGGCCCACCGGCGTGCGGTGGTGGGCGAGGAGTGCTTGGTCGGGTAGTCGGATCCGGCCCAAACCCGCGGGGCGTGAGCGCGGGCGAGGGAGAGCGAGCATGTGGCGCACCACGTGCATGTGAGGGACCTGACCCCTGTGTATCGAAGGCAAACAGACCGACACACTTTTGCAATTTAAGTGTGGGCGCGAAGCTGCACACTTACGAGGTGGGACTAAAATCCCACCTCCAGATTACGCGTCTGCAGGCGAGGGAGTTGCTGCCTATTGGGGCAGCTGCGAGGCTCGCGACCCAAATCGCAAGCCTGGGGGCCTTCACGGAGTCAGTCTGCGCTGCCTGGGACTCGCGCCTAGGCTGGAGAAGGCCTGGAGCTGCGAGTGAAGGAGCTGCAGCAGATCAACAATGGCGACGAGGGGGTGCTGACCTGAAAACACAGTGACGGCCTCTCAGCCAAGTCAGATAACGTGGGAAGCTTCGTCGGAATGCGGCGAAGGCAGTGCGGTGGTTGGCGAGGCACGAGAGCACCTGTGGAGGTGGACCTAGGTCAGACTGTGTGCGTGAAGGTGGGTTTGTTCGGGGGGTGGTTGGGCGGTGATTGGCAGTGAATGGAGAGGGGAGGAACGGTTGAGTGGAGTGAGGGGGAGCCTCTAGGCTGGTTGGCGAGGGAAGAGGTGGTCTGCGGAAGTGGAATGGACTCGCCGGAGAAGGTGATCGGAGACGAAGCAGATGGAGGTGGAAGTGGCAGTCGGGTGGTTGAAATGGCAAATTAGGAGGGGGTAAATACAAGAGAGAGGAGAGGAAAACTCCTACCTATTTAGTCGACAAAGAGGGGGAGAAAAGCGTCCGGCTCGTGCCTGCCGGAGCTGAGGACGAAGGTGCCCAGGAGGAGGTTATCGGCGATGAAGAAGGGATCTGAGGACGCCAGCTGGTACGGCCTGGCGTGGGGAAGATGGGGCGGAGTAGACTCTGCTGCAGGTAGGGCAGCAGGGCGATGAGGAGGAGAGGAGGAGATCGTCGGAAGCTCGGGCGCTTTGACCGGATAGGGAGGAGATGAAAAGTAGGGTTTTTCTCCGCCAGAGGAAGCTTGAAGGAGACGGCAGACCCTGCCACTCCTTATAAAGGCCTTGGCGAGGAGAGGGGATCGAGGAGGTGACGTGCCTGCCTCGCCGGAGAGTGGCCGGAAAGGATACCCATGCCTTTCGTGCGTTCGCACGAAAGGCATGGTCTGTTGCAGAGGTCATGGGCGGGTCCCTGAGACAGAGAACGTCGCAGGGAACCCCCCGTCTATTCTAGAGGACGGCTGCCCTGCCCTACGCGGTGCCATCCTCCGCGCAAGGTCGTCGTAGGTATGGCGCTGCGCAAAAATGGCAGGGAGGACTGTGATGCAAAGAACGATGAGAAGTTAGGCGGTTAAATGCAAGGATTTCAAAAGATAAGGGTGAAAAAGTAAATTAAGAGGACCAATTTGTAAAGTCGGTCAAGATGGTCTTTTCTTAGGCCCAAATTTTTATACCAGACTAATTTGAACCTAAGGATTTTAATGGGGAAATTTGATTTTAGGTTGGACCATGTTTGATCGGTCAATTTGCGTAAAAACCTAAATTAAGTTATTAATTGGGCATGGTTCTCATTTTAGGTCAAAATAGGTTGCAAAGGTCAAATTGAAGGTTCTAAACCCTAGGGAATATTTTTCTATGAATTTTAGAGGGTTTATTTGATTTTTATCCTCCCTCGAACCTCGTGAATTAAAGCGAATTTGTTATACGGTTACAGAATGTCATTTTATTCCTAGAAGTTGCTATAACCCTTTTCAGATCAGATCATCTCACTTCCCTTCTTATTAAGCTCGTTTGACCTATGTTTGGACCCTTAATTACCCTGTTTGCATACTACATTGGTGAAATTGCAATTTTACCCCTAATGATTTATTTTATTCTTTAACTCAGAATTCTCTGAGTTAAGCCTCTGTTTGGGTTTTGTAGGAGCTTTTTCACACATATTTGGTTTAGATTGTGCTAGTTAGGGTTCATGATGAGGTTCTCATCAATACTCAACTGGGAGCACTGAGTGTGTAACATCACAAAATCTAGGTTCCGAGTCATTTCAGGGTGGTTTGGGTTAATTCGAACCTGAAAACCCGATCGTGGTTTGGTGCGGGTATCAGCACCTCCTTAAATTGCCAAAAAATGCGTATTTCAAGTCAACCCCTAGTAAAATGTTGTTAAAAGAGTGCCATACATGGTACCATTGGATTCCTCTCATTGCAAGTTTTCCGGTGATGCTTGTTTCGCATGATTCTGATGTGTATAGCTCAAGTTATGGCCAAAATAAGTCGTAAAAGACCTATATGTAAGGTGGAAGAAACCCTAGGGATATTTTAGGTATTTCACTCCACTAAACCTAATCCCAACAACTTTTGGATCTATAAAAAAACCCCTTGGGCCTTTGGGTCATCATTAGTCTCCAAACCTCTTAACCAAGAGAGGAAGCGAGAAGGAAAGGCTTAAGACTTTCCTTTAGAAAAATTAAAAATTTCTTTTCGGGAACCTTTTTGCGATAGCAAAAAGTATGGGGTTCCCACCTGCAATTTTCGCAAGAGAGTCGGTGGCAGCGAGCGAGGACTGCGCGATCTGGCAGCGGGGATCGGTGACAGCGAGCGCAGCGTGTGTGAACTCGTGTGGGAGTACACGCGACCAAGAGGTATGACCCACGCGAATTGTGACGTGTGGCACGATCAGCGGCTGCAGGGCAGGCGGCGTGATTCTGAGCATGCAGTGGTAGTGAATCAACTGTGGCCACGTGGCAACGTGCGGTGCACGCTGATTAGTTGGCCAGTCTAGTTGAACCGGTTCGGCTCATGAGCCCCTTGTGTTGTTTCATTCAATTCGAGGCCTTCCCAACCTCGGATTTCGACAAATAAGGTATCGTTGGAATCATATCGACGCGTACTACGCGTTGGTATAATTTATTTTCACTTTTGAGTTTTGTTCCTTTACAAAAAATTAGAAACGTGATTAGGTGTTTTCAACCCAATTGTTGGTTTGCTTGAATCAAGTCTTGCCCTAGAGCGTGCATGGATTTCGAGGTGGGCATGGAGACTGCCCCCAGGGTCTGTGCGCATGGTTCGAAGTCATTGTGACCCTCCAGTGATGTTAGGTAGAGTAGTCCCCCTCTTTTTCCGTATAGTTTATCTACATTGTGATTTTCTTCGCATATTACACCGTTTAACGTGCGTTCTTACCTCTTATTGAGATCAAAACTCGTCTTCATGCTTGTTTTGCTATCTTGGATACTGGAATGTTAAACATTTGATATAATTAACTATTAGGTTAACTACAATTTATTAAATGATTATCATGATTTAACAGATTATGAAGTCCTAAGCTTATTGGAAATGGCCCTATCATAGCATGTGTAAAATGAACTCTGTTGTTCATAAAATTGACATCTTGGTGACTGTTAATTAATAATTTAATCACTATCCGAAGTGGAAACTACTTGTAAATGGATAAGTGGAGGATACTATGAATATTTGGAAATCTTGGAATTTAAAAGTATAATTGTTAGTATGGTTTGACTGGATACCAATAAATGATATAGTTATTTGAAAATGATTAAATAATCAGTACGATGGATTTGTCAAAAATTAAAAGGATTAGATAACTGATTTTAGCTCTGCTAGTCGCTGGATTTTGGTTGTAGCTTTGGTCTTGCAGACCGATTTCAAGGGTTGGTTTAGGGAGTTGTTGGCCTCCCTATGACTCCTTAGTTTGGCTTGGCGACCAACTAGGATAGCGGGATGCGTGGCTCGAGGTTTGGTTCTTTCTCAGTCGGAGGTTGGGTCATTGGTTGTCTGTGGCTCAGCGTACATAATGCTTGTACGTGTTTACGCTACAGGACATAGCCGCCACCTCTTTTTGCAATGACCCCACGGTGACGAAGAGTGGTTACTTGATGGGTATAAGTAGTCTTATCGGCCAGGAGGGTGGCTTATACCGGTCTTGCACTGCAGGAAGTTACATGAAATTGTCTTGTGCCCTGAGACGTCGATTGACAAAATTGTGGACCATAATAAATTGGGCTTCTAATATACAAAATAGAACCAGATAACGAAATACTTAATAAATAGATCAATTAAAGCTATAGTGCCCATCTTCTCTTGTGCATGGTTACTGCTGCACTCTGTTGTTGTTTCTACTTTACTCAATTTTTTACTAACGTGTTTCTAGGTTTCGTACTCAGGTATACTTGGCGGTTCGCAAGGGGATTTCCATTGTATATCTTCTTGGGATTCAATACTTATGTTCTACGGTAAGTCTTCGGGTTAGTAATCGATTTATGTTCATTTAATTTATACAATATGAATTGTTTGTTGGCTATGTTTATATTTTATGATTATGTGTTGGGTGATTGCGATCTTGTGGGCAATTTGTGCTGGTTGTTAGCACACAGTGACTCGAGTTTCGTCGCTTGGCAGGACTTTGGTTGTTACACTAAGTACCGGTACCCAGTCTTGTTTGTACTGGCTACTGGTAAACTGCAAGCAGCTAGTACTGGCACCAAAACTTTAGCACTAGTGCTAACTACCCATTAAGCAAGATCTGAACAGCTAATTTGCTTTAAAATTGATTTAAATCACCCTTAATTAGCACCCAATGGCTATGGAGTATGGGGGGGTGAATTCTAACCTATTAATGGACCCCTTAGGGTCCTTTTTTCAACATACAACATCACTCCTCTCTCCCTTGCTTCAAAAATTCTTATTCACACTATTCTTCTAACAAGGTGCTAGACTTGTTGCATAGTGACTGCAAGAAAATTCTTTGAGTTCACAATAAGTCTTTAGGCATGTAGTTTTTCATTCTTAGAAATCATTTTGTGTGCCAATTTCTTCCTTAGTTTCCATTGGTAATATTTTTATAATTATATATTGTTGGGAGACTTATGATTCAAGTTGTAAGCCATTTACTTTTGCTTACACCTGCACTCTTTACTTGTTTCTATTCTCTTGTAATTAGGTTGACTAACCCATTAATTACCTCTTGTTATAGTGAATGATTCCCTCCAGGTTGAGGGAATCAGGTTAAAAATCCTAAGTTGAGAAACTTAGGTAGTGGAGTACCCAAGTGAGGCGAACCACTATATATTCGGTGTCAATTTGTGGTTTGAATTGTCTTATAATTTTTTTATCACACTATTCAACCCCTCCTTTTAATGTGCATGTGTTCTCAGATCCTACAGACTTAACAAGAAAATGTCTGCACCATGAGGTACCTAAATGGCACTAAGTGCAAATATTTTTTCAAGGATTGAATGAGCAGTTGAGAAATTTTGTTGGTGCATCATGTGAAGGCAATTTTCTGAATAAGGATGAGGATAATGCTTTTGAATTTGTTGAAAATATCAATGAGAATTCTTTAAATAATGCCTCCATGAAACATTTAGGAGGTCCAACCAATCTGGAGATGGTATATATGAGATTCAAGCTAACACAAGTAGGGTTGATATGGACTTAATTTGTCAAAAATTGGACAAGGTTGATTTGACTTCTAAGAAATTGGATGAGCTTATGACCTAAACTAAGAACTACTTTGGGTGAATCTTTCATGCACATCACCCTTCTTCTTCTTAAACTTCCTTAGGGAGGGAATTTTCACATAATCTTGGCTTGGCACAACTAGTAAACCTATATCCTTTAGGACTACATCACATGCTTTCCTCGGGCACTTTTGACTCCACTTACTCTTCCATATCAAACTTACACTTTGATAATGTGTAAGCTATCCAAGGGAACATTCGAAATAACTCGTACTTCAACACGTATAATTCAGGTTGGAGAAATCATCTCAGCTTTTCTTGGAAAGGCCAAGGGTAGGAAAACCCTCAAATGACTCAACCAAGGCCTCACTATATGAATCAAAATGGTGCACTTAATCGAGGCCAAATCTACACCTCCCTACCCACAAATCAAAACAATCAAATTTAGCTACTCATACAAAATCAAAACAAATTGATGATTGATATGTAAACTTCAATGATTCAAATGATGCAACAAATGATCAATCAATTGCAACAATCATTTCTTGCCTTGAAAAATCACATAGGACAATAAAATGACAACAAAAAATATGGAAACCTACCTACTCAGGTTGTTCCTAACCCTAGAAACTTCCCACCTAGGGCAAATCATGCATCACCAGGCTGTAATCAGAACCCAAATTCACAACAGGCTCCACCTATTCTACCAAACCTGCCACCACCTCAAGGTATGAACTAGAACCTAAATGCGAATGCTAATGTCATCACCTTGAGACGTGGCACAACCACCCAAGACCTTGCTTGGCTGACAAAATCGACTCTTGAAGAATCTAATGATCTTAAATAAGAGAGAATTGAAGAAGAGAAAGAAGAAATCAAGGAATGGGAACTTGAATCACAAGTCTCCACCCACATTTCGTTCCATGAAGCCTTAAAGAAATCAATCAAGAGGAAAATTCTCTAGTAGTGAGGAGCTATTGGATCTATTTAAACAAGTTCAAATCAACATTCCACTCCTCAATGTGATTAAACACATCCTAGCCTACGTAAAGTTTCTCAAAGATCTTTGCACTCAAAAGCGTTAAGGCTAGAACCAAGTCACTTAGGAAGGTAGTTCTGTCTGAACATGCCATTTCTATAACCATAAAGAACCTACCTCCTAAAAAGAAAGATCTAGGAGCCCCTTTGATTTCTTGTGTTATTATTGACATTACCTTTGATAGGGCTTTGCTTGACTTAGGTGCTTTCATAAACCTGATTCCATCTGTGCTTTACGAGAGATCTAGAATTGGTGATCTTAAACCCACCTCTATGACCCTTCAGTTAGTCAATCAATCAATAAAAACCCTTCAAGGCGGTAGATTTCTTAGTCTTAGAAATGGATGTACCATATTGAATGAGCACCACTCCTATCATTTTAGGTCATTCCTTTCTAGCCATTGCTAAGGTTCATATTGATTGTGAGAATGGAAATACGGTAATTGGAGATCAAAAGATGTAACTTAAAATTTTCAAGGCATCTAAGAAATTCAATGATGAGGATTGTATCATGATTGAGGAGCTTGGAAAAATTGAGAAATTAGTTGAGGAAAACATGGCCATACATTTAAAAGAAGACCCCTTAGTAGTTTGTTTGACTCAACCACAAAATGACTTAAAGGAAAGTTCACAACATCATAAGGTTAACAATCTGCTTAATGTCACATCTAACATAAAACCTTCATGGACTTATTAGGTGGAGAGACTTCCTGAGCCACTCTCTGAACCCCTTCCACCTTCAATTCAAGTTTCACCCCAGCTAGAAGTTAAACCATTTCTTGATAATTTGAAATGTGTTTATAGGACCAGACCAAACCCTTCCTGTAATCATAAGTTCCAAATTAACTGAGGAGCATGAATGTTAATTGATCAAGGTCTTAGGAGAAAATAAGATGGCAATTGGTTGGACCATAGTTGTCCTTAGGGAAATTAGCCCTTCTTATTACACCCACCATATTTATCTTGAAGAGGGAGCTAGACCTTCTCACCAGTTACAGAGACGTTTAAACCTGAATATGCAAGAGGTTTTTAAGAAGGAAATTATTAAATGGCTTGATATAGGAATAATTTACCCTATATTTGACAGTTCGTGAGTTAGCCTTGTTCAAGTAGCCCCTAAGAAAGTTGGGTTGACCATGATTACTAATGAACATGGGGAGTCTACATCAAGTAGAACAACTTTCTGTTAGAGAGTTTGTATTGAAAGTTGAACTCAGCCACTAAGAAGATCATTTCCCTTGCCCTTCACTGATCAAATATTAGAATGGTTAGCTTTCCAGAAGTTCTTTTCTTTCCTAGATGGCTATTCAGGTTATAAACAAGTTGACATAACTCCTGAAGATCAAAAGAAGACAACATTCACCTATCCCTTTGGTACCTTCACCCAACATAATGTCATTTTGGACTTTGTAATGTACCTGCGACTTTTCCAAGGTGTATGATGGCTATATTTTCAGGCATGGCGGGAGACTTTATGGAGGATGACTTCTCGATTTTCGGTGATTCCTTTGATTCTTGTTTATCCAATCTCGAGAAAGACCTAAATAAATGTATTGAGGTTAACTTAGTCCTTAGTTGGGAAAAGAGCCATTTCATGGTCGAAGAAGGGATAGTACCAGGGCATGCGGTTTCTTACAGAGGAATAGCGGTAGACAAAGCTAAGGTGGATCTAATTGGGAAACTCCCACCACCCACATCTATTAGACAAATGTGGTCTTTTCTGATTAGCCATGTGGGCTTCTATAGAGGATTTATTAAGGATTTCTCTAAGATTGCAAGGCCTCTGAGTAACCTATTGTCCAAAGATCATACCTTTTAGTTTGATGATTCATGTTTAAGGCCTTTAAATTACTCAAAGAATCTGTGACCCAAGCCCCAATATTACAACCATCTGATTGGCTTTTAACATTTGAAATTATGTATGACGCTTCTGATTATGCTATCAGTGCTACTTTGGGTTAAAGAATTGATAAGAAACCAATTGTAATTTACCATGCTAGCAAGACTTTGGATGATGCTTAGAAGAACATCACAACTATTGGAAAGGAATTGCTAGTCATGGTCTTTACTTTGGAAAAGTTCAGACCATATCTATTAGGCTCCCATGTCATAATTTACACAGACCATTCAGCTCTGAGACACCTCCTACCTAAGAAGGATAATAAACTACCTTGTTCTCCCTTTATAGTTGCACTACTATAGCTTTTAGAAGGGTTCTATGTTAGTCGATTAATGATAGGGATGATTTCCCTATGATTGATTCCCATCTTGTGACATGAACTTGCATCCAAGATTAATTCTTTCTATAAAGTATACAATTGATTCCCATCTTTTGACATGAGTTTGCATCTGAGACCAATTATTTGTATAAAGTTGTTAAGAGGTTGTTCCCCCCTTTAGATAATATGACAAGACCATTAGAGTGTGTGATGGAACTCCTATTTACCATCATTCTTAAGCATAAATCACACTTAGTTCCTAGGTTTTCTGCATTTGCATTGCAGTATTAGGTTGCATTTAGGCATTCATACACATTTAGGGTTAGTACATGCATTATTAGGTTTTCTTATTATTTTATATACTTATGCATATCACCTTCTTGTGAGGGAATGAGGAAACATTGGAGACCATCTAAACCCTAGCACATTGAAAGGCAAACACTCAAGAAGAGGAAGATAGAGGCTCTAGTTAGCTGTATCCCAGCTCACCTTAGCTCATCTCTAGCTCAATCAAGCTCCCTTTAGCTCAATTCCATTTATCTTGGCTACTTAAAACAAGCTAGCTAGCTAAGCTAGTTGAGGAGTCTATAGGCAGCTCTACCCCAGCTAATCCCAGCTCAGTCAAGTTCTATCCAACTCAAGGAAGCTCAACTTAGCTCTCCATAGCTACTAGCTCTCAGCTAACTAGCTAAGTTGAGCTATGAAGTTCAGAGTAGCTACACCTCAGCTCCTTCCAACTTCCTACAACTCTAAACTAGCTCTTGGCAGCTCCATGTAGCTCTCCTCAGTTAGTAGTTAACCTTAGCGGGATAAGCTAGCTCCAAAGTCCATCTCCTACTCTCCACCTTAGCTCCCTACTCTACCTCTTCATCCACCAAAAAATGGCGCCAACAACCACCAAAAATCACCTCCTTCTTCTCCCTCTTTTGGCGCCAAAAATCAAGTAGCCACCACCCCTTGGCACCCTTTCAAATTGGCACCACCATTATGCACCCTTTCACCACCATAACTTCCACCAAACTTGGTGCCAACTTCCACCTTAAATCATCACCATCCATCCACTTCCAAACCACATCCTAGCCCTCCAATTTCCCTCCAAAAATCCACCTTCTAGAAGCCCCATTTTTTACGCCAAAATGGAGGCATCCCTCCATGGTCACGCCACCCCTATGTACCCTTTCACCACCATAACCACCCTCCCTTCATTCTACATATACACCCTATAACCACCACCTAATAATCTCCATCCTTGGCTACTACATTTATTCTACCTAATATCCCTACCAAGGCCCTGGAATAAGAATAGTGGGTGCATACACTAGGAGGGTACAACACCACCTCCTTCTAGTCTCTACACATCATTTTCTTCTTCCTTGGAACCAAGCCAAGCAGCACCATTGGAGGATGACCAAGCAAGAAGGAGCAGGGTGGATGTCTACCACCCTCTTGGAGCAAGGAGTCCTCTTCAAGTCGAGAGTAGCTACACTTGGAGTGAGGATCATCTTCTTCATTCGGGAGACTTTCTACTTTAGCTTTTTGTTATCTTTATTTTATAGTAGAGACGCTTTCCTTTACTTGGGAATTGCTTGTGTGGAATCCCTCCACACATGTGAGTTTTCCAGGTAGGTCTTGTATTGTGATATCATTCTCTTTATTTTAAGTACTACAAAATTTGCCTTTCAATTTTTATGCTCCTTTATACTTTTTAGGATCTAGTGATTTTTGTTGCATACACTACCTCCCTAATTACCCTAGGCCACACTTTGGTGAGTTTAGGAAGGTAGGGTTTCATTTTATTTCGTATGTTTACTTAAGCGTATTTCTCATTTTCGTTGCCCCGATTTCAAAACCCTAAAAATCACAAAATTGAAAAAGCCAAAAGAGAAAAGAGGATTTGAGAGAGTAAGAGAGATATCATTGTGTTTATAACTAGAATTTGTCTCCTTGGACAACCCTAGGTACTCTCACTATCTGGGTTTATAAATTTAAAAGTTGGTCGAATTTTACACGTTACAACGATATTAAAGCCTATCTTTATAAAATCGTGCATTTTTCGTATTAGTGTATGCCAAGGACCTAAAGAATCAATTAAAAAGAAAATATGAGAAAATATTGAGTACAAAAGTTAGTCTAGACAAGTCAGGTTAAAGGTTCATTTTTTGATTGATTTGATTTTCCCTTTAAAAATTAGGCTATAGTGTTGCCCAATTTGTCTTGTCTTTGACTTTTGAATCTTGAAAGGTGAGGTGCATCAAATGGATCGCACAAAAAGCTTACAAGCTACTAACCATAAAGTAACTTGAATTCCTAAAGGATTCTGAAAGATTGCAATCGATTTTCTTTGTTGCCTCTCATAATTGGGCAAAACAAAGCTATTTTAATTGTTCTCACTCCTCGAATCTCTCAATCTCTTTCCCAATAGTCTCATATGAATATTAGGCATATAAGATGCATTGGATTGGCTCATTAATTATGAGATGCCTCAAGTGATCAACTAAATCAATTGACCATCCTTTCAAAATTGGATCTGATAGCATGACTCAGAGGCCCATTACCCTTTATATCTCTAAGCTCACCTTCCCATTAAGCATGTCACATGCATAATTCTTAGTGAATTTCCCCTCATAAATTAGATCATTAAACAAATAATTGGAATTTAGAGTATATCCTAGAGCTTACTTGATTCACAAACAAATTCTCTTAAAGAAGTCACTTATAAATAACAAAGCAAAGTAGACTTGGATTAGCCTATGTTGATTAGTCACTTAATTCAAGATTTCAATAAACGTTCTATGTAAAACACTTGTCACTTGCAATTTTCATTCACTAAAATATTCATTAGTCATGAGTAGTGCTCCTATTGGATCATTATTCATAATTTCTGTAAATCAAGATATTTTGCTCAAGCATGAATTCTCACATTTAAATCTAGTTATACGATCATACTTAATTATCTTCAATTTCTAAAATCTACTTAGCATTTGTATATTTTGTTAATGTCAAAATCATAGAACCTAGTACTTCTCTATTAATTGCGTTGGCAAATATGGTTTATTATGCAATGAAAACTTTATGTTAAAATATTATACTTATAGAGTTTATTGTACGATGTATATTGTAGAATGTGTTACTGTGAGAGCATATCATTCTATTATGTGGGATGTGAAAGATCAAAGTCTCCAATTTAGTAATAATTTGAATAGGAACAAGTTCTCCATTTATACAAAGAGTATTATTGAGTAATTTAAATAGAAGTTCATAAGCTTATATTTCAATGTTGTCTGTGAACTTTAGAATGCATCAATCTCATCCTTGATCATTCTAATCATATTAATGTAGTTCCTTCAATATTGTCATTTACTAATATTTGGAGTTGGTTTAAACAATAAATCATAGTTTAAAGACTTCACTAAACGAAATTTGGGCTGCAAAGGTTAGTAAATTGTAACCATGTTAAATTGAATAGTAAAAGGAGGGATTATGATGATAGAAATAGAAAAATTAGGGACAACATTGATGTATTTCAAAGTTTAGGGACATATTAAAATTTAGGTATTAGTAAAGGGACTTTTGTTTAAATAATCCTTATATTTATAAGTTCATCGTTTGAAGAGAAGGTAGGTAATATTTTTCTATAGGATATAATTACTTTTTTATATTGATTTTAAACCAATGTAATTTATAAGTTGATAATATAGCAACGATTTGGTAGTATGTATTAGAACCTTTAGTAGGTTCTTCCGATGCCATACTCATTAAAGATGCAATTCATTTCGACACTATTTTGACTGACCCTTTAGTTCTGAGTATTTGGTGTTTTTGGAAAGATTTAGTTAAGATCTCCCATGTTAAGGCATGGCTTAGGCTCTATCAGTGTAATGCTTTTTTGATAATAAAACCTTTCTGATTTCTGGAATCTATGCCTTGTACGATAGTGATGTTTGAGGAAACTTTTGGTATCACCTGACCAATCTTCAATATAGTTGGTCCCTGCCTTAGATCGTGGGGGGTGATTTTAATTGTATTCGCAGTGCCTCTGAAAAGATAGGTGGAACTCCATTTAGGGACTCCCAAACTACTCAATTCCAATCTTTTATTGACCACTATTCCCTAATTGACCTTCCTCTAGGAGGCAATCAATTGTCCCAGTGCAATGGGCGTAGGGGTAGTGCCAAAATTTATCAAAGGCTTGATAGAATTCACGCCAACTCTAATTCTTTATTTTTACACCGACGGGTTGTTACCTTCCTAGGTGCAACTCTGATCATGCTCCTATTCTCCTTTCACTGACATCCACTTTAGAATCTATGCTCATCCATTTTGCTTTCAAAATATGTGGCTTTGGAATTCTTCACTTCAGGACCTAGTTGCATCTGTGTGGGGTCAACCTCTTGTTGACCCTTCACTTGATCCTATATCCATTCTTTGCTCCAAGATCTGTATTCTTAAAAGGGCTCTCAAATCGTGGAATCAATCAGCTTTTGGAGACATCCATGGACTAGTTGTAACTTGGAGGCCAAATATGATGATCTAGACAAAAGTTTGTCCTCTCTTTGGGACGATGGCCTGGCTACCAAGCTTACTAATGTACAAGATGATCTTGAGGAGGCTTTGCTTAAATTAAGTGATTTTCTTCAGTAAAAAGCAGAAGTTAGATTGGTTAAGGAGGGGGAGGGAAACAATAAATTCTTTTTTGCGACTTTTAAGAAGCATTTTGCTAAGAAGTCTCGCAACTCCTTATCCTCTATCTTCGGTAATGGTTCTTTGAGCAAGGCAACCACTAATTCTATGGCTTTTTTTAGAACCTTTTGCACTCTCTTGGTCCTACTGCTGTTGATCACTTTCTCGATGCCATTCCTCCCATTGTTACCTTATTCCTTCCATCGTTAGATTCTAAGGTTTTTGAGATCCTCTCCCAAATGTCGTCAAACCATACTTCGAGCCCAGATGGTTTCAATGTTGAATTTTTTATTAATTTTGGGATCTGGTGAAATTTGACTTGACCAATGCAATCCCATATTTTTCCCTAAACCACAAGTCTCCTCAAGCATTTGAAAATACCTTCATTTCTCTCATTGCTAGGAAACCACTCATCAATGACTTATTTGATTAGAGGCCTATTAGTCTTTGTAATGTGTTTTATAAAATCAGCTCTAGTATTCTTGCTAGTCGTTTGACCCTGCACCTTCCCAAGATCAATTCACCTGAACAAGCCAATTTTATCAAGGGGAGATCCATCTCTATTAGTTCAACCTCTCTGATGGTAACATCATCATTCATCATAACTAACTTAAATTAGTTAGAATCAAGTATTAAATGCTCCTTAATGATCATCTGAGGATCATAAATCCATGTTGAACTAATTTGAGAAGATAGAAAAATGGGTTAATTCTATTATTTTAACATTCAATCATAAATGAAGATTAACCAAGGGATTAATTCAAGGTCAAATGAACTTAAATATCCAAGAAGTGAGTTTAGAATAATTGAATCAGGGTTTTATGTATTTCGAGGATTAAAATATCACTAAAAACCTTAATTATCAATCTCACATAAATTAAAAGGGTTATTGTAAAAATAAATTTAATAGAAACCTCCTAAAATTCATTAAAAAATATTCTAAGAGGTTTACTACCTACACTTTGACCATTTGAACCCATTTTGGCAAAAAACAAAGATTCAGATGGGAATTTACCCTGATTTGGGCTTCTGTGCAATCTATCTAGTCAAACATGGCGAAAACTCAAATCCAAGTTCACTATTAGATTCCTTGGGTCCAAATTAGGTTAACACCAAAATTTGGGTCCAATAAGAATTCATCTTGACCTAATTTGCATTTATGTCCCCAAAATACTATTTTCTACACCTAAACCCCTAATTTCTACACTTTCGTTACCAAAAGACCCCTAACTTCTCGTCACTTTTGCACATGGGTCCCTGCTGCCATTGACATAAGGATTTCCTAATCACACATAACAGGGCTTGTAAAACCCAATGCATGTTGACTTCAAAGGAGAAGATCATCAAATCTTCACCAAATCCCTCCAAAATTGGAGGGATTGGTATTTAGACCATAAGGAATCTAATGAGCAAGATCTCGAATCCTAATGCAAATAGGAGAGCTCAAGTGAGCTCGAGAATTTCCAGATTTTAACCTTCCAAATTGGAGAAGAAAAATTGCAAATACTTGGCATTTGAAGGCTTGATCTCCATCTATATAAACTTCTTAATGTCCTGCGATTAATCGGAGCTAGGTTTAGGGCCAAAAACCCTCTTCTTTTCTTCCTCCAACCATCTCCGACCTCAGCTTCGTCGAGCTCCCTCAATCTCTTCTCTCCAACCTCCCAACAGTCAAATTAAGAGTGATGTCATCTTCCTCAAGCTCGTTCGCTTCTCGCCGTCCAAAGTCGAAGCATTCTACCCCCTTCTTCCTTGCCGTTCTACCTTACATGAGAGTTCAACTTCCCCACGTCCGGCGAGACAAGGCAGCGTGGAACCCTCCCCCTTTCGACCAATTAGCTAGGTTTTTATCCTACCCTCTCCTCCTAGGTTAGTTTTAGCCATTTAGGACTTAGATCCAACCACTATACTCACTGTTCCCCTTCTTCTTCCCCAAGTCTGGCAAGAGCTCCGGTGAGCTCACGCTGACATCACACATATCCAAACCACACGCCACCCACTTCACAGGCATGACCTGATCTTGGGAAGCAAAAGCCCTCAAGAAATTGAGGCTTTTGCTTACCCAAAACCTTGGCTGACCAACCCACTTTGTCGTTGTCCACTCTAACCTCAGCTGGCCACCACGCACCTCCATGCATCAAATAAACACCGCCAACTCACTCTACTCTTCACAGTGGCGCTTGTGAAGGTATTAATTGGGGCTTAAAGCTCGTGTTTCTTGTGTTAGGTCCTCACCATGAACCACCGTCACTCCGCTGTCGACCACCACCATCAGACCAGCAAGCTTCAAAGGGAGAACCTCCTCTGCTGGTTTCACTCAAGGAACACATCCACGCCCGTGGATTGAAGACCCAATGGAGGATCGAGCTTCAATCATCATCCATCAAGACGTAGTTGCACATGTCGAAGCATGCGAGGCGAAAACTAGTCTTTTGTGCCACATTATAGAAAGATAAATTGGAAATTCGTATTTAACAAATTACGCACATTATCCCTTTGCCTAGTCACGAGGGATTGGGTTTCTCCTCACGACCAAATGCACTCCAGTTCACTAGCCCACTCCTTGCGAGTTGAACCGACCCCCCTATGCGCTGAGTCGATTGGGTTTGAATCGGGTCTGAGAAAGAGAAGATTTGAGAGAGAGAGAAAGGGGGTTTTGCTCTTCAGTGAGGAGGATTGGATACTTAAGGCGTCTGATGAGTGTTACAAACATCTGATTTGGCTGAGTTTGAAGTTGGAGAAGTTAAGTGTTGTCTGATTTGAACGAAGATTTGTCTCAGTGCTTGAGACGTCTGATCCTTCTAAGAATTGTTTGATATTGAACTTGAGATTGAGAATAGCCTATACATTTTTGCTATTCATTGAATATATTTTGAGCTTTGTTTAAATACTTGATTGGTGATTGAATTGTGATTATCTTTGCGCCTTACGAATGACCTTTGAAACTCACATTTCTCGATATTATAAATTTTAAGTGTCGATTCAATTTTTGTTGCTATACTACAACGCATTTTCCTAAACTACGACGGATACCGCTTCAACACTCTAAATAAATATTTTGATGATTTTACAAAATAACAAAAAGGGAATAAATGTGATTAATCCTCTATTTCCCATGTTCAAGATCAACTCTAAAGTTGCAGGTATCAAGAGATCTTTCAAGAGCCAGACTCGAAGTCAAAGAAGTATAGTCTAGGTCTTAAGTTATTGTAATTTTTCTTTTGTTGAGTCTAGAAGAGTTGTAAAAGTGCCCCCAGCTAAATATAGGAATCTTCATCATAGTCTCTCAACACTAAAGCAAAAACCTAGAACCAAATCCAAATTCAAATAAAAACACTTAAGTATCATACGTCTAACATAGGCATCAGATGTTTGATTTGTCAACTTAAGTAGTCTGATATATAGATCAGACGTCCAATAGTCAAATATAAAGCCTTTGTAAGCTCTGCTAAAAGGCTTTAGACAATTGACCCTCGTCCTAGACGTCTTTACTCTACATGAGACATTTGAACACACTGATGGACATCCAATAATGGATCGTTAGAACTAATCCAAGCCTAAATCACACTTTGTCATAATAGAATCCTCTTGAATCAATTCAGGAATATTTTATTATTTATTCCAAATGTCCAGATGCCCTTTCAGACATACAATACTTGAACGTTAGGGATAATTGTAAGGCGCTAGTAGGCGAGGTTAAAATTGGATTTCTTTTTTATGCGTTTACGAAAACACGTCGTTGTAGCTTGTTTTGCCCTTAGTGCTAATGCACTTAAACTTTTTTAACAGAACTCAAAATGATTTAACTTGATGGAGTCCTGGTCAATACCACGAGGAGGCTTAGAAAGAACTTGGACCTTATTTTGCCTTAAGAGAGTTCCTGTATTCTATTTTTGTGTTTTTTCTCTTTTCCATTTTTTTTTTGGCTTTCTTATGAGTAGCAAAACAAAATCTAAGGCTAGTTAGTAAACCTAATTTTTTTTGTTCTTTTTTTACTTGATAACAAAATGGAAAGATAACTACTGTGCTTGTGAGATTTTGTCGAGAATGGTGATTATGGTGACTAGATAATATGTGCGGGTGAGGTTTCGCACTAAATGCAGGAAATGGTTATGCAGGTGATTAGTAGGGGTGAGGAGAGTGACCATAACTATACAATAAGGCTTTTTTTTTTCTTTTATATATATATTTTTTGGTCTTTTTGCTTTACGAAAATAAAAATGAGAATGATGTATTTACAATCGCTAACCAAACAAAGACAAGAGAACTTCAACAACTATACACATTTTTTTTTCTTTTCTTAGCAAAGTAATTGTTGGATCGGAAAATCGTCACAAATAGATTTGAGTTTGGAAATCCGTCGTTGTAGTGCGATTTGTGAGAAAAACCGTCAACAGATAAATTTTGCTGAAAATAAAAAAAAAATTTCGGGTCGAACACAGGGAGACAAATGTTTGATTAAAAACCGCGTTCGTTTTATTGTCACAAAGTAGATTAACTAGTCGAATTGAATCTAAACTAGCTATCTACTTAAATAATAATGAATAGAAGAGAGAGATAATATTATAAATAAAGATAAAATAGAGATAGAATAAACATGGATTTCATAACCACAGAGTAATGTTCATTACAACTAATCACTACACTAGAAAGGTGGAAAGATTACAACTAGAAAGCGGTAAATCTACTCTAAAAAGCAGTAAAAAGAAGGTGGAGAGAAGTTATCCTCCCCGTCGGCTACTTGGAGGACGAGCTACGTTGATGGAGCGTCCGGATGAAGGTGGTGAGATGTGGGACAAAGAAGAACAATGACGGATAATGGAGAATGGGGCAGGGCAACGTCGCAGCGGGATTTGCTTCCCAAACGGTAGTGAGAGGATAACTGCAGGATGCTCCACGAAGGAGGTGAAAAGGTGAAAAAATTGTATTTTTAACTCTAATGGAGCATCCCGGGTTTGGGACAAGCTCTTAGAGCTTTGGAGGGGGTGAGAGAAGAGAGGAAGAAATGAAGAAAGTGTGGGGGTCATAGGGCTATTTATAGGTGAAGTTTGAATGGGCAAAAAGGTCATTTTATGCATAAAACAGTAATTCATGGCCTTTAGTGACGGATTTAAACGTCACTAAAGCCCCTAAACGTGGACGTAGGTGTCGCTCATGTGCGCCTCTTCTCGTGCCCAAATGCCTACACACGATCTTTGATTCTTAGCTGTCCAATCGCAAGATTAGACTGCTTAAGATCATCGAGAGTCGCTTCTTCAGCTGAACGCGCCGTGCTTGCTTCTCTTCAGCCGTTCAATGGTTGATGGAGTGCTGAGATCATGCACTGATCGTGCTTGAGAATGCGCGTTGGAGCATGTTCGATTGTGCGTGCACGCATCGCGTGCTCTTGTGCAGCCACGTCGTCTCCTCCACCACTGCCCGATCGCCATCCAACGAGCAAAATCAACCTTGCCCCGCCCGCGCCTTCAATTTGAGGTGCACGGGGGCTCGACCCCGTGACCTTTGCTTTGCGAACGTGCGCTCGCCCAACGCGCTATGCACGCGTTTGAGGCGAGCTTTGATTCAAGGCGCGTGACTTCATGGTCGTTGGATCAAGATCCAACGACCCAAATCTGATCGTGCATGCGCGGAGAGAGAGGACGCAGCAGGTCCTTAGGCCGATTGGGTGGCTGGGATGGCACCACGTGGTGTCATCTTGGCCATACATCATCTATGACTTGTAGATGGCGACACGAATGTCGGATTGGACCGATTTCCTGCCATTGGGCTACGATTGTCGATCCGAACCCATTTGTGCGGTCGGATTTGTCATCCGATGCTACGAAAGTCCGATTAGGGTGATCTTGGAGTCGGTAAACTCTGATCGTCTCCTTGATCAAATCCGTATGGTTGGATCTTCAATCCGAGGCCCCGATTAAATGTTGCTCTGTTACCTGACCACAAAAATGAAAAATTCACCTAAACTTTATACAACCTAACCTAAATGCAAGATGATGCATGTTATGCAATATTTATTTGTTTAGAACAAATGTTATGCAATATTTATAATATATGATGCAACTCTATATGTCTAAGAACGTGCAAAAATAGATGGTTTATGTGATGTAAACGTGTTTACATCAGTAATACAAAACACAAAAGTGAATAACAACTTTAAACTTGTATTTCATAACACGTACTACAACATATTACAAAATAAAACACACATATGGAAAAAATCAACTCCAAGTACAACATAAGGCACACATACGAAGAAGATCAACTCCATTACACTAGGGTGGAAAGATCCACTTATCCAAAGCACACAAAAGATAGATAATTACAAACACTTTTACTCCAACACTTGGAAATGGAGATGGCTAATGGAGGATGTAGTGTTCAAGCTCCCTAAGGTGGTTGATGCGGAGAAGCTCGGTAATGTGGGTGATTAGGTGCTCATTAGTTCTAATGCTGGTGGTGATAACCATGGAGATGGAGATGAAGATCCTACACTTGGAGGTGATGAAGGTTTGTTCTATGGTGGTGTTTTCTATGGAGTCTATGTTGTGGGCTCTATGGAAAGGGGATAGGACAACCATGGCTAATGTGGGGTAGTAGGAGTAGGAGTTGGTCTTAGGGGTGGTGATGGTGAGTGCGTGAGTGTGAGTGATGGAGTGAACTAAGTGCTAGTGAGGTGATGAAGTGGTGGTGATGGTGGTGGCGTGGATAGTGCAAGTGAGTGAGAGTGTGTGCAACTTGAAAAGTAAATAAAGCACAACAAAAAGCAAGTAGTAAGAAGATTGAAAATGAAATCTATTCTACTAGCAAGAAAATGAAAATAAGCAAAGTGCAAGTAAAGAAAACAACTATACTAAGAAAGAAGGTAAAAATAGAGTAAGATGAGAAGATAGTTGTTCTTCCAATGGGGGCACAAGGCCTATTGGAAGAGGAAGAGAATCCTTGGCACTTGGCCTACCTCTTCTTCACCTAGAAAGCCAAGTCCAAGTGGACGCAAGCTAGCCTTTGGCCAAGGTTTGAGAGCTTAGCTATGGAGCGCTTAAGGAGAAGAGTTCTTTGCATGGGGGTGGAGTGTAGTGGAGAGTGGAGGGGGGTGGGTGCGTGCACTTTTATGGGAGGGAGGGTGTTTAATAGAGTGTTGGGTTGTGTGTGGTGTCCCTATGGTGTAGGTTTAGGGGGGCTACTTTAGGGCACAACTTAAGAATAGAAGGTTCTATCCTAAGGTGCAAAAGCAAGTGAGGGTGCAAGTCAAGGCTTGGTCAAGCCAATGGATAAGGAAAAGTGGGCATCCCATGTGGTGGGATTAGGTGGAGGTTAAGTGTATTCTAAGTGGTGGTAAAGGCTAAGTAAGTGGGGTTAGGTGGGTTTGGATTAGTGGGTGTTTGGGCTTCCTAATAATGTGGGCTATAGTGTGCAAATGTAGTGGACCTAAAGTAAATAAATTAAATACCAATACATATAGTTACTACTAGGTCCACATATGTGTAAAAAAAAATAGGCACACATATAAATAATTATAATAGAAAATGTGCACAAGTATTACACATGTGTAAAAATGTATATGAGATTATAAGTACATGCAATTTCACAATTAATGCGTGTGAACAAGTTTGTGAGTAGTGTGTGTGTGTGTTCATGGATTTGTGAGGGTAGGTTAATTAGGCATGGATAGGTTGGCATAGGCTTGCATGGGTTCACTACTCTGCTCCTCCTGCCAGCTGCTTTGCTCCTGTCCTGTTGATATGGCCCTTCATAAACGCTAGTTTATCATCATTCTTATGCCTTAAAACAGATCTAGCTCTTAGGATTTTAACTTCGCAAATGGCTTTTTTGGGCTGCATTAGGCATAAATTAGGTTAGGCATGCATTACACATTTTATTGTCTTTTTGATGTGTTTGTTTGAGTATTAGGGTTAAACAGATAATCAGATCCCTAGAACCCTAGCACTCAGGAAGGCAATTGGTGAAGGAGAAGCTCAAACCAGCTGGGACTCAGCCTAATCCAACTCATCATAGCTGGATACCAACTCACTAGAACTAGGGTTAGCTCATCCTAGCTCCATTTAGCTCATTTCAGTTGAATGGTAGCTCAAGATAACTCATCTTAGCTTACCCTAGCTTAAGTTAGCTCAGATCCAACTCAACTAATTGAGTATAGCTCATCTCAGCTTCCATTAGTTCACTAAGAGCTCTATCTAGCTTAGCTAAGTTGACTGCTATCCACCTCAGGTCAGGTCTAGCTACCTCCAGCTCTACTCAACTCAAGCTAGTTGAAGATGACTTTACCCTAGCTCAGGCCAGCTAAAGTCTAGCTCCTGGGGACTCCACTTAGCTCAACTTAGTTGAGCTAAGCTACCTTAGCTACTTCAGCTAGCTAGGTCCTCCCCAGGACAATCAGACCTAGCTCACCTCAGCATATCTTATCAGAAGCCAGCTTACTTTAGCTTGACTTAGCAGCCAGCAAAGAATTAGTAAGCTAAGCAAGCTAAAGTAGCTCCTTGCTATTCTCTTCAGCAGCCACCAGCTCCTATGCAGCTCCAGACAACTCTCCTTCAACTCCTCTGCTCAGAACCCTAATTCCTCCTACCTCACCTCTACTCATCTACTAGCTAAGCTCTCCACTCCTTGGTCATCCACCTTAGCTAACCCTAACTCCACCTACATAACCTTCCACTCGAAGTCCACCTAAGCTCCACCTAAGCTACTTCAACTTGGCGCCAACCCAAGCCACCTCTTCACCCCTCAACCACCACCAAAGGACACTAAGAGTTGGCGCCAAAACCCCCCTTAACTACCCTTAATGTTGGTGCCAACCTCCCCTTTCATCTCCACCATCCACATACCCACCTTCTAGAAGCCCCATAGTTGGCGCCAAAACCATGGCACCTCTCCATGGTGACGCCAACCTATGGTGCCTCTCCACCACCATAACCTCCACCATCACATCCCGTAAGGTGGCGCCACCCATCCTACACCCTAGGATCCCCATAACCACTACTAACCACCTCCTAAAACCCATCCTAGTCCTACACATAATCCCCATGCCAACCACCCTCCTCCACCTCTATAAAAACCCTCCTAACCACCACCAAAAACTCATCCTCCCATAGTATTAATTCTACCATAAGCCCACCTATAACCCACAGCCAAGAAGAAGAAGGAAGGAAGAAGATTAAGGAGCTATCCCTTGCCTCCTTGGTGCCTTCTTCCTCTCCATTCTTCTCCTTGTGCCACGCCAAGAGGAGGAGCAAGCTCTTATCAAGGAGGACGGCTAGGCATTGGAGGAGAAACTAGGGTGGTGCATGCCCACCCTTGGAGGAGACAATTGAGGTGGAGAGAATCCACCTTGGAGGAGGTAAGGCATGCTCCCCTTGCGCTTTCCAGGAGGAGACCATACCTTAGATTCAAGAAGAAGGAGAAGGAGGGGCTCTTTTCAACTACGAGAGCAGCTACAATTGGAGCAAGGGCTTCATACTCTTCACCATTATCATCTAGGATTTTTGTTTTATTCTTATTTTCAGTTCTAATTTTGTAGTAGAAGCTTTCCTCTACAATTGTAAAATAGAAATCCATTTTCTATCAAGTTGCCTTTTTAATTTGGTGCATCTTCTTTCTTGTTTTAGTTTTAGTACTTTCACTCCCTCTTCCCAATTATCTTAGGCCTTCACGTGCTTAGGGTGAGTTTGGGAAGTGGACATTTTTCCATTTAGTTGCTAAATTAGGTTTAGTCTTTTCTCGCCGTCAAAATAGCATTGCCGTGTTATTAAAAAATCATAAAAATTTTTATATGCAAAAATACCAAAAAGGAAGTTGAGTTTCATGTTCAAGTAAGAGACTAATTTTTGCAAAAAGTTGCCTCCTTGGACGTTTTTAGATACTCCACTATCTAGGTGTAAAGACCCGTTCTGTTCTGAGCCCTTTCAGATGTCTGGACTGTCGGTCAGACGTCTGGTTAGACATTTGGAAATTGAAAACTTGGTACGTAACTTCGCATCTACGCACGGGCTGCGTGCGAACAGTACCACTCCTTTCTCTTTCCCTCGTCTCCTCCACCCAAACCCTAGCGCACCCTTATAAAACCCCTCTCCCCCTTCCTCTCTTCCCCACTTCACCACAGCCACCTTCCTTCCTTCCTCTCCACTGCAGCGAGAGGGCGCGAGAGCGAGCGACGAGGAGAGGCGGCGTAAGGAGAGGAGGAAGAGCTTGAGCTTGCGAGCTCGTGGGAGCTCATTAGAGGACGCACGGCCAGAGTAGCGCATGCGGAAGGAGGAGTGCGTCAGGGGAGACATCCCCGACACTTGCTGCAGCTTGAGCTGCAGGCGAGGAGAAGAGGTCGCGGCCACGCGCGATGAAAGGAGGAGGTCGGTTTGGTTTTGGGTTTCTCCCAGAATCAAACATCTGGCGAGTCGTCTAGACGACTGCTAGGATGTCTGGTGACGGCACTGGACATCTGAAAGCAGAGCTTCACGAAGGTACGACCCTTTTGCGGTTATGACCATGCAGGCCACATCGCTGCTACGATTTGCGCAGCTAAATGTAGAAGATACGTTCTGATGTGTGCAGGGATAGCTTCGGGAAGGCGCGAGGCACGCCCTCCCACATGTTTTGGACGTCTGGACAGCTTAGCAGATGACCAGAAGCACTTCCAGACGACTAAAGGAGAGGTCGGAAGTCTGGAGTTAGGTCCAGACGGTCAAGAAGGGGTTTTGGACGTCTAAAGTCGACGCAGGAACCTAAGGTGAGACTCTGGTTACTTTTAAGACATCTAGACCTTGTGTCAGACATCTGATTTAGGTCTGCAGCCCTGTTTTTGACCTGTTTAGGGTCCGTTTGAGTTTCGTTTTACGCAAACAAGATATCTGTGTTTTCCTTGTGAGTTCCTCTACTTGTTAGAAATCCTTATATACTGTTCTGAGCATTCCATTGTGGTATGTTCCTTGGTATAGGACTTCTATCGGTTGCAGGTTCGAGGCTTGCTGAGGCACGTGAGCCTATCGTTCGAGCCTCCAGTACTCCCGGATTATTTGGTAGAGTGGTTTCCCCTGTTTTAATTATAAATCATAACTGCATATGTGAAATTGGATAACTAGAAACCTAGGATGTAGCATGAATCCTAGGACGAGAAGTACTTGCACTGTTTGTATGCGTGTTTGAGATTGCAGTCTTAAATGAATGAATAGAAATATGAACATCTGCCTGTTAATAAACAAGAGCTGCCTGTGAAATATGAAATGCCTGTGCTAGTTAGACAAATACCTGTGACATTTCTTGTTGTATATGCAAATTGTGGAAATACGAGCTGCATGTGTAAAAGCTGAGAATGGAATAGTGAATGACGAAACCTGGTATGGAATAACATGGGGAATACGAGCATGAACCCTACGGGGAATTAGGAGTAGAGCTCTTGTGGATAAATGGAATGGATTTGGAAATGTGAGTGGGTAGTGTACTGGCCCTTGAGTACGTGGTACCAAGGAGAGCGACTGTCCCCTGTTTAGTATAGAGCGGAGCTAGCCACCCTTGGGTTGGGACCTAGGGTTAGGATTGGCCACTCTACACCGACTTCTTTGGCCCTCGCGTACACTGTACCGGGGAGAGCTACTAGTGTAGGGAGAGAGCTAGCCCCCCACGGGGCCCGGGGTTCAGCTAGCCACCCTACACCGACTTGTTAGGCTCACTCGGCAAACCAAAGTAGTCAGACGAGGGTGCGCGGACTGTAGAGGGTCGAGACCCCTGTTTGGTTCTGAGGGGCTAGACCCTGTTACTGAGAGGGCTAGGCCCTATACTGTTCCGTGTTGTACTTTGGGCATACTTGCTAGCGGAAATGACTAACCGTATGCCAGTGCAAGGTAGCTACCCATGCGCTTATCGCGCGTGCCGTAGTCATCGCTACGTCTGTCCGTGACCTTGGGGTGGTTGACTGGGTGTAGGATCACCACGGGGGACTCTCTCGGCCAGGAGAGCACCATGTGTGCCTTCCACTCTTCGAAAAAGATTGCAATCAAGATTGTTCTCACGAGGAACATTCGAGATCAAGAAAGAGATCTGAAAGTAAACCAACGGGTAAAAGGAAATGACTAGTAAAATAAAATAACTGGAAAAGATAAATTTATCTGTTAGCCTTTACTGCTTTAGTTAGTTTGGTTACCACTCTACTCAGCTTTCGCTGACTCCATTTACTCGTAACCCTTTTCAGGTCCAGGTGTTGAGCAGCCCGAGTCACCGGCTGCAGAGGGTGCTGGGTCCAGTCGTGCCCAACAGTAGTCTTCCTGTTGTTGTACTTTCTTTTGTTAGTGAGTTCAGACTCTTGTTACCATTGTGTTTCTGTACTTTGTTTCCACTTTATTGTTGTGGTGGTGATATGTACTGTTAGCAGCTTTTATTCTTTTATTGCTTGTACTCTTTTACTGTTAGTTATTTGGCATAGTGAATGTGGTTTACTTTCCTATTTTTTGGTTATTTCATGTTGAACGATTGGGTCTTGGGATTAGTCGAGTCGAGTCGGCCTCGGGTCCTGTAGGGATTCGGGGACCAGGTCGTAATAAGATGGTATCAGAGCAAGGTCGTCCCGAGAAATGAACCAACTAGCTTTAGAATAACCAGTTCACGTACCTGTAACTAGAGTAACCACCACAATGTACCACTTGACATCTGTTTTGAATTCTTTCCCTGAAGTCCGTTAGAGATGACTTCTTTTTGTTCTGTCTTCCGCGTCTCCTTGCAGGAGATGCCTCGACGTGGAGTCCTTGAGGCGGGCTGCGGACGCGGCCGTGGACGAGGTCGGAGGGGCGAACGTGCCGGGCCCGAGGTGCCAGTTGACCAGCCACTTCTCCCGAGCATTCAGGCCCAAAACCTCACTTAGTTGATATGAGACAAAGTACAAGAGGAGCTCCACCCACCTCCATGGGCGCCTCTCCCTGGGGACGTGGAGGGGGAGTCCTCTGTGGGGCTGAGAGACCAACGCAGCACTGGACGAGGGGGAGGGGTGGTCCTCCACTGCCCCCACCACACTCTAACACTTCTAAGCACGAGTCCTCCCTGCCTGAAGGCATGCCCGTTCCAACATTGCAGCTGCACTATGAGCTTTTTGGGTAGTTCCAGAAGCTGAAGCCCCCCTCCTTCAAGGGGGATGAGGACCCATCTGAGGTAGAGGATTGGTTGGAGCAGATCGAGGTGTTTGACATCCTTTGCCCCCTGCGGAGTGCCACGTGGCCTTTGCCACATATCAGCAGGAGAGTGCAGCACACAGATGGTGGAGGGCAATCAGAGGCCAGGAGAGGGCAGAGCCGACGTGGGACCAATTTGTGACCCTCTTCTGCGAGCAGTACTTCCTGCAGACTTGGTAGGACTAAAGGAGGCGGGAGTTCCACACTCTCCGCCAGGGGGACGATGACTATTAGCGCGTACTGCACGCACTTCCTGAAGCTGTCACATTTTGCTGCGACAGCTGTAGCTACTGAGGAGGAGCACTTGTGGAGGTTCGCTGAGGGGCTCCAACCTGCCATTCGGGGGTATGTCAAGCCCCTGAAGCTGCCCACCTTCTCGAGAGTGGTGGAGGTAGCTATGACGTACGAGGAGACCAATCCAGTTGCACAAGACACCGACAGCGGACGGAAGAGGCCCTACCAGCTAGAGTATTCACAGGGTTGATGAGAAAGGAGGCACGCGATGCCCGCAGGAGAGCTGTCTCGTTTTGCAGGGCCATTAGTGGCCTTTGGGGGCCCCCGACAGGGGCCAGCTATCAGCACTGGACCCCCTCCCAGCCGTCAGCAGGGACCTACCGAGGGAGGGAGTTGAGTCCCCCTCTACTACCAGTGTGGTCAGCCGGGCCACATCAGGAGGGATTGCCCATCTAGGCGTGTGGGGGAGGACAGCAGTCACGAGGGGGTACCGGCCAGCAGCTACCCGTCCGACGCAGAGTGTGGCTGCTTCTTCTGCACCGAGAGCTGAGGGGCGTATCAACGCCCTGACACACAGAGACGCCAGGGCATCAGGTTCAGTGGTGACAGGTATGGTTATAGTTTCTGGCAGATTAGTTTACGTACCTTTCTGGCAACACTTGTTTATTGCTGCGAGTTTTGCTGTAAGTTTGGGACAGGACTGCATGTTGTTAGAGGATCCGTTTGTGACCAGAGGTCCAGGTGGTCAGTTATTTGTAGCTAAGGAGGTCTATACAGACTGTGAGGTCAGTGTTGGGGGACACAGCCTCCCCGCTGACCTGATCGTGATATCGATGGAGGATTTTGGCGTGATTCTGGGGATGGATTGGCTGTCCGCTTACCACGCTTTGGTGGACTATTTTGAGAGGAAGATCGTCTTCTCCATACCGGAGATGCCTTCTTTTGAGTTTCACGGACAGCCGGTGGATGGAGGTTTCAGGTGCATTTCTGCACTTCAGGTAGCGAGACTTTTGGGCCAGGGGTGTGAGGGCTTTTTAGCTTGTGTAGTGGTAGAGCCCAGCCCCGTGGCAGACTTTCAAAGCATCCCGGTGGTCAGAGAGTACCCCTACATGTTTCCATAGGAGCTACTAGGACTACCGCCTGAGCGTGAGATCGAGTTTGAGATCTCACTGGTACCAGGGACCAGCCCCATTCTACGACACCGTACAAGATGGCACCACTTGAGCTGTGAGAGCTCAAGTCACAGCTGCAGAACCTGTTGGAGAAGGGCTTTGTGAGGCCCAGTGCATCCCCGTGGGGAGCCCCGGTGCTATTTGTGAAGAAGAAGGATGGTACCCTACACCTTTGTGTTGACTACAGATAGCTGAATAGGGTCACCATCAAGAACAGGTATCCGCTGCCGAGGATTGATGATTTGTTTGACCAGTTGCGAGGTGCCATGGTATTCTCCAAGATAGATCTGAGATCAGGTTACCACCAGTTGAGGATCACGAAGACCGACGTCTCCAAGACAGCTTTCCACACCCGGTACGGACACTACGAGTTTTTGGTCATGTCGTTTGGGCTGACCAACCCCCCGCTACCTTCATGGATTTGATGAACCGGATGTTTAGACCGTATCTGGATCAGTTTGTGGTGGTATTTATTGATGACGTGCTCGTTTACTCGAGGGATCAGGCACAGCACAGACAACATTTGCGGATGGTTCTGGACACCTTGAGACGGCATAGGCTGTATGCCAAATACAGCAAATGCGAGTTTTGGTTGAGACAGGCGACCTTCTTGGGCCACGTGATTTCAGGGGATGGCTTGGCTGTGGATCGAGCCAAGGTTGAGGCAGTACTCAAGTGGGAGAGGCCACGTACAGTGTTGGAGATAAGCAGTTTCTTGAGACTGGCAGGTTACTACTGGCAGTTTATCAGAGGTCTCTCATAGATTGCACGTCCTATGACTCAGTTGACTTGGAAGGACGTGCCCTTTGCTTGGACAGATGCTTGTGAGGTGTGTTTCCAAGAGTTGAAGGAGTGGCTAACTTCGGCTCCTGTACTTACCATCCGAGATGGCAGTGGCAGTTTTGTGGTCTACACGGATGCTTCGTTGTAGGAGTTAGGGGGTGAGCTCATGCAGTGGGGTCATGTTGTCGCTTACTGTTAAGACCTGTGCTGTTAAGCCTTTTTAAGACGTCCGGACTTTAGGTCAGACGTCTGGACTGAGGGTCAGATGTCTTGTAAGACATCTGGACTCATTCCCGAACATCTGAAAATCAAAAATTTTGTGCACGAGCTCGCGTCTGCGTGCGTGCTGCACGCAGACAGTCCACTTCTCTCATTTTCTTCTTTTTATCTCTCCTTTCGCCCGACGAAAACCCTAAACCCTCACCCTTATATAAGCCCCCCTCCTCTCCCTCATTCCACCTCCACTTCCCAACCACTTTCCTCCTTCCTCCAGTGAGAGTAGCAGAGCGAGAATAGTGGAGAGGAGCGGCATGAGAGGAGAGGAGCAGCGTGAGAAGGAGAGGAGAGCAAGCTTGCGAGCTAGCGTAGGAGCTCGCCGGTAAGCTCACGGCCGGAGCAACGCATGCGCAAGGCGAAGGAGTGTGTCAGGGAGGCCCTCCCCGACACTGCTGCAGCCGGAGTAATAGTTGTGTTGTGTAGTGATGGTGTTGATGTTTTGATGGATTGGTTATGGTAATGAAAATATCATAAGTGTCCTTGTAGTGAATTGTAGGAAATTCCAACCATCATTACGACCATTATTATTTAATTAACTAATTTTTACTGGTTTTATTCCAGATCGTTCACTGGGAGGCAGTTATTGATTTACATCACTCTCTAAGTCCAAAATTATCCTTTAATTCCAAAAAGAAATTTTATGTCTAACAAAGAAAGAATGAATGAATACTTTGTTTAATTGTGTACAAATAATCAATTAAAATGCTTGCAAAAATTAATTATAAACAAGCATCAAACGCTTCATCACTATACTCTAAACTATCTATTTATAAGTTATATTACTAATACTTACATAAATATACACTACCAACTAAGATTACATAGCATACTAATTTAACTTACTATGCTACGATATACAGTAACACATATAATAGCTATAGTGACAAATGCAAACGTCGCTGAAACCCAGAAAAATTATATACAAACTAAAAGAGGGAAACCAGAGTCTGTAGCGACGGTTATTTCACATACAGCGACATCTTATTCTGTTAGTAAAGGTATGAAGTTATACATATAAAAGTAAATGGCTATACTACGTATATATATATATATATAGATATTATAATTATTTTGTACAGTTTCAATCTGTCTTTACTTTGTATTTGTACTCTCACTCTTTCTTTCTTCATTATACGTATTTATACCCTCACTCTCTCTCTTTCCACTTTACTCCTCTCTTGCCTCTTCTTCGTCTTCTTCTTAGTCTTATTCTACGTTAAGTCTTAGCGACACTAAGGCATAACATTCAAAGGTGATTAACCATTGTCATTACCCCTCTTAATTAATCAAAAATTTGTTTAATTTGCAGGCATGCTTTTCAAGGGATACACAGCACCTAGAGGGTGGGACCAGACCTCTACTAAAGGCGCCTAATTTATCATTAGGCCGCTTAATTGTGTATTTTCATGCTCAGATCAGTGGGCCTCACGACCCGCACACACACACACACCCAGGCCCCGGCCCCCTCAAGTACTAAGCTCAGATAAGTAATGTAAGGTTCGGTTGTTTCGGGTGCCCGGCGCCTGTGACGACTGCGCCATAAGTTAACAAAAATAATATAAAGTGCAGCGCACGCTCTTCAGCGAACGATGTGGCGCTATTCGAGCACCGCATCTGCACTGAAATTGAGCTACGGCTATGCGACATAGGGAATTTTGGCCCTCAATTCGAGGGCCATAATTTTTTTTAAAATAAAAATAAATTATGGGAAAATAAAGTATTTGTATAATACTATACAATTGTACACTTGATTTGAAATTTTAATTATATTTACTATATAAATAAATTAAATAAGTATATAGTTTATACATACTGATTTTTATGTTTAATTCTTTAATTACATATAAATTAGTTATTATATGGTCTGATTGACCATATACAGAGTTAGTATACATGTATAAGTATTTTATAGACATTTTTATTGTATTTTACATATTTGATTTCCATTCTATTTACATTTAAATAGCAGATTTTGAATTATTTTATTTATAAATTAAGTTTAAATAGTATAATAAGATATAAATATACTTCAATTAGCTTAAATTACTTAAAGTACATTAGTCTAAATATACAGAATCAGTTAACTTAATTATAACTCTAAATTACTAATTTATTTAATTTAATCTAATAACTTAACTATTAACTTAATAAATTAATTATTTATTGTGTATAAAGAATTAAATTAAGGTAGAGGGTTTAATTTGTTTATAATCTACATATAAATACGTATATACAGTATTATAACTTAATATTCTTATTTTTACTGTTTATTGATTTATATAGTCTAAGAGTAGATATAAGTTAGTTTAATTAATAAGTAGTTATATAATTAAGATATATACAGTATAATCTAACTTAAATACTCAATTTACAGTATACAATATATACATAAGTTATTTGTACAGTTTATATACATATGTTACTTATTTACATAAATAACTTAGTATAAAGCTTATATTTACAAGAATATACTTAATATACAAAGTACTTTTGGGTTTTTTTGGAGTTTTTCACTTTTTATGATTTTTATACATGTTATAGAGATAAGAGAGGAGAGGGAAAGAATTGGATGAGGAGAAAGAGGTTTTTGGTGTTTTTAGGTGTAACTTCTTTTATTAGGTTCCATGGTATACAGATCCGTCGACTGGAAAATTATGCCAAGTTGGGGGTTCTGCATACCATGCAACTTGGTATGTAGTTAGAAAACTGTCTGATCCTCAATCAGACAGTTTTATTTTATTTTTTTAGAATTTTTTTACTGATTTTTATTGAATTCCCAATCTCATCCATCCTAAACCTTTTAAAAGATTTCTAAAGAGTCCTAAAGGCTTAGGATGGAACTTAAAGGGATCTAAAAAGGCATTGACAGCCTTAAATACATTTAGTATGAAATATGGAAAGAATTTACCCATTTTAGCACGTACTTCAGTTTAGATTTCATTTAATTCATGTGCTTGGACAGTTAGGCTTAAAGTTAACTAGCTGACAAATGTTTAAAAGAAAGATAACAAGAATTCAAAGGATTAAAAATCAATTACTATATAGGAAAGCTTGTATACAAGGAATACAACATGACTAACATGTCAGCTATTTTCAGAACTGAAATCTAAACCCATAGTCTACAGGGTTTTAGATCAGAAATTAAATAGGAACAGCAGTAGTAAGAGCCTCTAAGCACCAGCCCTGCAGTAAGCCAGACCTGATTCCAGATGGCTTAACTACTGCTGCAGTTAGTCCATCTGGAATGAAATCAGGTTTGTAGCAAGAAAGTGAATGTAGCTGCAATTGCAGCAACTTGCTATGACTCTGGGATTAAAACACATAAAGCCTAACTCAGAAATTCCCTCAACCCCATCTGACAAGGGTTTCACTTCTCATCAAAAACACTCAATATTACAACTCAAACTCAAGAACCCTTGTCAATAAAATCTCATCAAATTAAATCAGCAGAAAAACTAATCTAACTCTTCCTAATGCTATAGACAGCATGTAGAAAGAGTTAAATCAATCAACTTAAATCACCAATTCAAATCCCAGATTCTGGAATCTTAAGGAGTATTGAGAACTCCTTAGGTTAAAAATCATCATTGCCTTTAACAAACAACAACTCATGAATACAAGATAGAACCTCAAATCACCACAATGATTTTCCTTAGCTCTATCATGCATTCAATGCATTAAAATCCTCATAAAAACTCAGATCAGATTATGGCTCTTCTGAGATGAATTCTGACATCAGAAACATCTCAGATTCCTTGCCAATCAATGAATAAGAATCAAAATTCTTCAGTTTGTAAGATCAAAATATTCAAAACCCAATTGAGTAAAAATCTTTGCAATCTGAGTTAATGAAAAATCCAACAAATTGATCACTTTTTAGCTCAGATCAGGGACTTTTGTGAGCAAAATGGGATGAATGGGAAGCCCCCAATGTGATTCTTGATGACAATTTCAGATCTGAGGTTAGAAACCAATCAGATCTGAAATTAGGTCTAAATGAATGGGTGAATTGCGAGAAACAAATCGTGGGAATCAGAAGCGATATGGAAAACATGGAGAGGGAGAAAATTCATGATCATGGACTATGTGAAACCATCCCCTCTGATCTGGAATGATCAAAGGAGGTGAGGGGGAAAATCTAATCTAAATCTACTGCTACAGCTAAACTATCAGAACAATGAAATTAAACACCACAAATTACTTTAATTCTACTTCTAACCTACTTAACTACAGCTACAACTAAATTGCAGAATGGTAAATCTACTATAACAGGAAGAATGGGACCTATGGGTCCTTAGCCAGTGGCTAAGGAGGACGAAGGGAGGGAGATGACTCCAGCGGAGGGAAGAGTCTGCTAGTGAGGCTCCAGGGTCGTCCTCAGGTGCTACGTGGTCTTTAGCATCGAGGCGGTCGAGAAGAAGTCGGTGATTTCACAGCCGATGGCTGTGAAATTAGAGAATTGGTGGGGAGGAGAGATTGGAGTGGATGAATGATCGCTTAGAGATGTAGGAGAGAGTGATCCCTTGCGTGCGCGACCACTGAGATGCTTAAGTAGCAAACTCAGCGGCTCAGATCACCGCATGGGTGAGGATAGTCGATGAAGCAACCGGCGGCAAGGATGAGAGGAGAGGGGCGTGCGGCGAGCCAACTCAAAAACTAACAGTCAAATGGGATCTGGGGAGAAGGGTGAGTGCACGCGCCGCTTCGCGCGAAGCTTCGATTCAAATCAAGCCGCAGATCAAAATCGCGAGAGAACAGACGGCCAATATCTACCCTGTTCTTCACGTGCTACAGTGTGTGCGAAGAACAACAGGTGGATCTCGTAATGTTGGAAAAATTACAGGGAGAACCCCTTCACGAAGGGGTAGAAAAATTGTATGCAGGCCCATGAGTGAAGGGAATTGTAATAGGATGGACCCTACGGGCTTTCAAAGGGGTCCCTGCGGGTTACAAGGAGGTTCAAAAAGGATTTCTAAAGAAGAGAACGTGATGCATGAAGGAACTAAGTGTAAACTCTATATTACAAGGCCTTAATGATGTCCAAATGCCTTCTAATTTTTATATGTGCTCAATTGAACATTTAAGAAATTAATTGTACTTTTGATTTTGACTTTTAAACTTGTTTATGTGTTTAATTACTGCTTGGATCACCATTTGACCTTTATCTTCAGAATATCTCATTTTATGACCTAATTATGCAATTTTAACACAGAATCAAGGTTTTAGGTCTTTTTCTTTGATTCCCACACTTAACCCTTTTTATCTGTTAATTTGATGTTGTTTAACCCAGTGTCTAGCTTAACTTCAGCTTTTTAGCTATGATGTGTAGCCATTCATCACGGAGCAGCAAGCAAGAAGGCGTGGCACGACCACGCGTGGTGCGAGAGGGCGGAAGTAGGTTCTGGTTCTGGATTTTTCCAGAATCTGACGTCTGTAGCGACGTCCAGACGACGTGGCCGACGTCTGGAGGAGGTTCCATATGACTAAGAAGTAGGCTTCGCGAAGGTATGTCTTCTTTGCGGATACGGCCATGCAGGCCGCTCTGCCGAGGCACTGTTTCATGCCTTTTTTGGAGATTCGACTGATTTGCATAGGAGTTACTTCGGGAAGGCGTTGGACACGCCCTCCCATGCACTTCGGACGTCTGGGCGAGGCACCAGATGATGGGAAGCATTTCCGGACGTTCGGAGAGGTGGTCGGATGTCTGGAACTGGGTCCAGACGGTCCAGCGGAGTTCCTGGACGTCTGAGGAGTAGCGCAGGACTTGAGGTATGGCACTGGACACTTTTAAGACGTTTGGAACAAATTTGAGTCAGAATCACTGTTTTTGACTCGTTTAGGATCCGTTTGAGGTTCGATTTCCACAATTAAGATACCGATGTTTTCCGTATGAATTCCCCTACTTGTTGGAATACTTTCTACACTGTTCTGAGGTTTTTGGTTACTTTCTCGTTGGACGATTAGGTCTTGGGATCAGTCGAGTCGGTCCGGTCTCGTGTCCTATAGGGATTTGGGAACCGGGTCGTAACACTTACGCTTCGCGGCAATTGAAGCCCCATGAGCATAGCTACCCTACCCACGACTTAGAGCTGGCAGTTGTTGTCTTCGCGCTAAAGACATGGAGGCACTACCTTTACGGTGAGACCTTTGAGATTTTACGGATCATAAGAGCCTCAGGTATTTGTTTGATCAGAAGGAGCTTAACATGAGACAGAGATGTTGGTTAGAGCTCCTAAAGGACTATGACTACAGCATCTCCTACCATCTGGGGAAGGCTAACGTGGTAGCTGACGCCTTGAGCCGGAAGGTGCCCGCCCACTTGGCTAGTTTATAGGCATAGAGTTGGAGACTTATGGAGGAGTTGGCCAGTTGGCGACTCCTAGAGTTGCAGGGGCATTGTAGGGCAGTTACGGTGACACAGCAGATGAAACCAGAGCTGATAGACCATATCATCACAAGACAGATGACAGATCCGTACCTGTAGTTGTTGCGAGACAGAGTACTGTCAGGGGACCCAGGAGACTTTTCTTTTACAGATGAGGTGTTGCGCATGAGGGGACGTCTGTGTGCTCCCAGGGACGAGGAGTTGTTGAGAGAGCTCTTGATTGAGGCGCACGGGTCCAGGTTCACCATACATCCCGGGAACATGAAGACGTATCATGATCTGAGAAGTGACTTTTGGTGGAGAGGGATGAAGCGGGATGTAGGTGAGTTCGTGCAGCAGTGCTTGGTGTGCCAGCAGGTGAAGCCCGAGCATCAGAGGCCTGTAAGGCCGTTGCAGCCACTTCCTATGCCAGAGTGGAAGTGGGAGAGCATCACCATGAACTTGGTGGTGGGCTTACCCATCATCCAGTGAGGACACGATGCAATCTGGGTGATTGTAGATAGATTGACGAAGACGACACATTTCTTGTCGATCCGAGTCACCTTGGGACCAACGTAGTTGGCAGAGAGGTATATTCTTGACGTGGTACGACTACACAGAGTCTCGCGTAAGATTGTATCCGACCAGGATACCCATTTTACTTCCCAGTTTTGGGCCAAGTTTCAGCAGGCCTTGGGGATACGGTTGAGGTTCAATACGACGTACCACCCCCAGATGGACGGACAGTTAGAGCGCACAATAAAGACACTTGAGGACCTTTTGCACGCCTGTGTACTAAACTGGAGGGGCTCTTGGGAGGAGCACTTACCCCTGACAGAGTTTGCATATAATAACAGCTATTACTCGAGTATCGGCATGGCACCCTACGAGGCTCTGTATGGACAGAGGTGTACTGCACCCTTGAGTTGGGTTGAGGTGGGGACCAAGTGGGAGGTTGGCCCCAGGCTGATCCGGCAGAGTCAGGAGGTGGTAGAGCAAATTCACAGACGAGTTCGCACTGTCAGGAGCAGATAGAAGAGTTATGCCGATCGGAAGCGCAAAGAGGTGCAGTTTGAGGTTGGGGATCACGTCTTTCTTCGTGTTTCATCCATGAAGGGCCTGCAGTATTTTGGAGTGAAAAGGAAGCTTGCGCCGAGGTTTATGGGCCCCTTTGAGGTCCTAAAGCGGGTAAGACCCGTTGCTTACAGGCTTACCCTTCCTCCTCATCTTTCTGGTGTGCACGACATGTTCCACGTGTCCAACCTCAGGAAGTACATCACCGATCCCAATCACGTTATGAGCTACGAGTGTCAAGGTGGGTGACGACCTAACCTACCCCGAGTGACCAGTGCAGATACTATACAGAGCCGTCCAGAGTTTGAGACGGAAGTAGGTACCTCTGGTGAAGGTCTTGTGGAGGAGCCAATGATACGAGGAGGCTACCTGGAAGCCTGAGGCGGCGATGCGAGAGCGGTACCCGGAGCTTTTCGAGGGTACGTCTTTTCAGACCAGTTTCGATCCTCTTTAAGTTTGTTACGCGTATATAATTCCTTTTTTTGCACCCTAGCTAGCTCAAGTTTCAGGGACGAAACCTCTTTTAAGTTTGTTATGATGTAAAGACCCGATCTGTTTTGTGCCGTTTAAGATGTCTGGACTGTCAGTCAGACGTCTGGACCCCTTCCCAGATGCCTAGAAATTGAAAACTTGGTACGTAACTTCGTGTCTGCGCGTGGGCTGCGTGCAGATAGTACCGCTCCTTTCTCTTTCCCTCTTCTCTCCACCCGAACCCTAGCACGCCCTTATAAAACCCCTCTCCCCCTTCCTCTCTTCCCCACTTCACCACAGCCACCTTCCTTCCTTCCTCTTCAATGCAGCGAGAGGGGCGAGCGCAAGAGAGGGCGGGAGAGTGAGCGACAAGGAGGAGAGGTGGCATGAGAGGAGGAAGAGCTTGAGCTCGCGAGCTCGTGGGAGCTCGCTGTAGGACCCACGGTCGAAGCGACGCGTGCGGAAGGATGAGCGCGTCGGGGGAGACGTCCCCGACACTTGCTGCAGCCGGAGCTGTAGGCGAGGAGGAGAGGTCGTGGCCACATGCGGCAAAAGGAGCAGGAGGTTGGTCTGGTTCTATGTTTTTCCCAGAATCAGACGACGTCTGGCAGGACGTCTGGTGACGACACAGGACGTCTGAAAGCAGAGCTTTGCGAAGGTTCGACCTTTTTGCGGTTACGGCCATGCAGGCCGCAATGCTACTACAATTTGCGTAGCTAAATGTTGAAGATACGTTCTGACGTGTGCAGGGATAGCTTCGGGAAGGCGTGGGGCACACCCTCCCATGCATTTCGGATGTCTGGATAGCTTACCAGACGACTGGAAGCACTTCCAGATGACTGGAGGAGAGGTCGGACGTCTGGAGTTGGGTCCAGACGATCAAGAAGGGGTTCTAGACGTTTGAAGTTGACACAGAAACCTGAGGTGAGACTCTGGATACTTTTAAGACATCTGGACCTTGTGCCAGACGTCTGATTTAGGTCTGCAGCCCTATTTTTGACCCGTTTAGAGTCTGTTTGAGTTCCGTTTTACACAAACAAGATATCAGTGTTTTCCTTGTGAGTTCCTCTACATGTTAGAAATCCTTATATATTGTTCTGAGAATTCTATTGTGGTATGTTACTTGGTATAGGACTTCGATCGGTTGCGGGTTCGGGGCTTGCTGAGGCACGTGAGCCTGCCGTTCGAGCCTCCAATACTTCCGGATTGTCTGGTAGAGTGGTTTCCCCTATTTTAATTATAAATCATAACTGCATATGTGAAATTGGATAACTAGAAACCTAAGATGTGGCATGAATCCTAGGATGAGAAGTACTTACACTGTTTGTATGCGTGTTTGAGATTGCAGTCTTAAATGAATAAATAGAAATATGAACATTTACTTGTTAATAAACAAGAGCTGCTTGTGAAATATGAAATGCCTATGCTAGTTAGACAGATACCTGTGACATTTCTTGTTGTATATGCAAATTGTGGAAATACGAGCTGCATGTGTAAAAGCTGAGAATGGAATAGTGAATGACGAAACCTAGTATGGAATAACATGGGGAATACGAGCATGAACCCTACAGGGAATTAGGAGTAGAGCTCCTGTGGATAAATGGAATGGATTTGGAAATGTGAGTGGGTAGTGTGCTGGCCCTTGAGTACGTGGTACCAAGGAGAGCGACTGTCCCCTATTTAGTGTAGAGCGGAGCTAGCCGCCCTTGGGTTGGGAACTAGGGTTAGGATTGACCACTCTACACTGACTTCTTTGGCCCTTGCATACACCGTATTGGGGAGAGCTACCAGTGTAGGGAGAGAGCTAACCACCCCACAGGGCCCGAGGTTCAGCTAGCCACCACCCTACACCGACTTGTTAGGCCCACAGGGTAAACCAGGGTAGTCAGACAACGGTGCACGGATTGTGAAGGGGCGAGACCTCTGTTTGGTTCTGAGAGGCTAGACCCCTGTTACTGATAGGGCTAGGCCCTATACTGTTCCGTACTATACTTTGGGCGTACCTGCTAGCGAAAACGACTAACCGTGTGTCAGTGCAGGGGAGTGGGGCTTACACCGCTACGTCTGTCTGTGACCTTAGGGTGGTTGACTGGATGTAGGATCACCACGGGGGACTCTTCGAGCCAGGAAAGCACCACGTGTGCCTTCTACTCTTCGGAAAAGATTACAATCAAGATCGTTCCCACGAGAAACATTCAAGATCAAGAAAGAGATCTGAAAGTAAACCAATGGCTAAAAGGAAATGACTAGTAAAATAAAATAACTGGAAAAGATAAATTTATCTGTTAGCCTTTACTGCTTTAGTTAGTTTGGTTACCACTCTACTCAACGTTCGCTGATTCCGTTTACTCGTAACCCTTTTGAGGTCCAGTTGTTGAGCAGCCCGAGTCACCGGCTGCAAAGGGTGCTGGGCCCAGTCGCGCCCAGCAGTAGTCTTCCTGTTGTTATACTTTCTTTTGTTAGTGAGTTCAAACTCTTGTTACCGTTGTGTTTCTATACTTTGTTTCCACTTTACTGTTATGGTGGTGATATGTACTATTAGCAGCTTTTATTTCCTTTACTAGTACTCTTTTACTGTTAGTTATTTGGCATAGTGAATGTGGTTTACTTTCCTGCTTTTTGGTTATTTTTTGTTGGACAACTAGGTCTTGGGATTAGTCGAGTCGAGTTGGTCTTGAATCCTGTAGGGATTCGGGAACTGGGTCGTAATACTAGGTCTTAAAAATTTAAAAGCGATTCGATTTTTGCACGTTGCAATGACTTATAAAAACTGCATTTTACAAATCGCGTAAAAACTCGATCACTTTTTGGCGCCATTGCTGGGGAAGCACGGCTTTGTTTTGATTATTTCTCTTACTTGATAATTGGATCTCATCCCCTTTTCTCTTGTTCTCTCGTGTGTGCAGGAGTTGCAAGAACAAAGTGGGATTTTGGAACTTGAAGTACCTTTTCTTCCCGTGAAAGATTCAGGTTGGTAATCTCAAACTTGTCACACTTATCTAAAAAACTACCAAAAAAATATTAAACCCAGCTTTAAGGATCCTAAACATCTTAATTAAGTGGAGTGGTGATAATTAAAACCCATTGGTTGCTTGTTTGCATCATTTAACACCACTCTACTTCAAGTGTTGGTGTTCTGATTTTTGGGTCCAGACTTCTGTTCGAACTTCAAAAATCAATTCATAACACCACAGGCCTTCTAAAATCTTGAAATTTCACCTAGTGATTCCAAATCAAGTGAGGAATATCTGTACAAAATTTTAGAGCAATTGGATTTGTATACAATTTTTAAAAATTCATGGATTACAAAGGGGTTATCTCCTCCAATCTTCCTATTTTGCCACTGTTCGCCAATTTTAGAAATTTTTATACTTATCTAGTTTTTATGAAATTTAGCTTTCTAGAATACTTGTGAAATTCTACACATCACATAAAATTACAAAAATTTTTGGTGGTCGGTGGTGGTACTGAAAAGTCTAAAATACCTGGGGGTATCATTTCTAGACTTAGACACTAGCACAAAGAAAAATTCTAAAAAAACATCAAACAAATTCCTAAAATCACAAAAAAGAAAATTTTGGAACCCTTGTTTGATTTACATATAATAGTGGTGTTGGTTGCTTTGTTTGGACCACTACTTAAAAAGAAAATCTAAAGCAAACTCGCGTGTAGTAAATTTATGTATTAGGAGCAATTAAAATAGGGTTTCTTTTCAAATTTTTAGTCCTAAATTATAAAGGAAAATTATCTTCACCAATACAACTTGATTTCCCTTTGTTTGTGGCATATCAAACTCGTTTGAAAGCATAAAAAGAAAGCACTAAAATACACTAATTTAAAGCAAATCCTAAAAGCAGAAATACATTCAAATATTGTGTTTCAACTTGATTGTTATTGGAATCACTTTTCCAATCTTGCACACACTAAAAAATTGAAATAATAGAGCATTACCCCAATCAACACCCTCTACATTCCCGTACACATTTTAGCACCCAAGCCTAACTCTAAAACAAGTAGTTACTTGACCACTTAAGGACTTCATCCACTTTAGGCTTGATATCCAATATTTAAGAATTATTAAGGGTTCCTAATTTCTTTTGACAACACAGCGTTAGACTTAGAGGGAAGTCAAACAACGGGTGTGGATTTACACAAGCCCCTGGTGATTTTCCTAGGACATGCTTGGGCCCAATCCACCTCTTTAGTCTAACCGAGTTCTCTTTTGGGAAGTGGGTTCACTTATTAATTTCTTATTCATTGGGTTCCTAAGTCTTAGGTTTGTAAGGAGTCAATCTTAAGAAAGAATAGGCTTGGTTGTTTGAATTGCACACCTTCTCTCATCTCCATCTCTTCTCCATCCCTCTCGTTCTTCCATTTTATGCATGGGTGACGATCCCGAACTCCGCACTTGGAGGGATCATTTGATTTTGCCCCCCGCACTAAAAGACCGCTTGTTCCACCTTCTTCTAAAAATATGGAAAATCAACCAAACAGATCCACTAACCCTTCCACCTCCAACTCTAATCCCACTACTAATTCGAATTCCGACCCTTCCACCTAAAACAACCCCCCCGCCTTTGACTTCCCGCACTTAAAGGTTCCTAATTCTAATGTGCCTCAATCTCAACAACAAGGCCCCCCACCTAATCTCTACTCCTTGATGGCTGAGCAGATTGCTCAACTTCAAGCCAATCAATAACTGTTGACTAGGAATATCACAAACTTAGCCAACCAAAAGCCAAACCCACCACCCCGTCAGTAGCCTGTCGTTCCTCTAAAGGATTTCTATGATCCTTCCTATTATGAGGAAAGACCGGGGGTAGTCATACCTGAAGGGGACTTCGAAATCAAACTAGCTGTTCTGAATCTGATTAAGCATTTCCATGGCCTTCCTAGGGAAGACTCATTTAGCCACCTTGAAGAAGTGACTCTTCTTGCACAAATAACTCGTTCCAACAATGTGCAAGAAGACCTTTGGCTGATGCGGCTATTCTCATTATCTTTTAAAGATAAGACCGCTTATTGGTTTAGAACCATTGGCCAACCTATCACCACATGGCTTCAGCTCAAAAGTGCCTTCCTCAAGAAATTTTTTCCCATCAGTCGTACTAATTCCTTGTGAAGATTTATTATGACCTTTCAACTGGAGAGACTTTTCATGATTCTTGAGAAAGATTTCAAGATCTCCTAAGAAGCTGCCCGCACCATGAGATCCCCTTATTGCAGCTCGTGCAGATCTTCTATCACGAATTAGAAGATCAAATTCGACATTTCATCGACGCCTCACGTGGTGGCAACTTCTTAAATAAGTATGCTGAGAGTACCTATGACCTTTTCGAAGAAATGAGTGAAAACTCATTTAATCAGGCTTCCATGAACACCTTTGGCAGAACTTCAAACCCGCAATTCGGTGTTCATGAAATACGTACTCAATCTATCCCTGTTACTCAAGATGATCATCAAATGATCGCTTAAAAACTCGGATGCAAATAAATTAAAAGAAAATTGAGGAAAGACTTGCCACACCAATCCAAGCTCCACAAATTCCACATCTAACCCAAATTAACATTTCACGGAGAGAAAATTTGCACAATCTAAACACTACCCCTACTGATTATCATCAATATCCCGAGGCTTTCTATGATTCACTGGGGAATTACAATTATCCAAACCCTAAGCCCATTGAAAATATTTCTACCTTCTAGGAGCAATTTAGAAATTCCTCCAACCAGAAGAATTACCCGAACCACTCCTGGAATAACCCGGCTCCTCCCCAAATTTCAAATCAATTTAGTGGGTATGGGTCGAATCCGATCTTTCATCCTAGGCCATCTCAACAAGACATCAATGCCCAGATGATGAAAATCCTGCAGGACATGCAGAGTAAAATGACGGAAGTAACCCATGTTGTCACAAATCTGAATAATCAGATTGGGGTTACTCCAAGACCTGCAGGACATTTGTCCTCCCAACCCATACCCAATCCTAATCATCAAAGGAACCAATATCCAGGTAGAAACCAAATTACCACAATCAGCCTCCTACTAATCTATCACCTCAGTAGCCTCCCAGGTTTTCACAACAATAGGCCCCCCCACCTCCTCCAAATAATAATTCGACTGCACATGCAGTTACTTTGAGGAGTAGGAAAATCACCACTGATCTCGGACCTTCACAACAACCTTGTAAAACCCCAATTCCTATGCAAATTTACTCCCAATCCCCCTATTAGGAAGAAAAAGAAACACAAAAATCTCAGGACACGACTCCTATCCCTTTTCCATGAGCTCCCCACCCCACCACTAATCAGAAAAAGAAATCTAAGCCCACAACTGAAGAACTCACAGATTTATTAGGGCAAGTTCAAATCAATATCCTTCTCCTAGATGCAATCAAATATATACCTGCCTATACCAAATTTTTTGAAAGAGATCTGTACTCCAAAAAGGCAGGCTAAGCTACTCATCTACTAGTTAAGTTAGCTTAGCTAGCTTAGCTAAGTTCTCCACTCCTTGGTCATCCACCTTAGCTAACCCTAACTCCACCTACATAACCTTCCACTCCAAGTCCACCTAAGCTCCACCTAAGCTACTTCAACTTGGTGCCAACCCAAGCCACCTCTTCACCCCTCAACCACCACCAAAGAACACCAAGAGTTGGAGCCAAAAACCTCCTTAACTACCCTTAAAGTTGGCGCCAACCTCCCCTTTCATCTCCACCATACAACCAACCGCCCCTTTCATCTCCACCATCCACATACCCACCTTCTAGAAGCCCCCATAGTTGGCGCCAAAACCATGACACCTCTCCATGGTGACACCAACCTATGATGCCTCTCCACCACTATAACCACCACCATCACATCCCTTAAGGTGGCGCCACCCATCCTACACCCTAAGATCCCCATAACCACCACTAACCACCTCCTAAAACCCATCCTAGCCCTACACATAATCCCCACGCCAACCACCCTTCTCCACCTCTATAAAAACCCTCCTAAGCACCACCAAAAACTCATCCTCCCTTAGTATTAATTCTACCCTAAGCCCACCTATAACCCACAGCCAAGAAGAAGAAGGAAGGAAGAAGATTAAGGAGGCTATCCCTTGCCTCCTTGGTGCTTTCTTCCTCTCTGTAACGAGCGCGTGCCCCAGACGCCTTTTAAGACGTCTGGGAGGTGGCCCAGACGTCTGTAAAGACGTCTGGGATCACATCCAGACGTCTGACCAGACGTCCGGGATAGTTTACAGACGTCTGGCGAACAGTTATGCTCGCACGGGATATTCGTCTGCGCGCCTGTGCGCGCAGACCTGCGATTCTGCCCTTCTTTCTCTGCGGCTGCAGGCGGCTGCGACCGCCTTCTCTCTCCTCTCCGCGCGGCGTTAAAAGGGGGGGGGCGCGCCTCCCCTCCCGTCTCCACCATCTTCCTCTTTCTTCTCCTGCCTGTGCGCGAGAGCGAGCGGACGCGAGGGCGCAGCGGCAGCGGCAGCCGCAGTGAGCGCGGAGGAGCTGCGGCGTGCGAGGGCGGGGCTCTGCCGTGAGGGCGAGCTCGCCAGGAGCGGCTTGGCCGGCCGGGGGAGGGCGCAGGGGACGCAGAGCGTCGCGGAGAGGGACCTGCTGCGGGCGGAGCAGCGGACGCGCGAGGTGCGACGCGGGCGGCGTCGCGAGCGGAGGCCGAGCAGGGCTCTGATTCTGGAAAAATTTCCAGAATCAGACGTCTGGATTGATATCCAGACGGCAAGGTCGACGTCTGTGAGATCATACAGACGTCTGAAAGGTGAGTTTCCGCTTTCTTCTTCGTTTTTGTCGACTGACCGTACTGAGGGAGGGGGGTTGGCTGTGCGCAGGTTCGCTGATTCATCATCTTTGCGAATCAGACGTCTGGAATTTGTACCAGACGGCGGGAGTGACCTCCAGACGTCCGGAGTGACCATCGGACGTCTAGGATCTAGGAAAGACGTCCCCACAGACTTCTGGACGTCCGGGGAACCAAGCCGAACAGGTAATTCTCTGATCCACCGTTTAAGACGTCTGGAAGGAGTTCCAGACGTCTGATTTTGCACAGTATTGTCTTTCTCGACCCGTTTAGGGCCCGTTTGGGCTCCGTTTTCCGCGATTCGAGTTGCGTTCGTTTCAGAATTAATTCCTCTACCCGCCTACAGTAGCTATACCCTGTTTTGAGATTCTCCTTGTGTTTGATCCTTGTGATAGGACCTCGTTCGGTTGCAGTCTTGAGAGTCGCGGAGGCGCGCGGGATTCCCGATCACGCCCCCATTACTCCCGTTGTACCTGGTAGAGTGGCTTTAAGTATTAATAAAATATGTTAAAGTATGGAACCATAACTAGAACCTAGGGCATTGCATGAATCCTAGGAATGAGAAATATATGGAATGATAGCTCCTAGGTGTTGCATGAATCCTAGGGCCGGAAAACTAGATTGTATGATAGATCCTAGGATATGGCATGAATCCTAGGATGGAAAAACTAGTGGAATGTATATTACTGCAGTCTTGGAAAAATGGAAAGGAATATATAAAGCTGCCTGTGAATTTAATTAACAACTGCCTGTTATGAACAAAGAAACATGTTTGAGATCATGGAATTTGAGAACGTGAATCTGGAAAGTGAAACATATGATGTTCTGAGATAAAGAGCTGGAACCCTACGGGGAATTAGGAGTGGAACTCCTGGAAAGGAGAAAGGAATGGAACTGAGATGTAGATTGTACTGTCTCTTGGGTACGCAGTACCAAGGGAAGTACCTGTACCTGTTTAGTGCAGAGTGGGGCCAGCCGCCCCAGGGACCCGGGGTTAGGATTGGCCGCTCTGTACCGACTTGTTGGCCCTCGTGTACGTAGTACCGAGGAGAGCTAGTAGTGTTAGGAGAGTACTAGCTACCCCACGGGCCCCGGGGTTCTGCTAGCCTCCTTCACCGACTTGTTAGGCCCACTAGGGCAAACCAGGGTAGTCAGGCGAGGGTGCACGGACTGTGGAGGGGCAAGGCCCCGGTTTGGTTACTGTGGAGGGGTTGGACCCCTGTTACTGAGAGGGCTCTGCCCTGGTTCCGTGCTGTGCTTTGGGCGCACCCGTTAACGGAAACGACTGACCGCGTGCCAGTGCGGGCTAGCTACCTGTGCGTTTATCGCGCGTGCCGTAGTCACCGTTACGTCTATCAGTGACCTTGGGGTGGTTGACTGAGGGTAGGATCACCACGGGGGACTCTCCCGGCCAGGAGAGCACCACGTGCTACTTCTACTTTTGGAAAAGACTGCAATCAAGATCGTCCCACGAGGACATCCGAGATCAAGTAAAGGATCTGAGAAGTAAATGAGATAGTGAGAAAAATTGAAAGATGTAAATAAAGGAAGTAATAGAACATAACAGCTACTGTACACTCTACTGTTGCCTTTAGTTAGTTTGCCACTCTACTCAGCATTTTGCTGACGTGTTACACTCGTTACCTTTTTCAGGACCAGGTGTTGAGCAGCCAGGGTCGGCGGCTGCAGAGGACGCTGGGCCGAGTAGGGTCCAGTAGAGTTACCACAGCTTTGTACCCCCTTTTTGTTTCTGTTCTAGTGAGTAGTTTCTGTTTCCGCTGTACCTTCTTTACCTGCAGTTTTTGTTATATGATAAATGTTGTTTTACTGTTGTGGTGGTGCCTACTGTAGTAGTTTCTTTCCTTACTGCTGTACTTTCTTACTGTTAGTTATATTCATGCTGAATGTGGTTTATTTTACTGTCTTTTGGTTACTTCCTCGTTGGACGACTGGGTCTTGGGATTAGTCGAGTCGGTCCGGTTCTCGTGTCTCGTAGGGACTCGGGAATCGGGTCGTTACAAGATGGTATCAGAGCAAGGTCGTCCCGAGAAGTGAATCAACTGACTGGAAAATAACCAATTCACATGTTTATAGCTAGAGTAGCCACCACAACATATCTCTTGACATGAGCTCTTAGAAGTTTTGTTAGGTACCGTCTGTTTAGAAGCTTTTCATTTTGTTTCGCGTCTCCATTGTAGGAGATGCCGCGTCGTGGAGCTAGGAGGGTGGGCCGCAGGCGCGGCCGAGGTCAGGGCCCGGGGGACAGATATGTCGGGCTTGGAATACATACTACCCCTCCTCTTCTCCTGAGTATACCGTCTCGGGACCTCGTCCAACTGATTCGAGAAGTGGCTCGAGAAGAATTTCAGCTTCCACCCACGTCGCCACCTCCTCCCCCTTCCGAGCGTACGACAGGGGAGTTAGTGGTGGAACGAGATTTCCGCCGCCACACCAGGCGTGTTAGGAGAACTCAACGGAGACACGTGGCGTCCGCAGGAGACCCGTCACGTCGTGCAGGGCCATCAGTGGCCTTTGGGGACCCTCGACAGGGGCCAGTCGCCAGCACCGGACCCCCGCCTAGCCGACAGCAGAGACTCACTGAGGGCGGGAGTCGGGTTCCCCTCTGCTACCAGTGTGGCCAGCCGGGCCACGTCAGGAGGGACTGCCCATCTAGGGCAGGAGGTCAGCAGATACTTCCCGCGCAGAGCACTGGAGGGCGCGCAGGAGGCCGCGGTTTCCAGGCGCGAGGAGGAGGACCGCAGTCGCGAGGAGGGTACCAGCCAGCACCTACCCGTCCGACGTAGAGTGGGGCTGCTTCGTCCGCACCTAGAGCTGAGGGGCGTATCAACGCCCTAACACACAGGGACGCCAGAGCTTCGGGATCCGTGGTAGCAGGTATGGTTTCAGTTCCTGGCAGACTCGTTTACACGCTTTTCGATTCCGGCGCTACGCACTCGTTTGTCGCAGCCAGTTTCGCAGTTAGTTTGGACCAGGATTATACACGGGTTGCGAGGTCAGCATCGGGGGACACAGCCTGCCAGCTGACCTGATTATGATACAGATGGAGGACTTTGGAGTGATTCTGGGGATGGATTGGCTGTCCGCTTACCACGCCTTGGTAGACTGTTTTGAGAGGAGGATTGTCTCTCCATTCCGGAGTTGCCTTCCTTCGAGTTTCACGGGCAGCCAGTGGATGGAGGTTTCAAGTGCATTTCGGCACTTCGGGCGGCGAGACTTTTGAGCCAGGGGTGTGAGGGCTTCTTAGCTTGTGTGGTGGCAGAGCACAGCCCCGTGGCAGACTTCCAGAGCATCCCGGTGGTCAGAGAGTACCCCGACGTGTTTCCAGACGAGTTACCAGGACTACCGCCCGAGCGTGAGATCGAGTTTGAGATCTCACTAGTACCAGGGACCAGCCCCATCTCCACCGTGCCATACAGGATGGCACCGCTTGAGCTGCGAGAGCTCAAGTCTCAGTTGCAGGACCTTTTGGAGAAGGGTTTCGTGAGGCCCAATGCGTCTCCTTGGGGAGCCCCGGTACTGTTTGTGAAGAAGAAGGATGGGACCCTACGCCTTTGTGTGGACTACCGACAGCTGAATAGGGTCACCATCAAGAACAGATATCCGCTGCCGAGGATTGACGATTTGTTTGACCAGTTGCGGGGTGCCACGGTGTTTTCCAAGATCGACTTGAGGTCTGGATACCACCAGTTGAGGATCAGGGAGACCGACGTCTCCAAGACAGCTTTCCGCACCCGGTACGGACACTACGAGTTTTTGGTCATGCCGTTTGGGCTGACCAATGCCCCCGCTGCTTTCATGGACCTGATGAACCGGGTGTTCAGACCGTACTTGGACCAGTTTGTGGTGGTTTTCATAGATGATGTACTCATCTATTCTAGAGATCGGACGCAGCACGGACAGCACTTGCGGATGGTTCTGGACACTCTGAGACGACGCAGGCTGTACGCCAAATACAGCAAGTGCGAGTTCTGGTTGAGGGAGGTGACCTTTTTGGGTCATGTGATCTCTGGAGACGGCCTGGCGGTGGATCCCGCCAAGGTCGAGGCAGTGCTCAGGTGGGAGAGACCACGTTCAGTCACTGAGATTCACAGTTTCCTGGGACTGGCAGGTTACTACAGACGGTTCATCAGAGGGTTATCGCAGATTGCACGTCCTATGACACAGTTGACTCGGAAGGATGTGCCTTTCGCTTGGACAGACGCCTGTGAGGCGTGTTTTCTGGAGCTGAAGGAGAGGTTGACCTCGGCTCCCGTGCTCACCATCCCTGACAGTAGTGGCGGGTTCGTTGTGTACACGGACGCTTCCTTGCAGGGGTTAGGAGGTGTGCTCATGCAGAGGGGTCACGTGGTCGCTTACGCTTCGCAGCAACTGAAGCCCCATGAGCATACCTACCCTACCCACGATCTAGAGTTGGCAGCTGTTGTCTTCGTGCTGAAGACATGGAGGCACTACTTGTACGGTGAGACCTTCGAGATTTTTACAGATCACAAGAGCCTCAGATATCTTTTTGACCAGAAGGAGCTCAACATGAGACAGAGACGTTGGTTGGAGCTCCTGAAGGACTACGACTGCAGCATCTCCTACCACCCGGGAAAGGCTAATGTAGTGGCTGACGCCTTGAGCCGTAAGGCGCCTGCACGCTTGGCCAGTCTACAGTTACAGAGTTGGAGCCTTTTGGAGGAGGTGGGCAGTTGGCGACCTCGAGAGTTACGAGGGTACTGTGGGGCAGTGACGGTGACACGGCAGACCAGGCCAGAGTTAATAGACCGCATCATCACGGGACAGATGGCCGATCCGTACTTGCAGTCTTTGCGCGACAGAGTACTATCAGGGGACCCAGGGGACTTCTCTTTCACAGACCAGGTGTTACGCTTGGGGGGACGATTGTGCGTCCCCAGAGACGAGGAGCTGTTGAGAGAGCTCCTGACTGAGGCACACGGTTCCAGGTTCACCATACATCCCGGAAACATGAAAATGTACCACGACTTGAGACGCGAGTTCTGGTGGGGAGGGATGAAGCGGGATGTGGGTGAGTTCGTGCAGCAGTGCTTAGTGTGCCAGCAGGTGAAAGCCGAGCATCAGAGGCCTGCAGGGCCGCTTCAGCCGCTTCCCGTGCCAAAGTGGAAGTGGGAGAGCATCACCATGGACTTGGTGGTGGGCTTACCTGTTACCCAGCGAGGACACGACGCAGTCTGGGTAATAGTGGATAGATTGACGAAGACGGCACGATTCTTGCCGATCCGAGTCACTTTGGGACCAGCACAGTTGGCAGAAAGGTATATCCGTGATGTGGTGCGACTACACGGAGTTCCGCGGGAGATCGTATCCGACCAGGATACCCGCTTTACGTCCCAATTTTGGGCTGAGTTTCAGCAGGCTTTGGGGACGAGGTTGAGGTTTAGCATGGCTTACCACCCCCAGACGGACGGACAGTCGGAACGCACGATACAGACACTTGAGGACCTTTTGCGTGCCTGTGTACTAGACTGGAGGGGCTCTTGGGAGGAGCACCTGCCCCTGGCGGAGTTTGCATACAACAACAGTTATCACTCGAGCATCGGCATGGCTCCCTACGAGGCTCTGTACGGACGGAAGTGCACGGCACCCTTGAGTTGGGTTGAGGTGGGGACCAAGTGGGAGGTTGGCCCCAGGTTGATCCGGCAGAGTCAGGAGGTAGTTGAGCAGATCCATAGACGACTCCGCACTGTCAGGAGCAGACAGAAGAGCTACGCAGATCGCAGACGCAGAGAGGTGCAGTTCGAGGTTGGGGACCACGTCTTTCTTCGTGTTTCGCCCATGAAGGGCTTACAGCGGTTTGGGGTGAGAGGGAAGCTCGCGCCGAGGTTCGTAGGGCCCTTTGAGGTCCTGGAGCGGGTTGGACCCGTTGCTTACAGACTTGCCCTTCCCCCGCAGCTTTCTGGTATGCACGACGTGTTCCACGTGTCCAACCTCAGGAAGTACGTAGCCGATCCCAGCCACGTACTGAGTCACGAGAGCGTCGAGGTGAGCGACGACCTGACCTACCCCGAGCGGCCGGTACAGGTCCTAGACCGAGCAGTCCGCAGGTTGAGACGAAAGCAAGTACCCCTGGTAAAGGTTTTGTGGAGGAGCCAGCGGTACGAGGAGGCTACCTGGGAGCCTGAGGCGGCAATGCGGGAGCGGTACCCAGAGCTTTTCGCGGGTACGTCTTTTCGGACCGGCTTCGGTCCTCTTTGAGTTTGTTATGGTTATTTGGACATCCTTTTCCCGCACCCTAGTTGGCGCAAGTTTCGGGGACGAAACTTCCTTTGAGTTTGTTATATTGTAACGAGCGCGTGCCCCAGACGCCTTTTAAGACGTCTGGGAGGTGGCCCAGACGTCTGTAAAGACGTCTGGGATCACATCCAGACGTCTGACCAGACGTCCGGGATAGTTTACAGACGTCTGGCGAACAGTTATGCTCGCACGGGATATTCGTCTGCGCGCCTGTGCGCGCAGACCTGCGATTCTGCCCTTTTTTCTCTGCGGCTGCGGGCGGCTGCGACCGCCTTCTCTCTCCTCTCCGCGCGGCGTTAAAAGGGGGGGGCGCGCCTCCCCTCCCGTCTCCACCATCTTCCTCTTTCTTCTCCTGCCTGTGCGCGAGAGCGAGCGGACGCGAGGGCGCAGCGGCAGCGGCAGCCGCAGTGAGCGCGGAGGAGCTGCGGCATGCGAGGGCGGGGCTCTGCCGTGAGGGCGAGCTCGCCAGGAGCGGCTTGGCCGGCCGGGGGAGGGCGCAGGGGACGCAGAGCGTCGCGGAGAGGGACCTGCTGCGGGCGGAGCAGCGGACGCGCGAGGTGCGACGCGGGCGGCGTCGCGATCGGAGGCCGAGCAGGGCTCTGATTCTGGAAAAATTTCCAGAATCATACGTCTGGATTGATATCCAGACGGCAAGGTCGACGTCTGTGAGATCATACAGACGTCTGAAAGGTGAGTTTCCGCTTTCTTCTTCGTTTTTGTCGACTGACCGTACTGAGGGAGGGGGGTTGGCTGTGCGCAGGTTCGCTGATTCATCATCTTTGCGAATCAGACGTCTGGAATTTGTACCAGACGACGGGAGTGACCTCCAGACGTACGGAGTGACCATCGGACGTCTGGGATCTAGGAAAGACGTCCCCACAGACTTCTGGACGTCCGGGGAACCAAGCCGAACAGGTAATTCTCTGATCCACCGTTTAAGACATCTGGAAGGAGTTCCAGACGTCTGATTTGCACAGTATTGTCTTTCTCGACCCGTTTAGGACCCGTTTGGGCTCCGTTTTCCGCGATTCGAGTTGCGTTCGTTTCAGAATTAATTCCTCTACCCGCCTACAGTAGCTATACCCTATTTTGAGATTCTCCTTGTGTTTGATCCTTGTGATAGGACCTCGTTCGGTTGCAGTCTTGAGAGTCGCGGAGGCGCGCGGGATTCCCGATCACGCCCCCATTACTCCCGTTGTACCTGGTAGAGTGGCTTTAAGTATTAATAAAATCTGTTAAAGTATGGAACCATAACTAGAACCTAGGGCATTGCATGAATCCTAGGAATGAGAAATATATGGAATGATAGCTCCTTGGTGTTGCATGAATCCTAGGGCCGGAAAACTAGATTGTATGATAGATCCTAGGATATGGCATGAATCCTAGGATGGAAAAACTAGTGGAATGTATATTACTGCAGTCTTGGAAAAATGGAAAGGAATATATAAAGCTGCCTGTGAATTTAATTAACAACTGCCTGTTATGAACAAAGAAACATGTTTGAGATCATGGAATTTGAGAACGTGAATCTGGAAAGTGAAACATATGATGTTCTGAGATAAAGAGCTGGAACCCTACGGGGAATTAGGAGTGGAACTCCTGGAAAGGAAAAAGGAATGGAACTGAGATGTAGATTGTACTGTCTCTTGGGTACGCAGTACCAAGGGAAGTACCTGTACCTGTTTAGTGCAGAGTGGGGCCAGCCGCCCCAGGGACCCGGGGTTAGGATTGGCCGCTCTGTACCGACTTGTTGGCCCTCGTGTACGTAGTACCGAGGAGAGCTAGTAGTGTTAGGAGAGTACTAGCTACCCCACGGGCCCCGGGGTTCTGCTAGCCTCCTTCACCGACTTGTTAGGCCCACTAGGGCAAACCAGGGTAGTCAGGCGAGGGTGCACGGACTGTGGAGGGGCAAGGCCCCGGTTTGGTTACTGTGGAGGGGTTGGACCCCTGTTACTGAGAGGGCTCTTCCCTGGTTCCGTGCTGTGCTTTGGGCGCACCCGTTAACGGAAACGACTGACCGCGTGCCAGTGCGGGCTAGCTACCTGTGCGTTTATCGCGCGTGCCGTAGTCACCGTTACGTCTGTCAGTGACCTTGGGGTGGTTGACTGAGGGTAGGATCACCACGGGGGACTCTCCCGGCCAGGAGAGCACCACGTGCTACTTCTACTTTTGGAAAATACTGCAATCAAGATCGTCCCACGAGGACATCCGAGATCAAGTAAAGGATCTAAGAAGTAAATGAAATAGTGAGAAAAATTGAAAGATGTAAATAAAGGAAGTAATAGAACATAACAGCTACTGTACACTCTACTGTTGCCTTTAGTTAGTTTGCCACTCTACTCAGCGTTTTGCTGACGTGTTACACTCGTTACCTTTTTCAGGACCAGGTGTTGAGCAGCCAGGGTCGGCGGCTGCAGAGGACGCTGGGCCGAGTAGGGTCCAGTAGAGTTACCACAGCTTTGTACCCCCTTTTTGTTTCTGTTCTAGTGAGTAGTTTCTGTTTCCGCTGTACCTTCTTTACCTGCAGTTTTTGTTATATGATAAATGTTGTTTTACTGTTGTGGTGGTGCCTACTGTAGTAGTTTCTTTCCTTACTGCTGTACTTTCTTACTGTTAGTTATATTCATGCTAAATGTGATTTATTTTACTGTCTTTTGGTTACTTCCTCGTTGGACGACTGGGTCTTGGGATTAGTCGAGTCGGTCCAGTTCTCGTGTCTCGTAGGGACTCGGGAATCGGGTCGTTACACTCTCCATTCTTCTCCTTGTGCCACGTCAAGAGGAGGAGCAAACTCTTAGTGTTGTCGAGGTTTTTGTGCGGGTTTAAAGGATGTCACGTTGTAGTATAACCGACAAAACGTCTAAACAAATATAAAGAATTTTATTACTCGAAGACCGGAGTATCCGAGGTCGAACATGGGGAGCAATCTCAGTACTTTGTAAAACCAACGAATACAACTGTTTAAATGCAAATAGGACTCATTCAACGAGAGAATTTAAAAAAAAAAGGATTTGAAAAAAAAATAGAATTAGACGTCTGATTTGTGTATCAGACGTCTTAAATGTGATCTCTCTTTCTCTCTTCTTCTTCGTGGCTCTTCTCCCTTCTTTGCTTCTGGTATCTTTCCTTCTTCTCCTGTCTTGCCTTTCTTCTTTCTTCTTCTTCTTTTTCTTCTGCTCTCTTTGCAGTCTTCCCTTGTCTTCTTCTTCGTTCTTCTCTCTCTTCTGCCTTGTCTTCCTTCTTCTTCTTCTCTGCGAGGAATTCTCCTTTCACTTGCTACACAGCCTCTTCTTTCTTCTCTCCCTGTTCTGCAGCCACTAAGTGTTCACTGCCTGGGAAGTTCTACCTTCCTGCACACACCACACAGTAGCAAAAACCTACCCCCGTCCCTCTACCCAAGCGTCTCTCTCTCTCTGAAGCAATGCACTCACGGACGCTCTCCCAGAGCCACACGGATAGTCGGGTCGGGTTCGCACCCGGGACCAGGCGCACCGGCAAGTGGTGATGCGCGAGGAGTGCGTAGGTCTAGGTCGGGTCGGGTCAGCCAGATCCGCGAGGTCAAGTCGCGGACGAGGCGTGTGAGGGTAGTGAGGGACCTCACCCCTGTGCTTACGGAGGCAACCGGCTTAAAGCACGAATACAATTTATAGCGTACCTGAGTGCTGCAATCCCACGATGTGGGACTAAAGGTGCCGCCCTGATTTCACGCGCACCCGCAGACTCTCGTATGCAATTGCCCACGCTATCGACTCTGCTGGCGCTACTGGCTGGCCTTGGTTGCTTCGCGACACTTGCGAGAATCTACTGCACCTGCTGCTTGGGAAACCTGATGCCTGCTGCTGCTCCAAGCTCCCTGCTGCTTCGGCTGTTAATGGCGGCTGGGGCTTACACCTGACATCCAACAGAACGGCCTATTGGCCCAATCAGAATAGCTGGAAACCTTCGCCGCAGCACAGCGAAGGCGGTGGGTGATGCTGCAGGTTGCCGGTCGGCCTAGGCGTGCGTGCCTAGGTCAACCTGTGGCCGGAGATGGTGGGTTGGTCGGGGGGTGCTTGTGGAGGTCTGGAGTGGCAGTGATGGGGTGGAATGGGTTCCTGGTGGTGAGGCGGAGCTCTCAAGGTGGTTGGCGAGCCGTGTGGAGTGGCGGAGTGGTGTGGGCGGCTCGCCGGAGTGAGGTCGGAGGCGAGGAAGATGGAGGCGGTTAGGTATTGTCGAGGGGTAATCAAGTAAAATAGTTGGGGGAAAAGAGAGAGGAGAGGATGGAGAACGTATCTGTGGTTGTCTGGAAGGAAGGAAGGCGGTGGAGAGGACGGCTCGTAACTGCCGTCGTCGGGGAAGAAAGACCCTGAGGGAGGAAGTGGCGACGAAGACGAGGTCAGAAGCGCGCGCGCGGGGTACAGCGCGTCGCGGGAGGAAGCGGCGGAGAGGACTTTGCTGCTGGTATGGCAGCAGAGCGACGAGAAGGAGGGGAGGAGGTCGCCGGAGCTTGTGGGTCGTTTGGCCGGAGATGGGAGAGGGAGGAATTTGGAAGGGATCTCCGTCAAAATCAAGCTTGCCTTCTGCGACAGGGTCTGGGGTGTCTTTTATAGGTGCTGGCCGCAACTACCAGCACGTGGAGACCGCGCAATTAGGTCTGCCGACTCGCCGGAGTTGGAAGGAAGGTGGATACCCGAGTCTCTCGTGCATTCGCACGAGAGATTGGGTTCACACCAGCGATTGTAATTGGCTTTATAAGGAAGGAAATTCCTCAGAGAATCCTCCTTCCATTTCTGGGAGGGAATCTCTGAGGGATTAGAGAGCAATCTCTCTCGAAACTTCGCCGGAGCTTGGTTCTGCCCTAGCAATGGCGGCAGGATCGGTTTGCAAAGGAGGCGAAGAACCTAGGGGGCTCTCTGCAAAGGTATTCAAAAGATAGGGACCAATTTGTGATTTGGGTGTACTAAATTGCAAAGTTGGTCAAGATGACCTCTCCTTAGGTCAAAATTTTGGTACAAACCTAATTTGGACCTAAGGAATCCAATGGTGAAGTTGGATTTTAGGTTTGACCTCGTTTGACTGGACATTTTGCGTAAAAAACCTAAATTAGGTTAATTGAAGAGCTAGGACCCTAATCTAGGTTAAACTAGGTTCCAAAGGCCAAATTAAGCGTTCTTGTAACGACCCGATTCCCGAGTCCCTACGAGACACGAGAACCGGACCGACTCGACTAATCCCAAGACCCAGTCGTCCAACGAGGAAGTAACCAAAAGACAGTAAAATAAACCACATTCAGCATGAATATAACTAACAGTAAGAAAGTACAGCAGTAAGGAAAGAAACTACTACAGTAGGCACCACCACAACAGTAAAACAACATTTATCATATAACAAAAACTGCAGGTAAAGAAGGTACAGCGGAAACAAAAACTACTCACTAGAACAGAAACAAAAAGGGGTACAAAGCTGTGGTAACTCTACTGGACCCTACTCGGCCCAGCGTCCTCTGCAGCCGCCGACCCTGGCTGCTCAACACCTGGTCCTGAAAAAGGTAACGAGTGTAACACGTCAGCAAAACGCTGAGTAGAGTGGCAAACTAACTAAAGGTAACAGTAGAGTGTACAGTAGCTGTTATGTTCTATTACTTCCTTTATTTACATCTTTCAATTTTTCTCACTATTTCATTTACTTCTCAGATCCTTTACTTGATCTCGGATGTCCTCGTGGGACGATCTTGATTGCAGTCTTTTCCAAAAGTAGAAGTAGCACGTGGTGCTCTCCTGGCCGGGAGAGTCCCCCGTGGTGGTCCTACCCTCAGTCAACCACCCCAAGGTCACTGACAGACGTAACGGTGACTACGGCACGCGCGATAAACGCACAGGTAGCTAGCCCGCACTGGCATGCGGTCAGTCGTTTCCGTTAACGGGTGCGCCCAAAGCACAGCACGGAACCAGGGCAGAGCCCTCTCAGTAACAGGGGTCCACCCCCTCCACAGTAACCAAACCGGGGCCTTGCCCCTCCACAGTCCGCGCACCCTCGCCTGACTACCCTGGTTTGCCCTAGTGGGCCTAACAAGTCGGTGAAGGAGGCTAGCAGAACCCCGGGGCCCGTGGGGTAGCTAGTACTCTCCTAACACTACTAGCTCTCCTCGGTACTACGTACACGAGGGCCAACAAGTCGGTACAGAGCGGCCAATCCTAACCCCGGGTCCCTAGGGCGGCTGGCCCCACTCTGCACTAAACAGGTACAGGTACTTCCCTTGGTACTGCGTACCCAAGAGACAGTACAAACTACATCTCAGTTCCATTCCTTTTTCCTTTCCCGGAGTTCCACTCCTAATTCCCCGTAGGGTTCCAGCTCTTTATCTCAGAACATCATATGTTTCACTTTCCAGATTCACGTTCTCAAATTCCATGATCTCAAACATGTTTCTTTGTTCATAACAGGCAGTTGTTAATTAAATTCACAGGCAGCTTTATATATTCCTTTCCATTTTTCCAAGACTGCAGTAATATACATTCCACTAGTTTTTCCATCCTAGGATTCATGCCATATCCTAGGATCTATCATACAATCTAGTTTTCCGGCCCTAGGATTCATGCAACACCTAGGAGCTATCATTCCATATATTCTCATTCCTAGGATTCATGCAATGCCCTAGGTTCTAGTTATGGTTCCATACTTTAACAGATTTTATTAATACTTAAAGCCACTCTACCAGGTACAACGGGAGTAATGGGGGCGTGATCGGGAATCCCGCGCGCCTCCGCGACTCTCAAGACTGCAACCGAACGAGGTCCTATCACAAGGATCAAACACAAGGAGTGTCTCAAAACAGTGTATAGCTACTGTAGGCGGGTAGAGGAATAAATTCTGAAACGAACGCAACTCGAATCGCGGAAAACGGAGCCCAAACGGGCCCTAAACGGGTCGAGAAAGACAATACTGTGCAAAATCAGACGTCTGGAACTCCTTCCAGACGTCTTAAACGGTGTATCAGAGAGTTACCTGTTCGGCTTGGTTCCCCGGACGTCCAGAAGTCTGTGGGGACGTCTTTCCTAGATCCCAGACGTCCGATGGTCACTCCGGACGTCTGGAGGTCACTCCCACCGTCTGGTACAATTTCCAGACGTCTGATTCGCAAAGATGACGAATCAGAGCACCTGCGCACAGCCAACCCCCCTCCCTCAGTACGGTCAGTCGACAAAAAGAAGAAGAAAGCGGAAACTCACCTTTCAGACGTCTGTATGATCTCACAGACGTCGACCTTGCCGTCTGGATATCAATCCAGACGTCTGATTCTGGAAATTTTTCCAGAATGAGAGCCCTGCTCGGCCTCCGCTCGCGACGCCGCCCACGTCGCACCTCGCGCGTACGCTGCTCCGCCCGCAGCAGGTCCCTCTCCGCGACGCTCTGCGTCCCCTGCGCCCTCCCCCGGCCGGCCAAGCCGCTCCTGACGAGCTCGCCCTCACGGCAGAGCCCCGCCTTCGCACGCCGCAGCTCCTCCGCGCTCACGGCGGCTGCCGCTGCCGCTGCGCCCTCGCGTTCTCTCGCTCTCGCGCACAGGCAGGAGAAGAAGGAGGAAGATGGTGGAGACGGGAGGGGAGGCGCCCCCCCCCCTTTTAACGCCGCGCGGAGAGGAGAGAGAAGGCGGTCGCAGCCGCCTGCAGCCGCAGAGAAAAAGGGCAGAATCGCAGGTCTGCGCGCACAGGCGCGCAGACGAATATGCCGTGCGAGCATAACTGTTCGCCAGACGTCTGTAAACTATCCCGGACGTCTGGTCAGACATCTGGATGTGATCCCAGACGTCTTTACAGACGTCTGGGCCACCTCCCAGACGTCTTAAAAGGCGTCTGGGGCACGCGCTCGTTACAATATAACAAACTCAAAGGAAGTTTCGTCCCCGAAACTTGCGCCAACTAGGGTGCGGGAAAAGGATGTCCAAATAACCATAACAAACTCAAAGAGGACCGAAGCCGGTCCTAAAAGACGTACCCGCGAAAAGCTCTGGGTACCGGTCCCGCATTGCCGCCTCAGGCTCCCAGGTAGCCTCCTCGTACCGCTGGCTCCTCCACAAAACCTTTACCAGGGGTACTTTCTTTCGTCTCAACCTGCGGACTGCTCGGTCTAGGACCTGTACCGGCCGCTCGGGGTAGGTCAGGTCGTCGCTCACCTCGACGCTCTCGTGACTCAGTACGTGGCTGGGATCGGCTACGTACTTCCTAAGGTTGGACACGTGGAACACGTCGTGCATACCAGAAAGCTGCGGGGGAAGGGCAAGTCTGTAAGCAACGGGTCCAACCCGCTCCAGGACCTCAAAGGGCCCTACGAACCTCGACGCGAGCTTCCCTCTCACCCCAAACCGCTGTAAGCCCTTCATGGGCGAAACACGAAGAAAGACGTGGTCCCCAACCTCGAACTACACCTCTCTGCGTCTGCGATCTGCGTAGCTCTTCTGTCTGCTCCTGACAGTGCGGAGTCGTCTATGGATCTGCTCAACTACCTCCTGACTCTGCCGGATCAACCTGGGGCCAACCTCCCACTTGGTCCCCACCTCAACCCAACTCAAGGGTGCCGTGCACTTCCGTCCGTACAGAGCCTCGTAGGGAGCCATGCCGATGCTCAAGTGATAACTGTTGTTGTATGCAAACTCCGCCAGGGGCAGGTGCTCCTCCCAAGAGCCCCTCCAGTCTAGTACACAGGCACGCAAAAGGTCCTCAAGTGTCTGTATCGTGCGTTCCGACTGTCCGTCCGTCTGGGGGTGGTAAGCCATGCTAAACCTCAACCTCGTCCCCAAAGCCTGCTGAAACTCAGCCCAAAATTGGGACGTAAAGCGGGTATCCCGGTCGGATACGATCTCCCGCGGAACTCCGTGTAGTCGCACCACATCACGGATATACCTTTCTGCCAACTGTGCTGGTCCCAAAGTGACTCGGATCGGCAAGAATCGTGCCGTCTTCGTCAATCTATCCACTATTACCCAGACTGCGTCGTGTCCTCGCTGGGTAACAGGTAAGCCCACCACCAAGTCCATGGTGATGCTCTCCCACTTCCACTCTGGCACGGGAAGCGGCTGAAGCGGCCCTGCAGGCCTCTGATGCTCGGCTTTCACCTGCTGGCACACTAAGCACTGCTGCACGAACTCACCCACATCCCGCTTCATCCCTCCCCACCAGAACTCGCGTCTCAAGTCGTGGTACATTTTCATGTTTCCGGGATGTATGGTGAACCTGGAACCGTGTGCCTCAGTCAGGAGCTCTCTCAACAGCTCCTCGTCTCTGGGGACGCACAATCGTCCCCCCAAGCGTAACACCTGGTCTGTGAAAGAGAAGTCCCCTGGGTCCCCTGATAGTACTCTGTCGCGCAAAGACTGCAAGTACGGATCGGCCATCTGTCCCGTGATGATGCGGTCTATTAACTCTGGCCTGGTCTGCCGTGTCACCGTCACTGCCCCACAGTACCCTCGTAACTCTCGAGGTCGCCAACTGCCCACCTCCTCCAAAAGGCTCCAACTCTGTAACTGTAGACTGGCCAAGCGTGCGGGCGCCTTACGGCTCAAGGCGTCAGCCACTACATTGGCCTTTCCCGGGTGGTAGGAGATGCTGCAGTCGTAGTCCTTCAGGAGCTCCAACCAACGTCTCTGTCTCATGTTGAGCTCCTTCTGGTCAAAAAGATATCTGAGGCTCTTGTGATCTGTAAAAATCTCGAAGGTCTCACCGTACAAGTAGTGCCTCCATGTCTTCAGCGCGAAGACAACAGCTGCCAACTCTAGATCGTGGGTAGGGTAGGTATGTTCATGGGGCTTCAGTTGCCGCGAAGCGTAAGCGACCACGTGACCCCTCTGCATGAGCACACCTCCTAACCCCTGCAAGGAAGCGTCCGTGTACACAACGAACCCGCCACTACTGTCAGGGATGGTGAGCACGGGAGCCGAGGTCAACCTCTCCTTCAGCTCCAGAAAACACGCCTCACAGGCGTCTGTCCAAGCGAAAGGCACATCCTTCCGAGTCAACTGTGTCATAGGACGTGCAATCTGCGATAACCCTCTGATGAACCGTCTGTAGTAACCTGCCAGTCCCAGGAAACTGCGAATCTCAGTGACTGAACGTGGTCTCTCCCACCTGAGCACTGCCTCGACCTTGGCGGGATCCACCGCCAGGCCGTCTCCAGAGATCACATGACCCAAAAAGGTCACCTCCCTCAACCAGAACTCGCACTTGCTGTATTTGGCGTACAGCCTGCGTCGTCTCAGAGTGTCCAGAACCATCCGCAAGTGCTGTCCGTGCTGCGTCCGATCTCTAGAATAGATGAGTACATCATCTATGAAAACCACCACAAACTGGTCCAAGTACGGTCTGAACACCCGGTTCATCAGGTCCATGAAAGCAACGGGGGCATTGGTCAGCCCAAACGGCATGACCAAAAACTCGTAGTGTCCGTACCGGGTGCGGAAAGCTGTCTTGGAGACGTCGGTCTCCCTGATCCTCAACTGGTGGTATCCAGACCTCAAGTCGATCTTGGAAAACACCGTGGCACCCCGCAACTGGTCAAACAAATCGTCAATCCTCGGCAGCGGATATCTGTTCTTGATGGTGACCCTATTCAGCTGTCGGTAGTCCACACAAAGGCGTAGGGTCCCATCCTTCTTCTTCACAAACAGTACCGGGGCTCCCCAAGGAGACGCACTGGGCCTCACGAAACCCTTCTCCAAAAGGTCCTGCAACTGAGACTTGAGCTCTCGCAGCTCAAGCGGTGCCATCCTGTATGGCGCGGTGGAGATGGGGCTGGTCCCTGGTACTAGTGAAATCTCAAACTCGATCTCACGCTCGGGCGGTAGTCCTGGTAACTCGTCTGGAAACACGTCGGGGTACTCTCTGACCACCGGGATGCTCTGGAAGTCTGCCACGGGGCTGTGCTCTGCCACCACACAAGCTAAGAAGCCCTCACACCCCTGGCTCAAAAGTCTCGCCGCCCGAAGTGCCGAAATGCACCTGAAACCTCCATCCACTAGCTGCCCGTGAAACTCGAAGGAAGGCAACTCCGGAATGGAGAGACAATCCTCCTCTCAAAACAGTCTACCAAGGCGTGGTAAGCGGACAGCCAATCCATCCCCAGAATCACTCCAAAGTCCTCCATCTGTATCATAATCAGGTCAGCTGGCAGGCTGTGTCCCCCGATGCTGACCTCGCAACCCGTGTATAATCCTGGTCCAAACTAACTGCGAAACTGGCTGCGACAAACGAGTGCGTAGCGCCGGAATCGAAAAGCGTGTAAACGAGTCTGCCAGAAACTGAAACCATACCTGCTACCACGGATCCCGAAGCTCTGGCGTCCCTGTGTGTTAGGGCGTTGATACGCCCCTCAGCTCTAGGTGCGGACGAAGCAGCCACACTCTGCGTCGGACGGGTAGGTGCTGGCCGGTACCCTCCTCGCGACTGCGGTCCTCCTCCTCGCGCCTGGAAACCGCGGCCTCCTGCGCGCCCTCCAGTGCTCGGCGCGGGAAGTATCTACTGACCTCCTGCCCTAGATGGGCAGTCCCTCCTGACGTGGCCCGGCTGGCCACACTGGTAGCAGAGGGGAACCCGACTCCCGCCCTCAGTGAGTCCCTGCTGTCGGCTAGGCGGGGGTCCGGTGCTGGCGACTGGCCCCTGTCGAGGGCCCCCAAAGGCCACTGATGGCCCTGCACAACGTGACGGCTCTCCGGCGGACGCCACGTGTCTCCGTTCTCGCCGGCCCTGTGAGAAGTCTGGCTGAAAGGGCCTCTTCTGCCCGCCGTCGGTCTCTCGCGCGGACGGGTTGGTCTCCTCGTAAGTCATAGCTGCCTCTACCACCCTCGAAAACGTCGGCAGCTTCAGGGGTTTGACATACCCCCGGATCGCAGGCCGGAGCCCCTCGGTGAACCTCCAAAGGCGCTCCTCCTCAGTGGCTACCGCTGTCGCTGCAAAGCGGGACAGCTCCAAGAAACGCGTGCGGTACGCGCTCACGGTCATCGTCCCTTGGCGGAGAGTGTGGAACTCCCGCCTCCTCTGGTCCTGCCACGTCATGGGAAAGTACTGCTCGCAGAAGAGGGTGACGAACTGGTCCCACGTCGGCTCGTCCCTCTCCTGTCCCCGGACCGCCCTCCACCACCGGTGTGCCACACTCTCCAGCTGGTACGTGGCAAAGGCCACGCGGCACTCCACCGGGGGGCGAAGGGTGTCGAAGATCTTCTCCAGCTGCTCAAGCCAGTCCTCTGCCTCGGTCGGGTCCTCATCCCCCTTGAAGGAGGGGGGCTTCAGCTTCCGGAACTGTCCGAACAGCTCGAAGTGGTGCTGTAGGGGAGGTGCTGGTGCACCTCCAGGCGAAGGTGCCTCGTGTACAGAAGTGTCGGAGGAAGGTGGGGGCGGCAGGGGCCCATTCCCTCCCTCGTGTCCAGCGCCGCGTCCGTCGCGTGGTCCCACAGAGGACTCCCCCTCTGCAACCCCAGGAGGAGGTGCTCGGGGCGGTGGGTGGAGCTCCTCTCATACAATATCCCGTATCAGTCTGGCGAGGTCCTGGGCCTGGATGCCAGGGAGTGGTGGCTGGTCCACCGAGACGTCAACGACAGCACGTCCACCTCGCCGACCTCGCCCTCGGCCGCGCCCGCGGCCAGTCTCGCCAGTCCCACGACGAGGCATCTCCTGCAAGGAGACGCGAAACAAAACGGAAACGTCAAAACAGACGGTACCTAACAACACTTCTAAGAGCTCATGTCAAGAGATATGTTGTGGTGGCTACTCTAGCTATAAACATGTGAATTGGTTATTTTCCAGTCAGTTGATTCACTTCTCGGGACGACCTTGCTCTGATACCATCTTGTAACGACCCGATTCCCGAGTCCCTACGAGACACGAGAACCGGACCGACTCGACTAATCCCAAGACCCAGTCGTCCAACGAGGAAGTAACCAAAAGACAGTAAAATAAACCACATTCAGCATGAATATAACTAACAGTAAGAAAGTACAGCAGTAAGGAAAGAAACTACTACAGTAGGCACCACCACAACAGTAAAACAACATTTATCATATAACAAAAACTGCAGGTAAAGAAGGTACAGCGGAAACAAAAACTACTCACTAGAACAGAAACAAAAAGGGGTACAAAGCTGTGGTAACTCTACTGGACCCTACTCGGCCCAGCGTCCTCTGCAGCCGCCGACCCTGGCTGCTCAACACCTGGTCCTGAAAAAGGTAACGAGTGTAACACGTCAGCAAAACGCTGAGTAGAGTGGCAAACTAACTAAAGGTAACAGTAGAGTGTACAGTAGCTGTTATGTTCTATTACTTCCTTTATTTACATCTTTCAATTTTTCTCACTATTTCATTTACTTCTCAGATCCTTTACTTGATCTCGGATGTCCTCGTGGGACGATCTTGATTGCAGTCTTTTCCAAAAGTAGAAGTAGCACGTGGTGCTCTCCTGGCCGGGAGAGTCCCCCGTGGTGGTCCTACCCTCAGTCAACCACCCCAAGGTCACTGACAGACGTAATGGTGACTACGGCACGCGCGATAAACGCACAGGTAGCTAGCCCGCACTGGCACGCGGTCAGTCGTTTCCGTTAACGGGTGCGCCCAAAGCACAGCACGGAACCAGGGCAGAGCCCTCTCAGTAACAGGGGTCCACCCCCTCCACAGTAACCAAACCGGGGCCTTGCCCCTCCACAGTCCGCGCACCCTCGCCTGACTACCCTGGTTTGCCCTAGTGGGCCTAACAAGTCGGTGAAGGAGGCTAGCAGAACCCCGGGGCCCGTGGGGTAGCTAGCACTCTCCTAACACTACTAGCTCTCCTCGGTACTACGTACACGAGGGCCAACAAGTCGGTACAGAGCGGCCAATCCTAACCCCGGGTCCCTGGGGCGGCTGGCCCCACTCTGCACTAAATAGGTACAGGTACTTCCCTTGGTACTGCGTACCCAAGAGACAGTACAAACTACATCTCAGTTCCATTCCTTTTTCCTTTCCAGGAGTTCCACTCCTAATTCCCCGTAGGGTTCCAGCTCTTTATCTCAGAACATCATATGTTTCACTTTCCAGATTCACGTTCTCAAATTCCATGATCTCAAACATGTTTCTTTGTTCATAACAGGCAGTTGTTAATTAAATTCACAGGCAGCTTTATATATTCCTTTCCATTTTTCCAAGACTGCAGTAATATACATTCCACTAGTTTTTCCATCCTAGGATTCATGCCATATCCTAGGATCTATCATACAATCTAGTTTTCCGGCCCTAGGATTCATGCAACACCTAGGAGCTATCATTCCATATATTCTCATTCCTAGGATTCATGCAATGCCCTAGGTTCTAGTTATGGTTCCATACTTTAACAGATTTTATTAATACTTAAAGCCACTCTACCAGGTACAACGGGAGTAATGGGGGCGTGATCGGGAATCCCGTGCGCCTCCGCGACTCTCAAGACTGCAACCGAACGAGGTCCTATCACAAGAATCAAACACAAGGAGTGTCTCAAAACAGTGTATAGCTACTGTAGGCGGGTAGAGGAATAAATTCTGAAACGAACGCAACTCGAATCGCGGAAAACGGAGCCTAAACGGGCCCTAAACGGGTCGAGAAAGACAATACTGTGCAAAATCAGACGTCTGGAACTCCTTCCAGACGTCTTAAACGGTGTATCAGAGAGTTACCTGTTCGGCTTGGTTCCCCGGACGTCCAGAAGTCTGTGGGGACGTCTTTCCTAGATCCCAGACGTCCGATGGTCACTCCGGACGTCTGGAGGTCACTCCCGCCGTCTGGTACAATTTCCAGACGTCTGATTCGCAAAGATGACGAATCAGAGCACCTGCGCACAGCCAACCCCCCTCCCTCAGTACGGTCAGTCGACAAAAAGAAGAAGAAAGCGGAAACTCACCTTTCAGACGTCTGTATGATCTCACAGACGTCGACCTTGCCGTCTGGATATCAATCCAGACGTCTGATTCTGGAAATTTTTCCAGAATCAGAGCCCTGCTCGGCCTCCGCTCACGACGCCGCCCGCGTCGCACCTCGCGCGTACGCTGCTCCGCCCGCAGCAGGTCCCTCTCCGCGACGCTCTGCGTCCCCTGCGCCCTCCCCCGGCCGGCCAAGCCGCTCCTGGCGAGCTCGCCCTCACGGCAGAGCCCCGCCTTCGCACGCCGCAGCTCCTCCGCGCTCACGGCGGCTGCCGCTGCCGCTGCGCCCTCGCGTCCGCTCGCTCTCGCGCACAGGCAGGAGAAGAAGGAGGAAGATGGTGGAGACGGGAGGGGAGGCGCGCCCCCCCCCTTTTAACGCCGCGCAGAGAGGAGAGAGAAGGCGGTCGCAGCCGCCTGCAGCCGCAGAGAAAAAGGCAGAATCGCAGGTCTGCGCGCACAGGCGCGCAGACGAATATCCCGTGCGAGCATAACTGTTCGCCAGACGTCTGTAAACTATCCCGGACGTCTGGTCAGACGTCTGGATGTGATCCCAGACGTCTTTACAGACGTCTGGGCCACCTCCCAGACGTCTTAAAAGGCGTCTGGGGCACGCGCTCGTTACAGTTCTAAACCCTAGAGGATGTTTTTCCATGATTTGTAGAGGGTTTACTTGCTTTTTTTCTGACCGAAACCTTGTTAATTTAAGCGGGTCTGTTTTAGGATTACCAAGTGTCATTTAGTTCCTAGATTGCACATGAACTCATTTCTGATTAACTCAACCCACTTTTTATCTTATTTGGACCATTTGACCTCTGTTTTTCTTCTGAGAAATCCCGTTTATGTACTGCAATGGTAAAATTACAATTTTAACCTTTATTTCATGTTTTCTTCTCAGAGCACTTGTTCCTTCAGTTAGGCCTTCTTCCAGGTTATGTAGGAGCTTTTATCTTCTTTATTGGGTCAAAATGAGCTAGTTATGGCTTATGATGAGGCTCTCATCACTTAGCAAGGAGGACGATCAGGCATTGGAGAAACTAGGGTGGTGCACTCCCACCCTTGGAGACAATTGAGGTGGAGAGCATCCACCTTGGCGGAGCTAAGGCATGCCCCCCATGGGCTTGCCACGAGGAGACCATACTTTGGATTCAAGAAGAAGGAGACGAAGGAGCTCTTTTCAACTACAGGAGTAGCCACAATTGGAGCAAGGGCTTCATCCTCTTCACCATCATCATCCAGGATTTTTGTTTTATTCTTATTTTCAATTCTAATTTTGTTGTAGAAGCTTTCCTCTACAATTGTAAAATAAAAATCCATTTTCTATCAAGTTGCCTTTTTAATTTGGTGCATCTTCTTTCTTGTTTTAGTTTTAGTACTTTCATTCCCTCTTCCCAATTATCCTAGGCCTTCACGTGCTTACGGTGAGTTTGGGAAGAGGACATTTTGCCATTTAGTTGCTAAATTAGGTTTAGTCTTTTCCTACCATTAAAATCGCATTGCCGTGTTATTCAAAAACCATAAAAATTTTTGTATGCAAAAATATCAAAAAGAAAGTTGAGTTTCATGTTCAAGTAAGAGATTGATTTTTGCAAAAAGTTGCCTCCTTGGACAACCCTAGATACTCCAGATCTAGGTCTTACAAATTTAAAGGCGACTTGATTTTTGCACTTTGCAATGACTTATAAAAATCACATTTTACAAACCACGTAGAAACCAAATCAGTCCTCCTGTCTCTTTGAGCTCCAATTGCTCCCTGATTATGATCCTACATGTATAAATTGATGGCATTACTCAAAGGACCATAATATGATAGAATTAGAATAAGGATGTACAAATGCAAGTATGAGTGCAATGCATGCAATGTATGCTTTATTTATAGGATGTGACCTAGGTTATTAGCTTAATTTAGTCAAATTGGGACCTATGATTGCTATGCAATCACTAATCTGACTTAAAGATCGAGTTGTTAGAGTAAATCTCGATTTTAAGATTTTGTAAAAATCATCACACTATGATCATCATTAGTTTCAGACGTCCAATAGAAGTATCAGATGCCCTACAAACGTCTAATCCCTAAATACATGTACATTATTTGGATTTGATTGAGATCGAGACATTTCTAGGAACCAATCCTCTCATTTTCATACGTCCAATTTTACTCCCAGACGTCTTAAAATGAGAGTCCAAATGTCCAATCTCTTTTGACCAGTACACTGTTTGCATCCAATTTATTCCAGGAAAATGGGCCTTTTTTTTCAGATGTCCAAACTTTTGGTGAGATATCCAAAACCCTTATACTAGACATTTGGCACATTTTTCAACTGTCTGATTCTGATATCAGACCTAATTATTGTCTGATCTCATTAGGAATTCGACCAAATCTTGTGGGATTTGCCTCCAATGATTAGGACAAGCCACCCAAGCCTTCTTGAAAGTTCTCTTGAAACCTATAAATAGTCCCTAACATCCCTTGAGGCAAACACACCCATTGGAGATAGATTTCAAGTACTACACCTCACGTCACTCCATATACTACTTGCCTAACTATTGTGCCATCACTCACTCTTAGGCAAAACTCTGTCTCCCTCACTACACAATAGCTCGCAATCATCTCAGGGAGTTCTCTATTTCCTATAGTAGTTAGATTACTTTAAAATCTTGTTGGGGTGCTCTATATGTTGTGCTAAACTTTCCTTTTATTTTCATATTATTGTACTTGGGTGTTTGGCCTCTTGGATGTCATTTCTTCCTAGTGGAAGAGAGAAACCTTCATTTAAGGATCGAAGGTGGGCTTTGTAATTAAGGTATTCCACCCTTGGTTTGAAGTGGTGTGGTTAGTGATTTGATCAAGTGATCGGAAAATCCTAAGTCAGGTTGACTTAGGTGGTGGTTTTCTCGCGGTTTGGGATTCCACCTAAAAATAGTGGTGTTCAATTTGTGTGATTGCATTTTATTTAGTTATTATTTTTCAATTATACTATTCACTCCCACTCTGGTGTATTTTCACCATCTTCGATCATATTGCCTCTACTTTTGAACTCACTCAACGAATTAATCATAAAGTTTTTCGATCCAATGTTATTTTGCAACTTGACCTTGAAAAGGCTTACAACCATGTTGAATTAGGCTAAATTACCATGTCAGATCTAATATTCAATATGATCCTTGAGATTACAACAATTCTTTGTGGGATGTCCTTAGGCTTTACGATACCAATAATAAAGCCCATTATTATCCTACCTCTTTGAAGGAGTTGACGAAGGTAGGTGATCTTTATTGGTTGCCCAAACTTCAATCAGCACGCCTGCCTTATTGATGATAAGGGGTGAGTACTCATGATAGATTTCCCTTTGAGCCAATCAAATCACACCATCTGGGTTGCAGGGTTGGTGATCACCCCTTTGATCAGGGAAGTGCCCTTTTTGCTTATTAAAGTAGGATTGTATAGCTCTTCTTTGAGTTGCCTTGATGCTGGTTGGCCTGTCCTTGGGGGGAGGGCGGCTGTCCTATCCCATGTTATCTACCAATCAGCCTTGAGAGTGGAAAGAGTTATCCTGCTCTGTGAACTACGTGGCCCTATCCCACAGTTCTACCATGTCTCTAGGTGGAAAGTCATCAATGTCATACCAGAACCTTTGAGTCAATAGATGATGGTAGCATTATATTGGTGATAACTAGCCTAATTTAACCTAATTGCAGAGATAAATGCTCCTTAATATTCATCAGAAGATTATAATTTTGTTTTGAGTTGGGTTTGAGAAGAAGAGGAGAAAATAAGTTAATTCTACTGTTTTAACACCTAATTACAATTTAGAATAACTAAGGGGTTAATTGATCGTCAAATGAAATTAAATTCCCAAGAAGTGGGCTTGGATCGACTAAAATAGGATTTTTCTACGATATGAGGATTATTTTATTAATAAAAATCCTAATTACAGCCTTACTTAAATTGAATAGGTTTTAGTGAAAATAAATGTAATATAAACCTCTTAAAATTTATTGAAAAATATTCTACGAAATTTGGAACCTTCACTTTAACCAAAGGAACTCTTTTTGACTAAAAATAGAGACTCATGCAGGAATTTACTTTGCTTTAGGCTTCAGTATAAATTACTCAACCAAACTATGTCAAAGCCTAAAGCTAAGGCCACCATTAATTTTATTGGGTACAAATTAGTTTAACCCTAAAATTTGAACCCAATTAAAGTTCATCCTGACCCAGATTACATTTTAGCCCATAGGTCTCTATTTACTACACATGACCCCCTATCTTTTGTGTTTTCATTACAAATAGCCACCTGCTACCATCATCTTCCTCCAGCCAAGCTGCTGTTACAAGTCGATGCTCGAGCGTGAGATTTGGAGGAGAATCCCCTCCAATCCGTTCGATGAATCTCCACCAAACCCGAAGTGTTGATTCCACTTTCAATCCCGCATCTAACAGTGTATTTCCCAGCTCGAGATTCCACCTCTGGATCTCGTTCTTGGCATTCAAAGTCGACATGATGGTTAGCTGCCATAGGAGCTCCAATCAAGGATTTTGTGCCCCAATTGCGTGGGCTAAGACTTTATAATTCCTCACGAAGGCTTTGTGAGGGAGGTTCTCATTTTGGCGTGCGAAAATCACCTTGTTCTTCTTCCTTCTTTGCCGCCATTGACGTGGACCACGAGCACCTTCAACCTCCATCTTCGTTGCTACTTGCTGCCAATTGAGCATTAGACCATCTTCCTCATTCCTTGCCGGAGCTTCTCGCCAAGCTTGGGCCTCTGAAACCCCCTCATTCACACCAATCACCTCCTCCTTCATCGTCGGTATGTCGAACACTGCCACCGATTTCCACTCTCCCTCCAAATTAGCATAGGGTGTTTTCTCATTGTGGTTTACTCTAGCTTAGGAGTAGGTTAATTTAGCCATTATTCACCTGCCACCATCGCCTCCATTAGAAGCTTTTGGAGCTTCTTTGCCACGCCTATACACACATGCACGCACGCAATAGCCTTAAGGCTTTGCTTCAGGGTGATCCCTTGAAGCTTACGCTATTGACGCGAGGTTGAAAGACCTTGTTTTGTGCTTGCAGGCCGTTGCCAGAGACCCATCTTCTTCTCCAACTTCGGCGGGTTCCTATGTCACATCCGCCAATCCAATCGCCGATCTTACACCAGCATCACGTTGGCGGCATAGCAATGACCCCAACCTCCATTCGCTGACCTCATCCCATGACCGGATAGCATCTCCAGCGTTGCACTGACTCACCTGGCCAGATTTGAGGAAGAAGAAGAGCGAGTGTGATTGCACAGCAATTATAGGTCCTAATCTACCAAAATTAAGTTAGATCCTAACTTAACTTAGGAATAATGCATGTATAAGCACCTTATTTTGCATCATAGTCAATTTGTTAGCTTTGTAAATAATAATGCTATATTATGTCCTAATTGAGAGGTAATAATAATTGCAGGTAATTTAGGGCTGCAGATGATAAATTCGATAGTACGGATTTGTTTAGGATGATGATGAGAGTCCAACGCTTCCGAGATCGTCTTGATCAGACTCTTGTAGCACCTTATGAAGTTTGCGGAAGAGCAAAGGTCAAGAAGCAAGGTGGCAAAAATCCAAACCTCAGATGCCAAATCCAACTACATGAATGAATCTGAATCAATGATCGCAGTCCAACGCAGCAAAAATCAACTCGATCGGAGCTTTACAGCACCATCTATAAAGTAAAGAAGATGGATAGCCACGATGGTGCCATGTGGCACCATCATAGCCGCCCAAGGCCACTACCCCCATCCATTGAAGGAATTCCATGCGCCTTGTGGGAGGTTGGATTGTCATCCAATGGCCATAGGAGCACCAGATTGCTCTCCTCACCGTGCCTTCATCAATGAGAAGATCATCTCAATCGTTGGATGGAGCGGCTAAGTGGAAAAGAAGAAACGTGACCATCTGTGCGCATTGTGCGTTGGTTAGTATGCTTGAAATGGAAGAGGCAGCGAGTGTTCAACTCGCGTGGAGCAGGAAATCGAAGAAGTGGCGAGGCGCGATGCAATTGAACCGCACAATGGCGATCAAGCTGTATGGAAGCGACCACGTGGCACACGGAGGGGCACTAGATCAGGCGGTGCGATACATGCGCGAGGTGACATGCCGATATACGCAACTCGGTGCGGATCAAAGAGGCGATCGCGAGTGCATGTTTAAGCCATCCGATCTCATGATCGAATGACTAAAATTGAAAGCGTGTGTGCGTGCTTGAAAGAGGCGAAGGCAGTGGAGTGCACACAATCACGACCATGCGATCGGGATCCGAGGGCCTAACGCATTGAAGGCATTATGGAGGCTATTTTGAGGCGAAATCAGAGTCGTTGATCTCTCGATCAACGAATCTGATTAATCCAAGGACATTACACGAATTGGAGGGCCAAATACCTACTTTGCCCCTTAGTTTGGCTATAAAAGGGACCCTAGAGCCCTCATCTGAAGGCATCTCCTCCTCCATCTCTCCCTCCAGACTTCCTCTGAAGCATCCATCAAGATCACCTTGGTGCACCACTGCTGCTCTCCCCAACCTCTCCAAAGGCCACCAAGGACCACCCTTGGTGCCCTTGTTCTAGTAGCTTAGATAGTCAATTTTAATTCTAGTTCTAGTTTTATTTGCAACTCATGATAAAATAATTGCCTGAATTACTTTATATCTATTGTGATTAGTATTTAGTTATAGTTAGTTCTAAATCAATGTTAAAATCTAATTGTTTTCTACCTCCCTGAGTTTGATCGGGACTCACAATCTCATTATAATTTATTTATTTTGACGTATTTTCATGCTATATTAAGACGTATCTATCCTTAAAACGTGATTTTATGTTCAAACAGAGTGCTTTAAGGACTAATCTGCAAGAAAAACCTATTCTATGGGACTAACTCGCAAGCCTCCAAGGTCCCAAGTGTAAGAAATGTTGATATCTCCAGGTCTGAATTGTGATTTCTATTTGAATAAGCTTTGAACTTCATTATAAAAGGGTTTTTATTACTATCTAGTGCCTAATCTTAATCAACTTTGATCCTTTTGGTTTGATTGAGCATAAAAACTCTCATTTATTCCTTGTCTTGGAAGATTTACATTACATCATTTTATTCATAAAAGTCAAGTGTTGTTGAACTTGTTGATTTTTCTAGGCATCTATTTAACACAGGTTCATCAAATTGAGATTCATTTGATAGTGGTATTTCACGCATTCAATTGCTCCCAGAGACGACCTTGAAACATTTTCGAGTTTACAAATTTTAAATTTTTTCATCGCTTTAGTCACTATACTACGATGCGTATTTAAAACCTGACTTTAGCGCATTAACAATAGACCATACTTGAAGTACTGAATGGCGATTGTATCATGAGGCCTCTTGCACTTGAAGTACTGGGCCTTGAAGTAATCAAGGTAGGAGTGGAAGGACTTGTCTTTTTGAGACCTAACCTTAGACAATCTTTTAGGGTCAGGGTTATCTCTAACCCTCTACTTGCCAGTAGAGTATTGGCAAAATTTGTTGGTCATCTCTTGAAAGTAGGAGATTTGGCCTATAGGTAGCTCGTTGAACCATTCACGAGCCATGCTGACAAGATATGATGGGAACACTTGACACAGTACCCTGTTTGGACACCCATGGAGTAACATCAACTACCATTAATTGCCAACAAAATTATTTAGGTCGGAGGTGCTGTTGTAGTGGGGGAGAGTAGGGTGCTTAAACTTCTTAGGAAATGGTGCATTTATTACTTCCTCTGTAAAGGGGTACACCATTACGCACGTTAGGGGTTGAATGCCCCTCGTCACTTGCGTGACCTAGCGGACAATCTCTGAGAGAGAGTTGCCTTCGCTGGACTATAATGCCTATGCTCCCAACTACTCCTCAGAATCACATGGGGGTTGATGAGGAGGAGCCTGAGGGACCTCTAACTCACAACTTTTGATTTGTCGCTTGAGTTACTTCAACTGCTTACAAAGTCAAGCATTCTCCTCTTCAATCACCTAGTGCTAGTGCGCCTTGCTAGAAGCTTGAGGTGAAGTTTCCCTTTGGACCTTCTCCTTACGCTCACACACTTTGCGGAGTTGGCCCATAATTGCCTTCTGCATTTCCTAAGGAATGGTAAGGCTAGTGAGATACTTCTTTTCCTTTTCTTGGGCCTCTTTCAATGGGTCCACAAAGGGCTCCTCATTTACGAGAGTGATGTCCTTGTTCTTCTGGTTGTCACCCTCCTCTGCATGTTAGAGAGGAGTTTGGGCGACACTAGACTCTTCAGGTCTTGCTTGCTCAGGATTAACCCTAGAGGCATGATGGGTAGGAGGAGCCATTGGTTCAAGAGGGAAAGATATTAGAAAGTGGAAATTAGCGTTTCCTACAGACGATGCTCAATGATTAGAGCCCTTTGTTCTCAATGCACTGTCAAGTTCGTGGATAGGGAAAACGTCTGCTCAAAAGAGCAAACAATCGCACAAAAGATAAGGGTTTGGTGACCTAGTTCCACAAGTAATTGGTGTATGTCTAGGGAGGGTATGTTTACTCTCGAATTTTCACTAAGTGAGTAGAATGAGAGAATATAGGAACTCTCTTTTCTCTCTCCTAACTTACTGGTAGGTCCACTCTAGTGGGTTATAATTAAGCCTAAGTACATTATTATTAGGATAAGAATTCAATTTAAAGTATGTATTACAATGAGAAATTAGATAAGCTTGCAATTCGTCGTTCTTGTATTTTTATTAATATACTTTGCATGCATATGATTTGTTAATTGATGTGCAATCATATATGGATATTTTATTTATATGGGCATCTTTTTGCAGGAATTGATTGCGGACCAAATGTGGGATGTCACCTGAACATTTTAAATCGTCAACAAGAGATTTCTTACTCTCTAGATTTGGCAAAGCTTCATTAATGAAAAAGAATCCCCTTCCTCATCCTCCATCACCACCAAAAATTTCCTTTTTCTAAAATAAGAATTGTTGACTTTTCGCTAAAATATTTAATTACATATCCCGCGTGATTCTTTTCCCTTTTTATCTCTCAAGACCACACCACCCTCTCAATTTTTCTCTCCCCTCTTAGGTTACATTTGGCAGAGGGATAGTGTTATACCGAAATAGAATAGGAGTGGAATAAGTATAGAAGGTGTTTGGTTGGTGGAATTGTAATGATTGGTGAGATTGTTAATGATTGATATGTTGATTTTGTGAAAAAGGAGAGAGAATTAATGGATTTTGATGTGATGGATTGTAATTATTAGATAGTATTTTTTGAATTATATATAAGAAAAGAGAGTATTACTAAATTTTGATGTGATGAAAAGAGAGAATATATGTAAAAAAGAAAAATTTCTTGAAACCTAAATATCTTCACCCTTATTACTCTATTAACCCATCAAATAATGCATATTCCTATTCTAATCTCACAACCAAACGTCACCTTAAGGTACCCTGATTTTTCCTTTTTTTCCCGCTCTCTTCTTGGGAGAGGAGCCGCACGCATGGGAGGCACCCGACCCCCCCTCGTCTTCTTTTGACGGGCTTCCCCGCCCACTGAACGGAGGACCTTCTTCTCCACTCCGCTCCTCCACGAAATGCAAGCCGACCCAACGGGACCTCTGCACTCCGCCTCCGACTCTTCCTCGACAGCACCACCGCGAGCCTACCGCTCCCACACGCCCACTCTCTCCCTCTCAGACTCGACGATAGCAGCTCTCTTCCTCCTTGCTTCCACCTCTCCAGTCACCGCGTCTTCTCGCCACCGTGCTCCTCCTTCTCCTGGACCGCGAGCTACCTCCACCATCCGCGACCTCCACGACAGCATCATCTCCTTCCCTCTCCTAGCCGCAGAGGACCCACCAAACAGAGCACCTCCTCCGCTCCATCCTCTCGATCTTAGATGCCGCCACCGCGACCTCAACCGCACATGACAACGACGACCTCCACAACACCCTCCTCTGCGTGGCTCTTCCTCGGCTCCAGCCTCCTCGTCCACGCTCGACCTCCAGAGCGGGCTCCCTCGGCCCATCCCTGCAGGGCACGGGCCCACCGAGCAGCCCACCACCGTGAGCCACCTCCATCCCTCGCCGACCGACAACCCACTGCGACCACCGCTTGCACCACCCTCGATGGTAGCAGCAACCCCACGCGACCACTGCGTCCACCACCGCGTCACTGCCTCCTCCACCTCAAGGGTAGCGGGGGCAGATCCTCGACCGCGCCTTCCCTCAACTGCGGCCTCCACGACATCCGCAACCGTTCTCTCCACCGACCGTGACACGACTGTGTCCTCTCACGGGAAAGCGTGGTGTGCTTCCACCGTGACTACACTTCGATTTTATTTACTACGTTTGCTTTAATTTATTAAATTTATTTATTTTTCTCATATTATTGGAATTATTATTATATCTCAAATTTATGTGCATATTTGTTGCTTGTGGAGACGTAATTTTATTTTCTACATAGTTTATTTAATATGATGTATCAAAGTTGTTAAATTGAATTGATATAATTTTTACTGCGACACACTTATTATTATTAGTATTATTACTATCATTATTGTTGATTTTTATTATTTTTGTTTGTCAAAGTAAAATTTTCCTTGAACATTTATGTATGTGTATCCTTATACGAGGACAACTGCTAAGTTAAATAGCATAATTTTTCGCTACGTAGGCATTGACTATTGAGCATGATCCTTAGGATCTAATTACAATGGTTGATCAAATTGATGGCACATCGTACGTATTTTGAAGCATGTTGCTCATGTTCATTAGAGATCATGATGATGGAATAACGTATGTGGTAACCATCATTCGGCTAGCATCTATCGGATGGGGTTACTTGCCATTTCGCTAGGCCTTGTAGGTGGTTGGGAAGTTTGCCTATCCGCCTAGCCTTGTAATCAGTTGCAAAGTCTACCTATTTGCTTGGCCTTGTAGTTGACTAGGGAGTTTCCCTATCTGGCTACATTCTTAGCTAGATTTGCTAAACTTGCATAGTTTGTTCATTTGACCCATCTAGCTAACCATGTATCCCTTTAGCTGGGTTGGTTTTATAGATTCATCTAATTGAGCGGGTATCCACCTAATTCTTCTTTTAATTTTGGCAAATCTAATAATATTGGACATTTTGCCTCAAATTAGTATATTAGGGGGGGCTCTATGGATTTCTTCTTGGACCTTTGTGAGATCTTTATTATTGGACTTAGATGGAGATTTTCCTTCCCTCATTAGTATCTCGTGCAAATAATAAGGGATGCAAGCTCAATCAAGGAGAGCTCCTCAAGATGCCACAAAAACCCCATAGATGGATGATGGTAGTAGGAGATGGTTGCATAATCAAACCTTGACAACAATTTGTTAATGGTCACACTTTTTGATGATTACCTCACCATAGAATTATTAATCTAACAAATGATAATGGTTAAAATTTGATGCTAAATGAACTTTACGAAGGAAAAGTAAGATCATTGTCGTACCTATCCATTAGTAGTTGACGGCAACCAAGTCATCTACAATTTTGGCCTATTGCATGTGACCATTAGCACTTGTGTGGTATAGAACTTTTTTGTTTTTGGAAAGAAGGCAACAATTAGTCATTAGTTAGAACAAAAGCAATCAATAAGAAATTCAACTGACTTAGATGATCATCTCCCACCCAAAAACCCAATAAGTCAAACTTGGAGCATAGTTTAACAAGATTATAAGCAACAAGGTTTATATCTTAAGAGATCTAACTAATAACACCTAGGGATGATAGTATTGTTTTACAATCGAAAAAATTAAGGCCACTAAATAAGAACAATGAAATTCATCATATAAGCATCTACTAGAAAATCCATGTAGGAATTTTTTGCAATCAGATGCATCAAAACAAGAAAATTCATTTGTAAAAATTCCTTCATCCTCTTAATTACTTGGAAGACAACATAGGCTTCCATAAGTTGCACCTTGCAAGCTTGACTTTTGCTTGCAATTGCCCATTTTACCTTTCCAAACGTAGCCATTTTGCTTGTCAAAGACCTAATAAAGGTTGGTATAAGTTTTTCTTGATGATTTTACATAACGCTGATAAAAGGTGTGCCAGAGAAGACCTATCTTGGCATGAATGAATAAGCATTAACTTAGCCTGTCCACAATTGACGTTAATTGCCATTTTCTTACTTCAACCAAGGTCTAAACATTGACAAATCCACTTTTGCATGTTAGTTGAATGTATCGAAACATCGAAACAAATCTTAGTATTAAAACATTGACATGAGCACACTATGTCCATGTTTAAACTGTCACATAACAAGCCTATATTGGGGGAGGTGGAGAGAGTTAGAAGGATGGCAAAGAGGTAATGTGAGGACTAATATAGAAAGATGAGGAGGTCGAGGGAGCGTTGGTGGACGAGTCATGGTATTGATGTTGATGAGGAGATGGATCTATGCCAATGTGCCACCATGGTGGAGAACGTGCTAAGGGGGAGGGGTGGAGGGTGAGATGTGGGGAAGACTAATGAAAGAACCTGATGGGGTTGGAGGGTTGGGACTTAGGAGAGTTTGAGGATGAGCACAACGTTGTCTAGGGAGAGGGAGTGGATACTAGAGGAACAAAGAGGGAGTGGGAGGGGGTACATACCTTGATCTTGTAGAGCTGTGAATGTGATTTTTGTTTAGAGGCATAAAGGGATAGGGGAAAGGGGCAAGGACTGGGAGGGTTTTTGGACCCAATCTCTACATTTAAGTAATTAAGCATCCACATTTCTTTAAATGTTTTCGATGTTTACATTCTAACTATAGCTTTAAATGATCAATTTCGACATCACCTTGGAAATTTATTTGATCAACTTTGACATTTAATTTTTAAGTTAGAAAAGTTGGTTGTTTTAGGCCATTACGATCACCAACTAATGGTGCTTGCTAGTAATTTGAGTCCAATGCTTTGCTCTTTGAGCAAATGCTTAACCCACATGGTGAGGTGGTCTAGGAGTTGTTTGTTGGATAGCAGAGAGGTGAATGGTTAGGATCAAACACTTGGATTAATTGGCATGCATGTGAGATCCAACGTAAACAATAGTCTTTCTAAGAAATATTTCTCTTACCACATGGCAATGTACAACGATTGTGTAAAGAATGGTTGTTGAACTATAACTGTCATAACTATGGTAACAACCTCTATGATAGCAGTTATTATAATTGAAGACCACTCCTATTATAAATAGCAATAAGATGAATCAGTGGGGTCGTGTTGATTGATGGTTGAACCCCTTCCATTCTTTCTTCTCCTTTCCTCTATTCTTCCCACTTTTCCTCTGCTCCTTCCAAGCTGGCTATTACTTGTTCCCAGAGTAAAGCGTAGCCTTCTTCTTCTTCTTCCTCTTCTCCTAAGAATTCTTCTCCTAACAAATTGGTGTATGAGCCAATCTTAGGCCCCTTCATTACCATGTTGCCTAAGGAGATTGAGGCTATGCGCAAGTTTTTCTTGAATACAGTCAATCGCACCATCGACAATCTTCAGACAGAACTTTGTTCTAAAATTTAGCATGAGATTTCTGGTATAAAGAATGTTCCTTCCAGTTCTTCTAGCCATGAAGATCCTAAACCATTGCCAGAGCCAGGTTCTTTGTTATAAGTAAAGGGAAAGGCGTTAGACTTTCCAAATTATGATGGTTCTTTTGAGCCTATGCCTTGGAAGTATAAAGCTGAGTAATACTTTGCATTTTATGACATTCTTGTGCCTCAGAAATTTCCCCTTGCTTCTTTCAATCTAAATGGTGATGCTTTATATATAGTGGTATTATACTAGTACCAAGGGTGATTTAGATTGGGATTCCTTTGTTTCTGCACTTTTGGCACGATTTACACCTGACATTCTCGAAGATCTGCATAGTGCTTTGAGTAAATTGAAACATATAGGCTTATTGATTGTGCTAAAGATTTTGAGAGGTTATTAAACAAGATAAAAGGTGTTCTTGAAAATCACTTGTTGGGAACTTCTATTAGTGATTTGCGAGAAGATCTGGCATTTGAGGTTCACTCTTTTAGCCCATCTTCCTTGTTACAAGTAATCAAGCTTGTGAGGATCCAAGATGCTACATTGCAACTGCAAAGGAAACCTTGTGAGCCCAAAGATGTTTAGAGGGGTTTGTTGCCCATGCCAACCAAGCCCTTGTTGCCTACACCTAAACCTCAAATAAAAAACTTGACACCATCTCAGTATAAGGAGAGGGCCAAGAAAGGTTTGTGCTTTCAATGTGGTGATAAATGGTCTGGGGACCACAAATGTAAAGCCTTGTACATAGTTCATTTGGTGCCTGAATCCAAAGATGATATTTTATTAGAAAATCTACCCCCTGATGGAGTTACTAATGCAGAATTAATAATCAAATGCCAAAGATATCATCCCATGCTATAAATGATACTATCAATAATTCTACAATGCGAGTTGAAGCCAATATTTAGGGTGTTGTCACCACTGTATTGATTGATTCAGGGAGTTCAAATAATTTTTTAGATCTTAGAATGGTGTCTAAATTGGGTCTAAAAATTATTGATTCTTCTAAATCACAAGTTATGGTCACTGACGAACATATGATCACTAGTTTAGGGTGATGCCAAGGCGTTCATATGCAGCTCAATGAACTTTGCATGTCGCTAAACTTTTACGTCTTATCATTAGGGAGCTGTGATGTGGTGCTTGGTACTGAATGGTTGAAGAATTAGGTACAATAGCATGGAATTTTGATAAGCTTTTCATGAATTTTACAGTTAATGGTCACAAGCATTCCCTCCGTGGTATTCAACCAAAAGAACTTTGTATTGTTGACACAAAGGCTCTCTCTAAAGGATTAGCATCAGCCAAGACTGCATTCATGTTGCTAGTTTTATCTACTGAAGTTCAATCAAATACTTCTCCATCACATATTGCCCAACCTTGAGAATTGCTTGATCTTCTTGCACAATATGATGATATTTTCCAAATTCCACATGGCTTGCCACCAAAAAAAGCCTGTGATCACCGTATTCATTTAATTGATGGTACACAAGCAATTTCAAAACGACCTTATCGTCATTCTCCTTTACAGAAGCAAATAATTGAGTAACAAATTCGAGATGCATTTAAAGATGGCTTGATTAGGCCAAGTACTAGTTCATTTGTAGCTCCTATTCTTTTAGTCAAAAAGGTTGATGATCATCGCATATGCGCATTGACTATAGGGGATTAAATTCCATTGCCATAAAGGATAAATTCCCTATACCATTATTCGATGACTTATTGTATGAGCTTGTAGGTTCCCTATTCTTTTCCAAGCTCGATCTTCGCTCTGGTTGCCATCGGATTCAAGTTTATGAAGATGATATTTATAAGACAACTTTTAGAACACATGAGGCCATTATGAGCATTTGGTTATGCCATTTGGACTTACGAATGCTCCTACATTTCAACATTTGATGAATTCCATCTTCAAGCCATTTCTTTGGAAGTTTGTCTTGGTATTTTTGGATGATAATATGATTTACGGTTGTTCTTTTGAGTTGCATATTAAGCATTTGACCGAAGTTTTTAAAGTCTTGAGGCACAACTCTTTTTTTTTAAAGCAATCCAAGTGCACATTTGTAGCTACTTCGATTACCTATTTAGGCCATGCCATTTCTTGTGAAGGTGTTTCTATGGAACTTGATAAAATTCATTCAGTTGCTTCTTGCTAGCGATGCCTGTTTCGTCTTTAAGGTTATTATAGTCGTTGTGGTATATGACAAAACAGTTACCAGTTTGTTACAATTTTTTTACTCGGAATGACAAGTTTCCCGAGGTCGAACTTAGGGAGCAACTATAATTCTAGAAGCATAAATTCACAATATAAGGTTTTACAAAAATTAAGAGATAGAGAGAGAGAGCAAAAGTTCTCTTTTTTGTTGGCTTCTTCTTCTTTCTTCCTCTTCTCTTTTCTTCTTCTCTTGCAGCTGATTCTTCCCTTTCTTCAATCTGCCTTCTTCTCTCTTCTTTTTTCTGCTACGGCTGTGGTGGCCCTTTCTCTTTCTCCTTTCTTCCTTTCTGATTTTCTTCTTTCTTTCCTTCCGGCTGCAGAGGCTTCTACCTTCTCTTCCTCTCAGCTACTAAGTCTTCCTTTCTTCTTCCTTCTTTTCTTCTTCTTCTTCTTGTTCTTCTTTCTTTCTCTTCTTCAGCCTGCCTTCTTCTGCTCTGGCTGCTGCCCTTCCGTCATCTGACTCGGTGCTCAAACGACTTAACTATGCGTTTGCTACAGTGCGGCTCTTCTTTTCTTCAGCTCCTCTCCTTCCTTTCTTCTTCTTCCTTCGCCTGCTTCATCTTTTTCCTTCTTCCCTGTGTGCACACACAATGATCAATGCAAAACCTACCCCTACCCCTTCCCCGCGTCTCTCTCTCTGAATCTCTCTTTGGGAAAGCTCTCCCAGAGCCAGGTAATCGGGTTCGGGTTGCGCGCCCGGGACCAGGCCCACTGCCATGCGGTGGTGGGCGAGGAGTGCTTAGTTGGGTAGTTGGGTTCGGCCCAGACCCGCGGGGCATGAGCGTGGGCGAGGGCGGGTGCGAGCTCGTGGCGCGCGGCGTGTGGGTGAGGGACCTGACCCCTATGTATCGAAGGCGAACAGCTATATTCACTTTTTCAATTTAAGTGTGGGTGCGGGGCCACACACTTACGAGGTGGGACTAAAGTCCCACCTCCAATCTGTGCGCCCGCAAGCAAGAAGGCGCTGCCAATTGGGGTAGCAGCGAGCGCTCGCGACCCCAATAGCAAACCTAGGCGTGCTCGCGAAATCAACCCATGCTGCCTAGGGCTCACACCTGGGCTGGAGGCGTCCTGGAGTTGCTTGCTAAGGAGCTTCAGCAGCTCGTCAATGGCGGCAAGGAGGCGGAGACCTGAAATCACAAGGACAGCCTCTCAGCCACATCACACAACGCAGGGAGCCTCGCCGGAGTGTGGCGAAGGTAATGCGAGGGTCGGCGAGGCGCGAGTGTGCCTGTGGAGATGCGCCTAGGGCAGAATGTGCGTGCGGAAATGGGTGTGTTCGGGGGGGTGGTCGGGCGGTGAAGGGCGGTGAATGGAGTGGGGGAAACGTTTGAGTGGAGTGAGGGGGAGCTTCTAGGCTTGTTGGCGAGGGGTGAGGTGGTCTGTGGAGGTGGCGCGACCTTGCCGGAGATGGCGACCGGAGATGGGGAAGGTGGTGATGGACAGTGGCGGTCGGTGAGTCAAAATGGTAAATTAAGAAGGGAAAAATATAAGGGAGAGAGAGGGGAAGATTCCTACCTACTTAGTCGACGAAGGGGGAGAGGAAGGCGTCCGGCTCATGCCTGCCGGAGTTGGGGACGAAGATGCCTAGGAGGGGGTTATCGGCGACGAGGAGGAGATCTGAGGATGCCAGCTGGTGCGGCCTGGCACGGGAAGACGGGGTAGAGTGGGCTCTGCTGCAGGTATGGCAGCAGAGCGACGAGGAGGAGGAGGGAGGATCACCGGAAGCTTGGGCTGCCTGACTGGAGAGGGGAGAGATGAAACTAGGGTTTCTCTCGGCCAAAACTAGCTTGAAGGAGATGGCAGATCCTGCCGCTCCTTATATAGGCATTGGCGAGGAGAGGAGATCGAGGAGGCAACGTGCCGTGCTCGCCGGAGTGTGGCTGGAAATGGACACCCATGCCTTTCGTGCATTCGCACGAGAGGCATGGTCGGTTGCAGAGGTCAGGGGAGGGCCCCTGCGACAGAGGACGACGCAGGGAACCCCCCGCTTGTTCCTGAGGACGGGCGCCTTGCCCTGTGCAGTGCCATCCTTCGCGCAAGGTCGCCGAAGGTATGGCGCTGCGCAGAAATGGCAGGGAGGACCGTTCTGCAAAGAATGACAAGAAAGTTAGGGGGCCTTTTGCAAGGGTTTCAAAAGATGAGGGTCAAAAAGTAAATTAAGAGGACCAATTTGCAAAGTCGGTCAAGATGGTCTCTTCCTAGGCCTAAATTTTTCTACCAGCCTAATTTGAACCTAAGGAGTTTAATGGTGAAATTTGATTTTAGGTTGGACCATGTTTGACTGGTCAATTTGAGCAAAAATCCAAATTAAGTCATAAATTGAGCATGGTTCTCATTTTAGGTCAAAATAAGTTGCAAAGGCCAAATTGAAGGTTCTAAATCCTAGATAATATTTTTCCATGAATTTTAGAGGATTTAGTTGATTTTTATTCTATCTCGAACCTCGTGAATTAAAGTGGATTTGTTTTAGGATTACAGATTATCATTTAATTCCTAGAAGTTGCTATAACCCTTTTCAGATCAGATCATCTCACTTCCCTCCTTATTGAGCTCATTAGACCTTCATTTAGACCCTTAATTATCCTGTTTGCGCACTGCATTGGTGAAATTGCAGTTTTACCTCTTATGATTTGTCTTATTCTTTAACTCAGAATTCTCTGAGTTAAGACTCTCTTTAGGTCTTGTAGGAGCTTTTTCACACTCATTTGGATTAAATTGTGCTAGTTAGGGTTCATGATGAGGTTCTCATCACTTCTTGGTTAGTACTTAATTCCGTAAAAGGTTTAAGGGGATTTCTTGGCTTGGCTGGTTATTACTGCAACTTTATTAAGAGCTTCAATATTATTGCTGCCCCATTAACTGAACTTTTGAAGAAGGATTATTTTGCATGGAATAATAAAGCTCAGGAGCCATTCAGTACATTGAAAGATGCTTTCATATCTAATCTTATTTTGGCTTTACTTGATTTTTCATTACCATTTATGGTAGAATGTGATGCAAGTGGATTGGGAATGGGGGTTGTTCTATCACAGTAGGGTAGACCAATTGCATATATTAGTAAAGCATTCTCACCAAAACAACGAGCCTGGTCCACATATGAAAAGGAGCTCCATGTGATCCTCTTTGTAGTAGAGAAGTGGAGGCATTATCTTATGGGGGGATGTTTTATTATTTGTACTGATCATCAAACCCTTTGCCATTTACTTTAGCAAAAAGCAAACACTCTAGCACAACACAACAGTCTCATTCAACTTATGGATCTCGATTTCCAATTGGAGTATAAAGAGGGTAAACACAATCAAGCTGTAGATGCTCTCTCGCTTGGAAGAATATAAAATTTTAAATGCCATTTTAGAACTTTCTTTTCAGTGGCTCGATGATGTGAGAGATTCCTATATTACTGATCAGAATTTAGTTCAATGGGTGCAGCAACGGAATGATGGTCTACTTCCTCGTGACAAATTTCAGTTTCATTAAGACCTCCTGTGGTATAAGAATTAGATTTTCCTTTACTCAGATTCTATTTTTATTCCCAAGGCTTTATTTTGCACATGATTCTTCAGAAGGGGACATTCAGGCTATCATAAAACTCTTCATTGACTTCAATAGAATTTTTATTGGGAAGGAATGTCTTCAACTGTCAAGACTTATATAAAAAATTGTGATGTATGTCAACGTTGCACGACAACTACTCAAGCTCTTGCTGACCTATTACAGCCTTTGCCCATTCCCAATCATATATGGGAAGATATGGACATGGATTCTATTGAAGGACTTCCCCTTTCACAAAATAAATCTGTGATATTAGTTGTTATTGATCGCCTAGCCAAGTATGGGCATTTCATACGCTTGAAGCATCCATATACTACTCAAGATTTTGCAGCTATATTCATTCGTGAAGTAGTCCGTTTACATGGGATTCCTTCTTCTATTGTTTTAGATAGAGATGTTATATTTTTGAGGACATTCTGACAAGAGTTACTTGATGTGCAAGCTACTAAATTGAAAATGGGTTCTTGTTATCACCCTTAAACAGATCGTCATTCTTCTACTAGTAGCAACAACATGAGTGGGTCCATTGGCTTCCTTGTGCATAATATTCTTATAATACAAGCATACAATCTTCAGCTTAGTGACACCATTTGAGATTGTCTATGATCATGCCCTACCAGCGATGATCACTTATGTCACTGGCACTTCGTCAACACTAGAAGTTGTCATTTTGCTTCGCAGTCGAGACCAAATTTTAAAGGAACTTAAAAGACAATTGTAGAAAACACAACAATAAAAAGCGCATTGAGAGAACATTATAAGTTGGCGATTGGGTCTATTTGAAGCTTTAGCCCTTTCATCGGAACTCTGTAGTACAACGATTCAATTTTAAGCTAGCTACATGATATTTTGGCCCACATCAAGTCATTGCGTGAGTTGGAGAGGTAGCATATAGCTTCCTCCAAACTTGAAAATACATAGCACATTCCATATATCACTGTTGAAAAAGAGCCATAGGACACATCCAATACACAATAAGCTCCTTCCAGAAAATCTGGAAGAAGACCCTCAACCACACCGATTGTTGGGAAGAAGGATGATCAAGAGGGACAATGTCATGGTAACTCAACCATTGATCCATTAGGCAAGTCAACCGGTGGAAGATGCCACATGGATCGATTATGCCATTTTTCAGCAGAAGTATCCTGACTTCAACCTTGAGGTCAAGGTTCCTGAAGGGGAGAGAATTTGTAAAGAATGGAAGTTAAACTGTAACTGTCATAACTGCGGTAACAATCTCTGTGATAGCAGTTATTACAATTGAAGACCACTTCTGTTATAAATAGCAATAAGATGAACCAGTGGAGTCTATTGATTGATGGTCGAACCCCTTCCAATCTTTTTTCTCCTTTCCTCTGTTCTCACTTTTCCCCTCTTCTTCCTTTGCTCCTTCCAAGCTAGCTATTGCTCTTTCCTAGAGTAAAGTGCAACCTCCTTCTTCTTTTTCCTCCTCTTCTGCTAAGAATTCTTCTTCTGAAGTGTTTGATTACTTTTATTAGGGAACTTTTATTAATAATCTTTTGTACATAACGTGGGCAAGTCATGCTCGTTATTTTAAGAAACTTTCGGTAGAAACTTATCTCCCCTCAAAAAAAAAAAAAAAAAAAGAAATTCTCACACGCCCGCCCCGCAAACCTTAAGCGATATTAGAAGAAAAAAATTTCACACGACATTGTCACTCGATGGAGAAGTGCATGCAACGTGTCGACAACACGACCTCCGATCGATTAAGTGCTTGACAAAAAGATGACTTGGGATGGTATGAGATGCTATTGGATGCCACACGAGTTCACCAACATGCCTATCAAATTTGGTGGACGTACGGGTCACCGTTGAAGTGTCACCGTCCCTTTAATCCACTTTGGAGATCGCATCCCCCTTTACAGGTAGGTATCAAATCCACCATCTCCATCCTATAGTGGCCAAAATCTTAAAACACCACCATAGGGGTGCACAGGCAACGTCAACATAATATATTTACAAAGATCACAATGGACCGGCAAGCAATCACCTTTTCTCTTCAGGGATCAACCGACGGTACCGGTCCTTACCTTTTAGATCCTTTTTTGATGTGGCAATAGATAGTGGTTCAGTTCATACCGAAAAAAAAAAAAGGAAGAAAAAAGAAATGTGATTTTAAGGTGGTTAGTGATGGGATCAAACAACACCATTTTGGGTGGTCCGGATAGCTCCCACAGATGTAAAGCGAATTAGGAATATGTGATCTAGAAGAGGGATATTCTCTTGTGGGATGACTTGGGTTTGAGTGGGCTACACTGTACATCAAAGAAGTGATGAATTAATTCTTTGTAACCTATAGTTGAGCAACTACCTAAGGTTAATCGATCCCTCATTGAGCCAGAGGCTCACCACTGACTTCAGTGATCTGGCTTATCTTGGGCTTAAGTTATTCTTACGTTGAGGAGGATTGGAGGCTATCTCAACCAATAAACAAGAGTTCTTTTGTGAACTTATTCCAAAGTACCTATACCAACTCCATTGTTGGATCCATTAAGACTCTAGCCTAGATCAGCTTCTTTTCTAATTGCTGAAATATTGTATTTGGCATGTATGCAACCTGGAAATCCCAGATAAACTTACTGGGTATAGGATTAAGCTAAAAAGTAAAGGAACGTACGTTGCAATATATTTTACAACGCATGTCTTCTGCTTAATAAAATACACTAGTATATTTTGATTTTTAATCACTGGAATATACCAATTGAAAATCATAATACACATGTTGAAAATGAAAACACACTGGTGTATTTTAGCTTTCAACCTGTGAAAAATGGATTTTCACTTAAAGAGCATTTGAGTATTTTGTAATATAATTACATTTTATCTAAATAAAAGAATTTGATTATTTTCCAGTTAAATGACTTATGTCCCTTAGTATGATTAGGGTTACATACTTGGTCAGATTGAAAAACCCGATGTGTGTTAACTCGAAAATGATTTAGAGGATCTGATAGTATATCAAGAAACTATCTGATTTGATCATATGTTTCCAGTTTCAGTTGGGATGGCCATCTCCTGATTGATGTTCTTCAAGGGAAGGGACAAGAGGCACATGATCTCTTGATGAAATCATGCAAACTTGTTGTATAAGTGCATGCAATAGATTAGATGTATGAACTCACTCCGCATATATTAGGAATAACTAAGTTCACATGTGGTTGGAGGGTTCTGATTAGACTCAAGGCAACAATAGAAGATAGAGCTTTTGGAAAGGTTTTGATATTTGTTCTAGTTCCAATGAAATAAGGTGATATCAAGAATAATATTATCCATGGAGGATTGACAATTGTCTAACATTTTAGACCTCAGGATAAAATTTTTCCTCCATATGTAAAGGATTCGGGAGTGTTTGGAATACTTAAGAGGGTGTTGTGCTAGTTTTTCTATGAAACCTAAAGCTTCATTATTGGCGTGATGAAACCAGCAATAATTTAAATGGCATACTTGATAGAGGGATTAATTTTGATTTAAGGAGTTAAATTACAATTGATTTGGAATTTAATTGCACCTAATGTAATTAGGTAAAGAATCTAAGTGTTGGATTGCAATTAAGTTAATTTTGTGGATTAGATAATAACTTAACAAAAGTTGTTATGGGCTTATCTTGTAAAATCCCAAAAGTAGGAATATATCCCAACTCTTGGATGGAGATTCAAGGGCCACCATCTAATTAGGTTTAGCCTTAGAATCCCTATAAATATCTCCTGTTGTGCAACCCAAAAAGCTCTTAATCAATCTCAATCTCATTCACCAATAAATAGCCACTGACCATAGCAAAATACATTGTAGAGAGTCGATTGACTTCCCTGTTGGCCAACCGACTACATAGGAGTAGGTCGACCAGGTGTCTTGCCGACCGACTGGCTGCAGGGATTAGGAAGATTAGGAGCGCATTCAAAATGCGCCTGCTCTCTTCCCTTCACTAGCCAATCGACTGAAAGTAATTTTTGCAACATCAAAAGATCCTTCACATTTTGCTTTCCCGCTTTGTCACGAATCTCAAGGTCAAATTCTTGCAACAGCAAGATCCATCGGATTAATCGAGGTTTCGCGTCCTTCTTTGCAAGGAGATGCCTCACAGCTGTGTGATCCGAGTATATGATGACACGGGAACCCAGAAGGTACGATCTGAACTTTTCTAGGGCAAATACTACAGCTAGCAGCTCTTTCTCAGTAACCGTATAGTTACGCTGAGCCTCATCGAGTGTTTTGCTGGCGTAGTAAATGGCTACAGGTTTCCTGTCAATTTTCTGCCCCAAAACCGCTCCTACAGCGAAGTCGGATGCATCGCACATGATCTCAAAGGGTTGAGACCAATCAGGGGACTGTAGGATCGGGGCTTGGGTGACTCGGTCACGCAGGATTTCAAATGCTTGAGTGCATTCCTTGGAAATTTCAAAAGGAACATCCTTGGAGAGAAGAGTGGTCAAGGGGCGCGCGATTTTTGAAAAATCTGGGATAAATCGTCGATAAAAACCGACATGCCCTAAAAAGGAACGGATGTCCCTGATCGAGCTAGGCATAGGAAGGTGAGAAATCAGATTAACCTTAGCTCGATCCACTTGGATACCTTTCTCCGAAATCGAGTGTCCCAGGACAATTCCCTCAGGCACCATGAAATGGCTCTTTTCCCAGGAAAGAACCAAATTCACATCGATGCACCGCCTGAGTATCTGGACCAAGTGTTGGAGGCAATCGTCGAATGATGCTCCGAAAACTGAAAAGTCATCCATGAAGACTTCCAGATAATCACCTACCATATCTGAGAATACGGCAAGCATGCATCGCTGAAAAGTAGCGGGTGCATTGCAAAGACCGAAAGGCATCCTTCGGAAAGCGTATGTTCCGAAGGGGCAGGTGAACGTGGTCTTTTCTTGGTCCTCAGGATGGATTGCCACCTGGTTATAACCGGAGTACCCGTCAAGAAAGCAGAAGAACCTATTTCCCGCAAGTTTTTCGAGAATTTGATCAATGAAGGGTAGTGGGAAATGATCCTTCTTTGTGGAGGAATTTAGTCGGCGGTAATCTATACAGACTCTCCACGAGTTGGCTAATCGGGTAGGAATGATTTCTCCGGTCTCAGTCGTTATAGTGGTGAGTCCTGCCTTCTTGGGCACGACCTGAATTGGGCTCACCCAACGACTATCGGAGATCGGGTAGATGATCCCGGCATCTAACCACTTGATGATCTCCTTTTTCACGACCTCCTGCAGATTGGGGTTTAAGCGTCTCTGCATTTCACGAGAAGGTCGTGTGCCCTCTTCTGAATAGATATGATGAGTACAATAAGAGGGACTTATTCCAGTCAAATCATCGAGAGTCCATCCGATGGCTCTGCGATGTTGCTGGAGGACAACAATCAGACGGGATTCCTGTTCAGGACTGAGGTTGGAATTGATAATCACAGGAAGGGTCTGATTAGAACCCAAAAAGACGTATTTCAAGTGAGCAGGAAGGGGTTTCAGTTCGAGGATGGGGTTTTCAGCAGCAGCGGGTGGTTCAGTATAGATGTGAGGTTCAAGGGTGGGAGTTACTGGGTTGTTCACATCTGGATTCGACTCCTCTGTTTGCGGGTCAAGATCCTTCTGTGGTTGATGAGGCATACTCGAGTCATTCTGGAGGTGTGATTCATCAACCAAAGTCTTGATGTCACAAATTTGTTCGATGACGCCGCAATTAATTCCTTGTTGGGCCTTAAATATATCAATTTTCAGTGTTTGATCTCCAAACTTAAGCTCTATTTGGCCCTCCTCACAGCTGATGTTGGTTCTAGCAGTAGCCAAGAAAGGTCTCCCTAGAATGATTGGTGTATCCCTAGGGTTCTCAGGTGCATCCATATCTAAGACTATAAAGTCCACTGGAAAATAGAAATCCCGCACTCTTACAATAACATCCTCGAGAATCCCTTTTGGTGACTTTATAGATCGATCTGCTAATTGTAATGTCACCTCGGTTGGTTTTAGCTCAGATTCTTCTAGATGGTCAAGTAAGGATGTGGGTATCAGGTTTATGGATGCACCCAAGTCTAACAATGCTCTATCAAATTGGGTACCACCTATCTTACAGGAAATCAGGGGCGTCCCAGGATCTTTTGCCTTGGGTGGGAGTCTACTAAGGATTACAGAGCTGGCTTGCTCTGACATAACAATTGGGCTCCCTCCCTTGGTTCGCGGCTTACGCTGGGGTGTACATATATTCTTTAGAAATCGTGCGTAAGCTGGTACGTGGCGGATTGCATCCATCAAGGGGATGTTTATGTGGACCTGCTCAAAGAGCTTGACCAGGTCCTCCTCAGGGGCCACGGGTTTGGTGGTCTTCTTTCCCTTGGTCAAGGCCTCGGGAAACGGGATCTTGGTTGGTTCTTCTAGGATAGGTCCAGGTTGTGGATCCGGAACAGCGGTATCTTGGATAACTATCCTAGGGTCATGGTTATCAGGCTTGGAGTGGTTTGGATAATGCGGGTCTTCAGTTGTTTTACCACTACGTGTTGTTACAGAATTTAATCCGGCCTGATTCTGGTTTGGGTTTGGTAAGAGGGGTGGCTACTGCTGAAATCCCGCATAAGAAGTTGAGGCTTCCATCTCGTCTGGAGATGGAGCAGTAGGGGCCTGATAAATCCATTGAGCGTGGCCTAAATTTGGATTCATAACGCGCTTCTGGGTTGGCACGTTATTTGGGTTAGGAAGAGGTTGGGAAGGGAGTGTGCCTGGCTGGCGAGAATTTGCCAACTGGGCCAGTCGAGTTTTAACTTCAGTAAGCTCGTCCTTGTGCTGTTTTTGAATAGCCGCATTCGTTTTTTGAATGTCAGCCAGAGTCTGAAGGATTAGGGACATTTGATCCTGATTTGGCCCTGATGGATAAGTAGGGTTGGGCCGAGGCTGAGGCGGCTGGTAATGACGAGGGGGCTGTGGGCGGGACTGAAAAGGTGGTCTTTGAGTTTGGGAATTTCCTGCCCACTGAAAATTGGGATGGTTTCACCATCCAGGGTTGTAAGTGTTGGAGAATGGGTCGTTCTGGATGGCATTGAGGTCCTCGCAGGTCTGAGGAACCTCCTGAGAGTCAGGGAAAGGGGGAATGGAGTTCCCCCGGCTGGTGTAGAAAGGATCGGATGATCCTCCGATCCAAGAATCAGATGGGGATGGATATGGATCCATCCCAGGGGAAGGTCGGTGGAGGATGTTTTGCACAGTTTCCTGTGTGGAGGGAGGTTGTGCAAAGGAGTTACGCGCGGAGGTGGCTTGCTGCAAGTGCTGAGTCAGCTCATCCACCTTCTTTTCAATGATTGAGACCTTGTCCAATCGACTGGCCATTAATTCCAGGTCGACCGATGCGGACAGGCCCTGCGTCTCATGTGCTCCCTTAAGATTCGTCGCTGCGCGGGTATTCGTCCTGTCGAATAATCCCATGGAGTCATTGTTGATGGAGTTCTCGCACATATTTTCGAGAATTTCCCAAACGGTGTCTTCATGTTGACCCATGATGTTTCCTCCGCAAGTTGCATTGACGAAAAGGCGGATGTCCTCACGGAGTCCCTGGTAAAAAGATTGGACTTGTTCCCATTTAGGAACTCCGTGATGGGGGCACTTTCTCATGAGATCCTGAAAGCGATCCCATGCCTCATGGAGAGGTTCTCCTGATTGTTGAGTGAAGTGTGTAATCTGATGGCGCAAGGCGTTGGTCCGACCAACGGGAAAAAACTTTTTCAAAAATTCGGATTGAAGTTCTTCCCAAGTGTTGATCGGCCGGGTCTGAGTTTGATACCAATGAGCGGCCTTGTCCATAAGAGAAAAGGAGAACATCTTCATGAGAAGAATATCCCGATTTTGCGCATCTGATCCAAAAGTGTGGGCCAGATGCTTTAGCTGTTTGATGTGCTGGAAGGGATCTTCAGAATTAAGCCCATGGAATTTAGGTATAGCATGAATCATGTTGGGCTTTAATTCGGAATCAGGTCCTCCAGTCGGGATTCTGACTCGAGGCTCAATGGCCACCGCAGCAGGATTGTAGTGGTCCCGCATCATAGGACGCTGTGGTGGGTGCACGAAGTTTTGGAAGAGGTCATTGAGTCGCTGGAGCTGGTGTTCCAGATTATTTTCTTCCTCAACTGGCTGAGCCATGATGGGGGAAGAAGAACTTGGTTCTGAATCAGAAGAGAGAATAATGTGAGGGTGTTGCTGCACAAACACGGGCGTCGAGGCTTGGCCTTGACGAGAGCGAATTTCTAAAGGAGGTCTTAAGGGTGGTCTTAGGGACCTCCTTCCGTACATGCACTGTTGGAAGAGGTAAGTTTAGAAGGTGCTGGACCCAATCAAGACACCCAAAAATGTGTTGGGTGACTATAGAGGTGCGGGGCAGATGGACCCCTTGATCAGAAAGATCGTCCACCTGAGAATTACCTGGGCAGCCAGAGAGGGAGAGTCCCGCGAAGACCCCTACACGGTAGAGCGTCCCCACGGGTTACAGGGTTTCCCCCACCCGACCTCTCTTGTCACTGCGGTTCCAGGTAGACCAGAATGGGGATCTTGACCTCTTAAGTCTACTAATTTTAAGATCAGGGTGCTTAAGGTTTCACTTGAACTTTAGGTGTTTTTGTGAACAAAGTGGCCTAGTTTGAAGGTTGGTTGACCCCAGGGGTTAACTTCACCTAGTGGTTTCCTTGAGAAGTTAGGCCTTGTTTTAGGGTTCAAGTGTTTAGAGAGAGCCAATTGTTTAGGATTTTTCTTGTTAATTATTTTCAATCAATGGCTTGGGCACACCTCTTTTGGATTTCCTCAATTCTTGATTAAGGGGTGTGTCTCTACTGAAATCCTAATGTTTGACCTTATGTTGGCTCTACTTGGTCCATTTAACTCTTTGTTGGGCAATTAGGGCTCAAGCAAGAATGTGTTAGCCCTTAAATACCCTTAATAGTGTGCAGGAGTGATGAGTTGAAAACATGCAACTCTTTATGGTTACTAAGTATGGAAGACAGGTTAGTCCTATATTGCTTGTTCTTTTCTTTTCTTCCTCTTTAGAGTTTAGGGGTTAATAGCGAGAGGAAAAATTTACCTGTCTTCGGAGTGGTTGTCGTGTGGTTGCTTGTCTTCTTGAGTTCCTGTAGCTGCACAAAAGAGAGGAGATTATCAGAAATTAAAAAAAAGAAACAGGAATGTTTACCTCTAGAATAGCCGTTGCTCCCCGGCAGCGGCGCCAAATAATGGAGACGTTGGCTTTAGGGAGATAACCGGGTTTTATTGTTATAACGTTGTAGTATAGCCAGTTATTGCCAACATTTCAAATATAATTTTTTTTACTCGGAAAATAAAAGAGTTCCCGAGGTCGAACTCAGGGAGCAAGTTGTATTCTAGAGATATACATGTTTCTTTTACAAAAATAAAGAAAGAGAGAGGGAAAGAATTTGTTGTCGTCTTTTCTCTTTGTTTTCTCCTCGTCTCAGATCTTCTTCTTCTTTGTCTGCAGAGGTGATGTCTTTCTTCTGCAATGGTGATGCTCTTCTTCTTCTTCCAGCTGTTCCTTTGTTCTTTTGTGTTCTCCTCTGCCTCGCCTTCTTCTGTTGTTCTTCAGATCTCCCTCCTTCTTTCTTCTTTTCTTTTTCAGTCAGGACGTCGCCCCTCCTTCTTTCTTCTTCTCCCTTCAGGACGTCGTCTGATTTCCAAATCAGACGACTTAAACTGCCTGTTGCTACAGTGTCTCCCTCAGCTTCCTTCTTCTTCTGCGGTTCTTCTTCTTCACCTGTGCCTGCACACTTCAGAGCTTACGTCAGAGAACAAAACCTACTCTACCCTCTCCCCCCCGCGTCTCTCTCTCTCTGAAACCACTCTTGGGAAAGCTCTCCCAGAGCTGCCGGGTAATCGGGTTCGGGTCACGCCCGGGTCCAGGCCCACCGGCGTGCGTGGTGGGCGAGGAGTGCAGGTCAGTCTAAGTCGGGTCGGGTCAGGTCCGCAGGGCGTGAGCGCGGACGAGACCGGGTAACCGGGCGGGTGAAAGGGGACCTCACCCCGTGTGCTGAGGCAGTAAGGCTAGTGCACAAAATCAATTTAAACAGTGGAAAGGTTGTGCGGCTTACCGATGTGGGACTAAACGCAGACCTTTCCTCGCGTGCGCCTGCTGGGAGACCGCGACCTGGCTTCTGCAGCTGCGGCTTCGATTTGCGTAGGTTGCTGGCTGGCTGCCTTCGCAAGACTCCCCGTGCTACGCAGCAGCTGGAGACCTGGAGTCCTCAAGCCTGGAGCGCGGGAGAAGCTGCTTCAATGTGCGTTAATGGCGGTCGAACCTCAAAACCTGTCGGACACGAATATGGCCTCTCGGCCTGATCAAACCACTGGGGAACCTTCGCCGTGGCACGGCGAAGGTGAGGAGCTGCGCGGCAGGCCGCAAGGTGGTGTCTGGCGGCAGCCCTAGGTTGGACTGCAACCGGAGGAATGGGTTTGTTCGGGGGAGCGTTACGGAGGTGTGGAGTGGCAGTGGAGGGGTGGGGGGTGCTCAGTGTGATGAGGCGGAGGTTCGGTGAGGGTCGGCGAGGTGTGTGAGGCTGTGGAGCGATGGGAACATCTCGCCGGAGGGTGGCCGGAGTCGAAGGGGGTGACGATGGTCAGGGTCGGTCGAGGGCTTAATTGAACAAATTGGAACCGGGGAAAGAAAGAGGAGAAGAAGGAAAATAGTTCTAACTTACTTGCAGGGACGAAGGGGGAGCAGTAGGGCGACAGTCGTATCGACTGTCGCCGGAGAAGAAGATGCTCAGGGAAGGAGGCGGCGGCGAGCAGAGAGCCGGAGAGGCGCCAGCTGGGTGCGGCGTGGCGCGGGAAGAGCAGGGGAGGAAGTCTCTGCTGCTGGTATTGCGGCAGAGCGAAGAGGAGGAGGGGGAGGAACCGCCGGAGCTGGTGAGCGTCTGCCGTAGAGAGAAGAGAGGAAAGTTGGGGATTTTCTCCGTCAGATCCGAGCTGCCCCGGCCTGTGGAGCAACAGGGGGTATTTATAGGGATCAAAACAGGGAGGGAGGCGGAGGGAGACGACGTGTCTCCCTCGCCGGAGGATGGCCGAAGACGAAAACCCATACCGTCCGTGCGTTCGCACGGCCGGTATGGTGGGCTACAGCGACCAGGGGGGGTGTCCCTGCGACGGCTGACAACGCAGGGCACCCCTGGTTTACTTGCCAGGCTTTCCCCCTCACCCTGCGCGGCGCCATGCTCCGCGCAAGGTCGCCGGAGCATGGTGCTGGCCGGTTTTGCAGGGGGGACCTGAATGCAAAGAACGAAGGAGAGTTAGGGGCCAAAATGCGACGGTTCAAAAGTTGAGGGCCAACAAGTAAATATTTGAGGACCAAAGTGTAAAGTCGGTCAAGGAGGTTTCTTCTTAGGCTCAAGTTTTTATACATGATTAATTAGGACCTAAGGAATCTGATGGTGAATTTTATTTCTATATTAAACCTGGTTTGACCGGTCAATTTATGCGAAAACCCAGATTAAGTTATTAATTGGGCATGGTTCTCAATGTAGGTCAACATGGGTTCTGAAGGCCAAATTGAAGGTTCTAAACCCTAGAGATTATTTTTCTATGAATTTTAGAGGGTTTATTCTATTTTTACTTTGCCTCGAACCTCGTGAATTGAAGTGGGTTGTTTTAGGGTTACAGATTATCATTTAGTTCCTTGGAATTGCTGTAGCCCTTGCTAGATCATCTCATCCCACTTTTATTCTTATTAAGTTGCTTTGACCTTTGTTTGGACCCTGAATTACCCTGTATGCAGATTATACTGGTAAAATTGCATTTTTACCCCTTATGACTTGTTTTCTCCTTAAACTCAGAATTCTCTGAGTTAAGCCTTTCCTTGAGTTATGTAGGAGCTTTTATCCTTTGTATTGGGTCAAAATGAGCTAGTTATGGCTCATGATGAGGTTCTCATCAGCGCGTGAGCGTGCAAGTGTGAGTGCGTGTAGAGGAGACCTCACCTCGTGCATTCTGAGGCAACTTTCTTCGAGTGCTTTTGCATAATAAAGGCTTCAGATGCTTCGGTTGCGTCCAATGTGGAACTATGTCCCTTTTGCTTCATTAGGTCTTCGACAGGAGAGATGTTCATCCTTGATTCGTGTGGACTAGCCGTCAGATCGACCTGCTGCACCTTGGGATCAATTGTTGTTGGTGTTGCGCTCTCAATTGGCTAGCTTCTTCTTTGATCAGGGCACTGGATGGCGTGGCGAAGCTTGTCGGAGATGACCGGGAAACCGTGGCTGGAGGTGAAGACGAAGGGCAACTCCGGTGAGTACCTGTGCACAATAGAACAGACCTCTCGGTCCCAAATCAGTCTAGGAGCTTCAAGGCAGAACCCCGAAGCTCTTCCTTGTCTACGTGCTGTGCGTAAGGATTTAGTGGGGTTGCGAAGAAGCTCGCTAGAGCTCCTGAAGATGGTGGTCAGTGATGGTTCAAATGGGGTTGAAATTGAAGAGATGAGTAGATAGATGAGATGAAGGGGAAGGGAAGCCCTAACTTTATTGGAGGGATGGAGGGGCGGAGAACGGTGGCAGGCCGCCGGCAACGAATCGGAGAAGAAACTGAGGCCGACGAAGGGGCGTAGAGAGCCAGCTTCTAGGCTAAGGAGCTTGACAAGGGAAGGGAGAAGGCAACTACGACTTCGATTGATGGCGAGACACAGCGGAGCGAAGGGAAGAAGAAGACCTCAAGGTCTGGTAATAGTGTCGCTTGGAGGAAGAGAAGACAAAGGTATAGGCGCTTGGATTCCAGACCATTCGGCTCGGAGGAGCATCACAAGTCTTTATAGAGCAGCAGCCGCGCATGAAGTTATTACTATAGGTTGTGAGAGATCCTTGCAACAACTCGCAACTCCGCGTTTGTTTGGATCGGAGATTATGGGTTGAGGTGGTGATGGCGGCTAGCGAAACAAACACCAATAGTTGCGGAATTGAAAGGCGTACAACTTTGCCTTAGAGGTCAAGGTCAGCCGGAGCTCGAGGCAGCTGCAAATGTTACCGGAATCTCAACGAGTACCTCGATCAACGAAGCCCTGGCTACTGAAGGAGGAAGATAACTCCAGGGACTGGTTTGCAAGAAGGAAAGGACCTAAAAGCAATGAGATAGGACCTACTTGTAAGAATTTTTGTAATTTAGGGGCCTAAATGCAAAGTAGGTGCAAACATTATCAAATCCAAGGAATCTAGTTATCATGTCAATTTTGAGTTTTGAAATTATTTTGTTGGAGAATTTCTTAATTAAACTCATTTGATATTGATTATTCACCTAGGTCATTGTTTTAGGTTAAATTGGCTCCTTTAACCTATCTAATTAAATTAAACCCTGTGGAATATTTATCTATAATTTTTAGAAGGTTTAATTTGTAATATTTTCATCAAAATCCTATTAAACTAGGTTAGACCAAAAATAGGGTTTAATTATTCTCTTTTAATAGTATGATTTCAAAAAAGACCCTAAATTGACTATTCTGACCTGCATTGCGATCCTTTTGGGCTTATTCTGATGATTCTTCCTCCTGATTATATTATACCCTTTTTATGTATTATTTAAGTTAATTTACCTTATAACTTAGCTAAATTAGGTAAGGTATAGAGGATAATGGCGATGCCATCATACCCCTATGCCTTGCATTTGCTAGTTCCTTAGCAAAATTTAGAGTTTAGCATAAATGTTCAGTGCAAGGGTATTTCTGTCATTCGGTTCTAAAGAATTTATTCTCTTCCTTGTCATTTCTCAATATTCATTTAAAGTTTGTTTTTAACCCTTAGTACAAATTTATCAGGATAGGCAAAACTTCTCTCAGGGATAGTAGGTGATCTGTGATTTAACCCCAGCTTTAGGTCTAGGTAGAAGATGTCTAAGTTGAAGGGTTTTATTATTGATGACTCATACTCATTTGGTGCTATATATAATCCAGTATTTCAGACTCTAAATTCCTATATTATTAAACAAATCAACTCAGAAAAATACTTAAAAACTATGCACTCTTTTAGTTCCTTTGTGCTCTCTCTATTTTTTTTTAATGAAAATAAGAGATCATAATCTCATCAGATTTGTTAACATATTTGGTGGTCTCTCATGGCATTAACATTTTGATTAAGTTCTGATAACCTTATAACTAAGTTGGAATTCCTCAATCAATATTTGGGCGGTCAGAAATACAGAAAGGTAAGTTAAAGCTGTATTTGGTGGATCATAACTGGTGGTGGATAATAATGCCTCAATGAAATTTATTAATAATGAAAACATATAAGCACAACTATGCACTCAAACACACACACACACTCTCTCTCTCTCTCTCTCTAAGGATATATATATATAATTTTTTTTTTTTCTTGAGGATATATAATATGTAGATTTTTCTTTCCTCTTTCTCTCTTTTTTTTTCTTTTCTTTTAACTTTTTTTTCTAACAATATAACTCAACTGAACACAATTTTCATTAATGAGGCATTATTGAGAAATGGTGGTGTTTCAGAGGACATTGTGTGGCTTATTTAGTGAAGTGTCTACTCTCGGCACCGGGAAGGAATGGATAGGACAGTACATTTTTTACCTTTGACATTAACACCCTCCTTCAGTCGAGAATCTCATAAAGGATGGTCGTAACCATCCACTTTAGTCATAGTTTTATTAGAACCTATTTTCTGCGTATTTGCCTTATTTGGTGGCTCTCAGGGATTCACACAAAATATTCACACACAGGAGCTGAGAGCAAAAACTGTGCCTAACTCCGAGTTTCATTATCTAGTTATCCAGAACTTAAGAGTCTTAATACTAGACTTAGAGCACCAGTAAACACTCCTCTCACCTCACAATTATTTGGTGGATCTTATGAAAGAAAATTTGCCTGACTCCATAACTGAATGTTCAAGGGTTTCGACAAACTAAAAATGTCTATTGATCTCTTTCATTCCTTTTTGTATTTTTCATTTTTTTTCTCTCTCTTTTTTTTTCGGTGAGAACCTTTCACAAATAGCTTTCAGATGATTGCACTTTAATCCCTCGCATGCCTAAGTTTTGCAATGCCCTCATTGCAAACAGGATGGGCTCACATTCAGCTTAGTTCATAATTTTAGAACATGTTTAAGGGTGGGCGCGCGGGTCGGAAATGGTTGTTGCGAATGATTTCTAGCTCGAATACGAACATTGGAGGTGGAGTTGATTGTTCTTAAATTAGGAACTCTAAAGTGCAGTAGGAATGATTTGCTAAAAGAAGATAAGATAGTTTCAGGTTTTTTGGATGACGAGTTGCCTCCCGTTAAGCACTAAGTTTACCGCCATTAGCTGGGCACAATGTGGCTTAGGTGGAATGGAGGTCAAGAGACTCCTCGACCAGACTCAAATCATGAAGTTCAAGAAAAGGTTTGAGACGTTGACCATTAACAATAAATGGTATAGAGTCAAGATCGGAAGGTGAGATTTCCACAGCTTAATTACCAAAAATCCTCATAACCAGAAATGATCCGGTCCATTTAGATCTGAGCTTACCTGGGAATAGTTTAAGACGAGCATCAAACAGAAGTACCTTCCAACCAAGACTGACTGATATACGTGAAATGTGCTTATCATGAAAAGCTTTATTTGATCCATGTAAATTCACAAGTTCTCGTACGCGTCGTTGCTTAACTCATCGAGCTTGCATATTTGCAAGCGACAGTGAATGCCAACTTTTCCGAGGTCCAGATTGCATTTTCGTACTGTCTAATAGGCTTTATACTCTAATTCTATGGGAAGGTAACATGCCTTCCCGTAAACAGTCCTGAAGGGAGACATTTCTAATTGGGTTTTATGGGAGGTCCTATAAGCCCATAATGCTTCCGAAAGCTAGGTTGACCAATCTTTTCTATCAAGTCGAACAGTGACCTGCAGAATCTTTTTGATTTCCTAGTTTGACAGCTCGGCCAGTCCGTTTGTTTGTGGATGAAATGGGGTAGAAATGCGGTGAGATACCCCATATTTTCCAAGTACGGACTAAAAATGCACATTCATAAAATGGGTCCCACCATCAGAGATAATAGCTTTGGGGATATCGAACTAGGAGAAGACGTTGTGAATAAATTTGATAACGACCTTATGATCATTGGTTCGGGTTTGAACGGCTTCAATCCATTTGGACACATAGTCCACAGTAAGAAGAATATATTCAACGTCGTTCGAGTTTGGAAATGGGCCGATAAAATAAATCTCCCAAATATCAAAAATTTCGCACATGATAATCGGGTTTAAGGGCATCATATTGCGATGGCCCATGTTGCCTAAGGTCTAGCAACGAGTGCATGCCCTACAGTAATTGTGTGCGTCTTTAAATATAGTCGGCCAATAAAAGCTGCTTTGGAGAATTTTGGCTGCAGTTTTACGCCCAAAAAAATGGCCACCGCAGGCTTGGTCATGACAAAATGAGATAACATCATTGACCTTTATGTTAGGAATACATCTATGGATGATTTGATCTGCTTCGATGTGTAAAAGATATGAGTCTTCCCAGAAATAATACTTGGCATCTGAAATAAATTTGTCCTTTCTTTCCTTAGGCCAATCAGACAGAATCTAGTTTGATGCAAAGTAGTTAACAATGTCTGCATACCAGAGAAGCCTAGCATCTATGCCCACAAGATGCTCATCTGGGAAATGTTCAGTAATAGGCACTGAAGGGTCAATGATAGATGAGGGAAGGTGGAACAGATGATCTGCAACTATGTTCTGTTTACCCACTTTGTCGCAAATCTCTAAATCAAATTCTTGCAAAAGCAAGATCCAACGAATCAGACTAGGCTTCGCGTCCCTCTTGACAAGTAAGTGTCGTATTGCAGTGTGGTTCGAGTATATGATAATGCTGGACCCGAGAAGGTACGACCGGAATTTCTCTAGGGCGAAGATAATAGCCAGAAGTTCCTTCTCAGTGATCGTGTAATTACGTTGGGCTTCGTCCGATGTTTTACTCGCATAATAGATCACTACGGGTTTCTCGTCAATTTTCTAACCAAGGACTACCCCCACAGCATAATATGAAGCGTCGCACATGATCTCAAAGGGAAGAGACCAGTTAAGTGGTTGCAATATCGATGCCTTGGTGACTCGATCCTTAAGGATTTTGAAAGCAGCGTCACACTCGTCTGAGAAATCAAAGGGAATATCCTTCGATAACAAGTCAGGGGCTTGGCAATTTTGAGAAGTCAGAAATAAAACGTCAGTAGAATCCAATGTGCCCCAAGAAGGATCTAATTTGTTTGATCGAGGAAGGGGGAGGAAATTTGGATATCAAATTGATCTTTACTTGGTCAACCTGGATATCTTGTTTAGACACAAGGTGTCCAAGAACAATGTTATGGGGAACCATAAAATGGCTCTTTTCCCAGCTCAAGATCATATTCATGTCGATGCATCGGTGGAGGATTTTAGTCAAGTGGCCCAGGCACTCATCGAAGGTTTTTCCAAAGATAGAAAAATCATCCATGAAGACTTCTAAAAATTTACCCACCATGTCCGAGAATATTGCCAACATGCACCACTGGAATGTGGTGGGTGCATTGCAAAGGCCGAAAGGCATTCTACGGAACACAAATGTCCCATAGGGACAGGTGAATGTGATTTTTTCCTGGTCTTCAGGATGAATGGTCACTTGATTATAGCCCGAGTATCCATCCAAGAAACAGAAGTACTGATTTCCTGCTAATTTTTTGAGAATTTGATCAATAAAAGCTAGCGGGAAATGGTCATTCTTTGTAGAGGTATTCAATTTCCTGTAGTCTATGCAGACTCTCCACGAATTTGCAATACCGGTGGGGATGGATTCTCCAGACTTAGATTTGACAATTGTTAGCCCGGCCTTTTTAGGTACAACATGAATTGGGCAAACCTAATGGCTATCAGAGATGGGATAGATAATATCCACATCAAGCCATCTTATTATCTCTTTCTTCACGACCTCTTGAAGATTTAGGTTGAGTCAAAGTTGTCCTTCGCACGTAGGTCATGAGCCTTCTTCTGTAAAGATACGGTGGGTACAGTAAGAAGGGCTTATGCCAGTGAGATCATCCAAGGTCCAACCAATGGCCTTGCGATGCTCCCAAAGGACGAAAATCAGTCGCGTTTCCTGATCTGTGGATAGAGAAGAGTTGATAATCACAGGAAACGTGTTGTTTGAACCCGAAAAGATGTACTTGAGATTGTCAGAAAGTGGTTTCAACTTTAGTACTTGATTCTCAGCAGCAACAGGAAGATCGGGGTTAGCCTAAGGGGAAACTAGAGGCGGACTAGGTTCCTCAAGGTGTAATTGGGATTGGGCTTCTAGGGGTTCTTGCTCAGGAATAATCAAATTCAAATCATCAGCAATTGGGTCCTCAAGAAGTAAGTCAATTCTATTCAACTACTGAATTACACCACAATTAATTCCTCTATGGGCCTTAAAAATGTCAATTTTCGTTATCTTATCCCTGAATTTAATTTCCATCTGGCCCTCCTCACAATCTATGTTTGCCCTAACTGTTGCTAGGAATGGTCTTCCTAAGATTATTGGTGTCTCTTGTAGGTTTTCTGGTGTATCCATATCTAATACAATGAAATCAACCGGAAAATAGAAATCTCGGACTCTTACCACTACATCCTCCAAAATTCTACAGGGTGACTTAATAGATCGATCAGCTAACTTCAAGGTTACTTCCGCGGGTTTAAGTTCAAGGTCCTCAAAATATTTTAGGAGAGATGTGGAAATAAGGTTAATGGATGCACCTAAATCTAGAAGAGCTCGATTAGATTCTAAATCTCCTATCTTACAGGAAATTAGAGGGGTGCCAGGGTCTTTTAATTTTTGCAGAAGCTTGCTCAAGATAATGGAGCTAACCTACTCCGATAGCAAAATCAGACTTCTGCTAGAATTCTTCGGCTTTCGCTTAGGTGTACATAAGTTCTTCAAAAATCGTGCGTAGCTGGTACGTGATGTATAGCATCCATCAAAGGAATGCTAATTTAGACTTGCTCAAAGAGCTTGAGCAAGTTCTCGTCACAATTTGAGGTGGTTTCTTACCCTTATTTCCTTTGGTCAAGACCTTAGGAAAAGGTGTGGTTCTAGGCTCCTCTGGAGTGGGTTCTGTAGTTCCCTGGTTTTCCTTAAGAATCACCCCTGATTAAGATGTACTAGGCTTAGGTTTAATGTATCTCTTAGGCTCAGGATCCTTAGTATACTTACCACTGCAGGTTGTGACAGAATGTAACCCTGCAAGATATGGAGGAGTGGGTAGGATAGGTGGCTGCTGTTGTTGCTGAGATGATTCAGGTACAGAAGTTGATGCTTCTAACCCATCTTGATACACGGGTGCAGAAGGGCCTGGTTGTACATAATGAATTTGGCCTTATTTTGGGTTCACAACGTACCTCTGGTTCGGTACGTTGTTAGGATTTAGCAGTGGTTGCGAGGGTAATGCACTTGGCTGGCGAGTCCTAGCCATTTGAGCAATTTGGTTGCGTATATTTGTCATATCCACAGTATGCTGCCTCTGCATAGCAGCATTAGTCTTCTGTATATTAGCCAAGGTCTAAAAAATCATGCTCATTTGATCATCTTTACTAGGCCCATTTTGAAAATTTAGATTAGGCCTAGGTTGAGCAAGCTGATATGAGTGCGGATTCTGTGGTCGGGGTGGATATTGAGGTATAGAATTTTGAGAATAAGAGTTCCCCGACCAGAAAAAATTAGGATGATTGTGCCATCTAGGATTATAGGAATTGGAATAGAAGTTGTTCTGGATAGCGTGGAGTTCCTCACAGGGTTAAGGGGCTCTAGGAAAATCAGGATAATAGGGTTCAGAGGACCCCCAACTAGGATAAACAGGTTCAGAATTTCCTCCGAACCTTGAGTCAGAAGGAGATTGATTCATATCCATCCCTATGTGGAGAATATTATGTATGGCCTCCCTCCCTGCAGGCGGCCGTGCATGCGTGTTCTGTTGAGAAGAAGTGACCTTCTGCAGCTGGCGAGTTAAATCGTCAAGCTTCTTCTCAATTATTGAGACTTTATCCAAACGACTAGCCACAACCTCCATGTCGACGAAAGAGGATAAGTCTTGTGCTTCATGTGTCCTGCGTGTGTTCGTTGATGCACGGGTAGTCGTCCTGTCGAACATATCCATGGACGCATTGTTTATTGAATTCTCGGCCACATTTTTGAGAATTTCCCAAACTGCATTCTCATGCTTGCCCATGAAATTGCCTCCACAGGTTGCATCGACGAAAAGTTAAATATCTTCACAGAGTCGATAAAAAGATTGGACCTGTTCCCATTTAGGAACTCCGTGATGCGGGCATTTCCGCATGAGATTGAGAAAGTGATCCAATGCTTTATGAAGTGGTTTCCCCACATTTTGTTGAAAATGCATAATTTGGTGCCTCAGAGCGTTGGTACATCCTACTGGGAAGTATTTCCTCAGAAATTCATCTTGCAATTTATCCCAGGTATTGATCGGTTGATTCAGAGACCAATACCAGTGGGCAGCTTTCTTTAAGCGAGAAAGGGAACATTTTCATTAGCAAAGTGTTCTGGTTTTGAACAATTGGCCCGAGGGTTTGGGCCAAATGTTTCAGCTCTTGAATGTGTTAGAATGGGTCTTCAGAACCCATCTTGTGGAAATGGGGAATCAAGTTAATGATATTTTTCTTGAGTTCGGTCTCAGGTCCCCCAACCGGAATACACACTCTGGGCTCGATAGCCACTTCTGCAGGATTATAGTGATTCCGCATTTGTGGACTTGCTGTAGGGTTTGCCAGTCCATTGATAAGATCTGTGAGAGTCTGAAGCTGGTTTTGCAGGTGTTGGATGTCATCTCCTCCTTCTTCTAGACCAGGGTTCTCCATTGAGTCAGAATCAGAGTACGGAGAGCCTGGGTTAGATGTAGAAGGGTCGGAGGGGATATGGATTGGCTCAGAAGAAAACCCAAACAAGTTAGTCGGGTGCTGGTCCCGATGTGAGTAAACTACTAAAGGAGGTCTTAAGACTGGATTTAAGGACCTCCTACCGTGCATGCACTACAAAAAAGATGAGGGATTAGATTTCAATCAGACCCAATCGAGACACCCAAATATGTTTGGATGGCTTAGGCTTGTTCGAGGCAGATGGCCTCTAGATCACAAATCCACCCGCTCGAGAATTACTTGGGCAGCCAGAAAGGGAGTCTCGCGAAGATCCCTACATGGTAGAGCGCCCCCATGGGTTACAGGATTTCCCCCAACTGACCTTTCTTGTACTACGGTTTCAAGTAGACCAGATACATGTGAATTTGGGTCCTAGGTCTATCAGATTTTAAGCCTATTTGTGTCTCAGATTATCAGTTGATTAAGAATTTGATTCCAGTGGTGACCTAATTTCTAGGTTGATTGGTTCACCAAGTGAACCAACTTTACCAGACCTGTCCTAATGTTTAGGATGCAATCTGGGTTAACACACCCGAATCACCCAGTTTTGGTTTGACAAGCTGGTTATTAAGTCACCTCTTTTAGGGTTCAAGTGATCTTAGAGCATGTGTTTTAGGGTTTGAATTGTAAATTGATTCAATCAAGGCTTAGATAACATACAATGCGGATGATATTTTCCTTTATAATTTGTAAATGTGTACTAGATAGCCTCCTAGAAATGTTAACCCTAATTTGGCTCTGAAGTGGAGTCCAATTTAAAATTCAATGATTCCGTTGGACTCAATCAAGAAGGTTTTAGTCCAAGGATTCAATTAATCAGTCCCTTTAGGCTCAGAAATTGTTGGGTAGTGTCTATCAGGCCGATCTTTGCTCAGAAATTATAAATTCTTGCCACAAATGAAAATTCTAAGAAAATACGACAAGGTTGAGTCCTATTTTTCTTTTACCCCTTTTTATTATATTTGTATCAAGAAAGAGGGGATTAAGAAGAAAGGATTGAGAATTACTTGCTGCGGAGTGGTTGTCCTCAGATTCTAGAAGCCAGGTGCTCCGATTCAGTTTTTACAAAATAATTAAATAAGGTAGATATGTCAGAAATCAAGAATAATAGTGATAAATGCGTGTTGCACCCTTGCATCTATGCTAAAATGTTAATTCACTTTGATCGTGTTTTAAAATCGTAGCGTGGTAGTATAATGATCAAAGCAAATCAAGCATTTAAATTTTTAATACTCGAATTAAAAAGAATATGGGCTCGTCTCTGGGAGCAATAAATCACATAATTAATCACTATCAGAAGATAATATATGCTTAATGACTAAAGTGTATCCTTAGATAGAGAGATATAAGAAAAATGTAGAGTAAAAGTGGTGGTTTAAACCACCAAATTTACTCATTTATACTTAACACAAATATCAACTATCAAAGGTTCACACTAACGTTATTAGAATTAAACACTTTACCATTAGATGAAAAACGTTAGGCAAAGACACCTTAAGTGTATGTAGCCACAGCACGAAGGCAAAGTTGTGAAAGAATAAGGGTACTGTTTCAAGCTGCAAAAACCTGCCCTCTCCCTCCACAATTTCTTTCAAACCCAGCCGAACCTGGGTAATTGGATCCTCAACCTAGACCTGCGTGTGTATTTACAGGCGAGGGTGCGTGAGCGTGTGCACATGTGCGTGCGGAGGGGCCCTCACCTCGTGCGTTTTGAGGCAACCTGCTTTGAGTGCTTTTTCATAGTAAAGGTTTCAGATGCTTTGGTTGTGCCTGATGTGGGACTATGTCCCTTTTGTTTTGTTCGTCTTCAACAGGAGAGATGTTCATCCTCGATTCGTGCACACCAGCTGTCAGATCGGCCTGCTGCACCTTGGGATCAATTGCTCCTTGTGGGATTAATTGCTGCACCTTGGGATCAATTGCTGCTGCACCAGCCATCCTCGATTCTAGACCATTCGGCTTGGAGGAGCGTCGCGAGTCTTTATAGAGTAGCAGCCACGCGTGAAGTTGTTGCTAGAGGTTGCGAGAGATCCTTGCAACAACTTGCAACTCCGCATTTGTTTGGACCGGAAATTGTGGGCTGAGGTGGCGACGACAGCCAGCGAAACAAACACCAATAGATGTAGAACTGAAAGGCGAACAACTTCGCCTTAGAGGTCGAGGTCAGCTGGAGCTTGAGGCAACTGCAAATGGCGCCAGAATCTCGACGAGCAGCTCGGTCAACGGAGCCCTAGCTGCTGAAGGAGGAAGATGACTCCAAGGACTTGTTTGCAAGAAGGAAAGGACCTAAAAGTAATGAAATAGGACCTACTTGCAAATATTTTAGGAATTTGTGGACCTAAATGCAAAGTAGATGCAAACATTGTCAAACTAGGTCCAACTTTTTATGGGAGCTTAATTAAAATCCAGGAAATCTAGTGATCATGTCAATTTTGAGTTTTGAAATTGTTTGGTTGGTGAATTTCTCAATTAAACTCATTTGACATTGATTATTCACATAGGTCATTATTTTAGGTTAAATTATCTCCTTTGACCTATCTAATCAAATTAAACATTGTGGAATATTTATTTATAATTTTTAAAAGGTTTAATTTGCAATATTTTCATCAGAATCCTATCAAATTAGGTCAGACCAGAAATAGGATTTAATTGTTCTATTTTAATAGCATGATTTCAAAAAAAATCCTAAATTGGCTATTGCGATCCTTTTGGGCTTATTCTAATGATTCTTCCTCCTGATTATATTGTACCATTTTTATGTATTATTTAAGTCAATTTACCTTAGAGCTTAGCTAAATTAGGTAAGTGATAGAAGATAATGGTGATGCCATCACTGATGTTTAAGAAGCAAGTCGATGGGTTAATGAACCCATCGACCGGCACTATTGTAGCCGATCGATCGACTGTAAGGCTAGCCGACCAACTACAAAGGAAATTGTTCCTGGCAGGTGGCGATGTATGATGCTATGGCCAGTCGACCAATTAGCATGATAATCGACTGGGCAGTTAGTGACTAATCAACACCAAGGTTGGGCAATTGATTGACTATTGAAGGATTGGATCCTGTGACCCATGTTGTAGCCGATCGATGACTAGTCGACCGGCTAGTGCTGTCAGAGTTGCATTTTTGTGCGTTTTGACCCTGTCTTCAAATTGGATTCGATGATAGCAACACAAGAAAAATCTGATACCATTGTTGGTAATCTTTCGTTTATTTTTTCAAGTTTTTCGTGGTTTTGTTTCGTCAAATGATGCCCTACTTTTTATGAATATGATCTCATAAAGATAGACATGTAGTTTGTTTTCTAAATCAAACAAACCCTAAAAGATTTATTTTGGAAATTTAATTTTAGGAATTAATTAGATTAACATTTGCATTAAAGTTTTTCGAAACAATAGGATGCTGATACGTTCCACAAGATCTCAAATTAGGATTACAACATTAGTAAATAACAAAACATGCTCACTTGATTAATTAATAATCAACAAGAAAAAAGGCAATCACATCTCTCGACATGTGTTGTGGTTAATATCTGTATGCCTGTTTTTCTACAATTTGATGGTTTGATTGTGGAATGTGTGAAAAAGAGATCATCTTAGGCATACAATGTGTGGAGCGATTGCGAGCGTGTTGAGTTATTTTTTCCATGTAATCCCCTTGATTTGGAAAATTTTTACATTTGATGTAATTGTTGTAGAATGAAGTATGATTGTGGTTGTGATGCATGGAATGTGATCTCAAACACATAATCATAAGGATAAGATTAGAATGTGATTCTATCTTTATACTAAGTCAAGATTAGTTAATTTAGTAGGATAAAATTAAACTTTTTTCAAAACAAGACATAGTCAAATTCGCAATAAGACTAGTTCCCTCATTTTTCAAAATGCATCAATGAATTAAACATGGTGATGATGATTCGTGATCTCTGCCAAGGGGAGAAAACTGTAACCACGGGGTTATGCTAGTGGGTGAGCTCCCCCTTGGGACAACACTGGTCTAACATGCACGTGGAGCAGATCTACTCGTTTCCTAAAAGGTATGGGCCATATGTGTGTCTCTTGGGTGTAGTTTGTAGTCCCTCCGTTAGGTACATTCAAGGGCTCATATATATAGTCACACGTACGCTCAATGGCAGTCGACGCACATGGTGTATGGTACACTAATGGACCAAATCATTCGAAATGCAAGTTGGACTTGCGAGGTGGGAATTATTCCCACTTCTCTCATTAAGATTGTGTATGCAGGCCCTATACAGCTACATAATCTCAATGGAGACGACAGTCCGATTCACTTGAGGCATTAAGGTCGGTGTGCCTCTTGGTTTGAGTGTTAAAGAGATAATAACATTCAAACTTTGACGTGGTAGGAAAATTTGTTTTCAAAATCTAAAAACAAAATTTTTGTCATTAACCTAGATTTTAATCAAATGATCATAAATTCTTTTTAGATGACGATCCTCAATTCGCTTAGTCGCTTACTTGAAAAGAACCAATTGACGGGTCCTAACTATACAGGTTGGATTTGTAACCTTGAGCTCATTCTCACCACTAATTGCATAGAGTATGTGATAAAAAATAACAAGCACAAGACTCTTAGGAATGCTTGGGCGAGGGAGTTCAATGTGAACTAGGATAAGGACAATACACTTACCCAGTGTTAAGTCCTTGGGTCGCTCTCCAATATGCTATGAAAGCAACAAGAGGAGATGCAAACTACCTCTGAGATCCTAATCAGTTTGAGGGAGATGTTCTGGGTTGTGAGTCAAACTCAGCACTATAATGTGCTTAAGGAGTTTCTTTCATATAAGATGAAGGCAGGGACTCCGGTGAGAGAGCACGTTCCTAGAATGTATGGACATATCTCAGAGCTCCAAAGATTTGGGATGAAGATTGATGATGAGACCCTTATAGACACCATCTTGCAATCTCTTCCAAGCTACTTCACTAACTTCATTGTCTCATTTCATATAGGAAAGATGAAGACAACACATGCTGAGTTCATCTCCTTACTTAAGTCAACAAAGGACATCATTAAGAAGGGAAATCTTGCTGAGAGTAGTGGGAGATTCAAGTGGAAGAAGAAGGGCAAAGGGAAAGGTTCTCAAAAGAAGAACAAATCTTCAGCTCCTTTTGCACATCTCACTTCTTCCAAGAAGAAGAAGGACAAGATGGAAGACACATGCCACTTTTGCAAGAATTCTTCTTGGTCACCGGAAATGAAGTACATGAAGCCCTGAAAAAAGAGCAAAGGCAAGGTCAATGCAAGTATAACATCTCTTCTCATCATTGAAACAAACTTGCTCATTGGACAAGTAGGAAGTTGGGGTTGTGGATTCTAGTGCATCTATTCATATTTGTAATTTGTTGCATGATTTCCAAGTGATCAGAAGGCTTAAAGAGGGAGAAGTGCAGGTCATGATGAGATCCGAGGCAATGGTTGCAACAAAAGCCATAGGGAACTGTAGGCTCAAGATGCCCAAGGGGCACATCTTGCTACTTAGAGAGTATCTACATACCTTTCATTAGGATGAACCTTTTTCTCTATCTAAGCTAGTTAGATATGGTTATTCTTTTCATTTTGAGGATATTCTTATTGTAAGATGTTATAGTAAAGAAATTGCATTTGATTCCATTACTCCTGGTGGTTTGTGTGAGCTGGATGATTGTGAATGTGTCTTGAATGCTTCTGATGTTATGATTGAGAATCATATACCTTTTAAGCATGCTAGGGAAAATGTAGACAAAACCATTGTGATTTGGCATTAAAGGTTTGGACATATGTCTATTGATAGAATCGATAGACTTATAAAGGATGGATCCTTCGACTTACTGAAGGTTTAACCTTTGCCTAGCTATGAATGTTATATTTGTGGGAAAATGTCCCGACCACCCTTTCTTGGAAAGGGAGTCAGACATGAGAATTTGCTGGATCTCGTACATACATATCTATGTAGTGCATTTAGTACTGCCACTAAGAATGGTCAACAGTATTTTGTGCCATTTGCCGATGACTATTTGCGGTATGGATTCATTTACTTGATGCATCACAAGTCTGAAACCTTTGAAAAGTTTAAAAAATATCAGGCATTGGTTGAGAACCAAACGAGTAAATGAATCAAGGCAATTTAGTCAAACCGAGGAGGTGAATACTTTTACGAGGAATTCAAAGAATACCTCAAAGAGAAAGGAATAATATTTGAACTCACACCCCTTGGTACTCCACAATTAAATGCTGTATTTGAAAGATGCAAGTGCACCTTGTTGGACATGGTGATGTCCATGATGAGTAATGTGGAATTGTCGCTTTACTTCGGGGGGTATGTGATAACACTGCATCTTGTGGTGATAATTCTGTTAAATAGGGTCCATCTTAAGAATAAAATGCACAGATAACACATCATAAATAGAATGGGACCATTGCATGCATCATACGTCAAGATTGCTTATAAAACAGTATTAATGGCTATTTGTATAAGCACTTGTCAAAGTAGGCTTCAGATGAGCAATCAGACTGCACGAATGGATTTAGAGCAACGAACGGAGTCCAACGGACTCGAGATCGGCCAAATCTGACATCCGAAGCTCCTACAATGGGCCCAAGAAGTTCTGACCGTTGATCTGATGATCAACGATCCATGACGCACCACGTGTCGCCCACTCGCCGTGTCCAGACCGCCGCCCGCTTCCACCTTCACCCGGAGGACGAATCTCAGCCGCTCACGCACCCGCCCTCGCCGCAACAAAGCAGCGGGCGTAGGGCAGCGGTTGGAGCGCTCACCCACGCTCACGCGACGCGGGTTCGAATCGCGCTGCGCTGAAATTAGGAGACGCAGGCGAAATTGGACTGCCCGATTGGCAGCAGACGAGCGTGATCGCAAGATGTGGCGCCCACAGATGCACCTTGACCAAGGGCGCGCGATGACGCGGTCGCGAGGGCGCGATCCAGGCGTGTGCCCCGCGCGGGATCCCAGCCGTTCGATCTTTGATAGGACGGCTTACGACGCGCGCACATGGATCAGGTGCGAAGAAGCACGGCTGCAGGTGAGCGACCGATGGGTCGGGGCCTTCACCGACGTTTTGGAAGGGTTTTAGCGACGTCCTGGACGTCACTAAGACCCCTTCTTCATTTGGAAAGCCCTTCTCCCTATTTAAACCCCTTCCAACCACCCATTTAAGGCATTCACTCCACTTGCAAATGCTCTACCCCCCTCCTAGCTACCTTTAAGCCCTTTTGTAATCGCCGGAGATGACGAGCCGCCGACGGTGGCCTCTCCACCACCGTCGCTACCTCGCCGTCCCCCCCCCTCTCTCTCTTCCCTTCTTTTAAGCTTTACTTTACTTATGTTCAAGCATTTATCTAATGTTGTAATTATGAACTAAAGTTGCATGATTAATGAAGTTGTTTTCTATTCAATTGCTTGCTCTATTTTCTATTCCAGTTGCATGTTGCGAATGAAACAATTCTAACCCTAATCTCTCTCTCTCTCGCTTTTCACCCGCACCTTTTCGCAAGTAAAACCCCACGATTTTTGTGACAATAAGTAATAAGAAAAATTCGATTTTTGCGCCTCCCTGAGACCGACACTCGGACTCACATCCGTTTCTTTACTTTAAAACCGACGTCACAAGTGCAAACTATAACGACACTTCCAAATACATATGCACGCGTACATCAGTTTTTGGCGCCGTTGCCTGGGAGGCAACGGATTTGTTTTGTCACTTCCATTTTATATCCATGCTCGCATCGTCTAACGCATTGTCTCCTTTTACTTCATGGTTGCAAGAATTCGACGTTTGGACGGCGAAGCAGCACAACTCATGACGGTAACAAGGGAGTAGGCGCAACAAGGACCGATCGTGAGTAGTTCTTCACTCATGATTGTTTGCTTGCTTGAAAATCTAAAAAAATTGTAAAATTGAAAAAAAAATTGGCGTGGTGTATGATTACCTGACCCACATCCTTAACACATCACCCAACAAAAAATATACACTCTAACATTCTGAATAAACTCTTGGAGTGTTCTTTTCTCTTTTTGAGTGGTGTTTGCGAAGCCACCTTGGATTGATTTGGGCCGCACCACTCAACCCTAAAAATGACTCATCTAATAGAAGCTGCATGATCATTAGGATGAGTACATTAAGGTTTTAGAGCCTCTACACAATAAAAGGAAATCTACTTTCACCGAATTGTGTGCAAAACTTGACGTGCCCACTGAAACTTGTCTGAAAAAATTAAGACACGTCAATCCTAAAAGACACTAAAGTAAGGATGAAACAGTAAAAGACACCACATCTTAAAAAATCCTTCCTTGAAAACCATATTTTGATAAAAGCACACACACTGAAAGTGGAAAACTAAGAGGTACTATCTCAATCAATGCCTCATCACATAACCCTAGCACAAGCACTATCCTAGCCCTTTTAAAACTGAGTAGACGTGCCCTAGGCAGGACTGAGTTAAGTCTCGAGAGGGGAGGTTTTGTTCGCTGGGCACTTGGCTTTCATTTCCTTGGTAGAATCTGGTGACTAGGCTACAGGGTAGTGTCAAATGACCGCGGTTGTGGGGTCTATGGAACCGGCGGCGCAAGCCAAAGGAAGAACCTTCCCTGCAATCCCCTCGTAATCAACCTGGCCAGATTAGCTTTGGGAAGGGGAGTCCAGTGCTTAAGGACTTAATCACCCTTTTTTAGATTTCTAGGTCTCCTAAGGAATACACCATAAAGACTAGGCTTGTTTGCTTGATTGAATACACACTTCTCGCATCTATCGCTCTCCGCATCCCCTCCTGTTCTTCTCTAGTGTATGCACGGGAGACGCTCACTGCATCTCGAGTTGTTTATTTTGGGATGGGAATCCAGGCGACTTGATTCTGTTAGAAACATGGCTGAACCTAGGGTAGATGAGGTTGAGGACCAACCCCCATCGGACACAATGGCCATCATCCAAGCCCAGATTAACACAAACCACCAGCTTTAGCAACAACAGATCCACACTATCATGCAAGCCATACATCGGTTACAGAACCCACAAGGGCAACCACCACCACCTTTCTAAGGCCCAAAAGGGCAACCACCACTTGATCTACCACCATTCCAGGATCAACTAAGACCCCTCCGCGATTTCTACAATCCTTCTGCTATTAGAGTCGAGCCACACCTTAGGATCCCCGAAGGGGGAGATGATTTTGAGCTAAAACCAAACGCCTTAAGTCTGATCCAAAGCCACTTCCATGGAAGCTCAAATGAGGACCCCTTCCAGCACCTAGAGGATCTTGACCGGATAGCCTGAACTGTGAAACCTAGGAACATTGCATGCATCATACGTCAAGATTGCTTATAAAACAGTATTAATGGCCATTTATATAAGCACTTGTAAAAGTAGGCCTCAGATGAGTAATCAAACTGCATAGTTGGATTCAGAGCGACGAATGGAGTCCAACGAACTCGAAATCGGCCAAATCCGACATTCGGAGCTCCTACAATGGGCCCAAGAAGTTCTTACCGTTGATATGATGATCAACAACCCACGACGCGCCACGTGGCGCCCGCTCGCCGCATCTAGACCGCCACCCGCTTCCACCTTCACCCAGAGGACAAATCTCAGCCATCGATCTTCGATCGAACAGCTGAGAGCCGCTCACGCGCCCGCCCTCGCCGCGACAAAGCAGCAGGCGCAACGCAGCGGTCGGAGCGCTCACCCGTGCTCACACGATGTGGGTTCGAATCGCGTTGCTCTGAAATGCGAAGACTAAGGCGCGCACGGGCGAAATTGGACCACCCGATCGGCAGCAGACGGGCGCGATCGCGAGACGTAGTGCTCGCAGATGCGCCCTGACCAGACGCTCACGATGACACAGGCGCGAGGGAGCGATCCAGGCGTGCGCCCCACACGGGATCCTAGCCGTTTGATCTTTGATAGGATGGCTTACGACGCGCGCACATGGATCAGGTGAGAAGAAGCACGGCTGCGGGCGAGCGACCGGTGGGTAGGGACCTTCACCGATGTTTTGGGAAGGACGTCACTAAAACCCCTTCTTCATTTGGAAAGCCCTTTTCTCTATTTAAACCCCTTCCAACCACCCATTCAAGGCATTCACTCCACTTGCAAATGCTCTACCCCCCTCCTAGCTACCTTTAAGCCCTTTTGTAATCGCTGGAGACGATGAGCCGTTGATGGAGCCCTCTCCACCACCGTGGCTGCCTCGCCGTCCCCCTCTCTCTCTCTTCCCTTCTTTTAAGCTTTAGTTTACTTATGTTCAAGCATTTATCTAGTATTGTAATTATGAATTAAAGTTGCATGATTAATGAAGTTATTTTCTATTTAATTACTTGCTCTATTTTCTATTCCAGTTGCATGTTGCGAATGAAACAATTCTAACCCTAATCTCTCTCCCTCTCGCTCTCTCTCTTGCTTTTCACCCGCACATTTTCGTAAGCAAAACCCCACGATTTTCGTGACAATAACTGACAAGAATCCGATTTTTTTGCCTCCCTGAGACAGACACTCGGACTCACATCCGTTTCTTTACTTTAAAACCGACGTCGCAAGTGCAAACTATAATGACACTTCGAAACACGCGCACGCGCACGTCAGTATGCATTGGATACGACATACATTCTGAATAGAGTTCCAACCAAATCTATTCCTTAGACTCCACATAAGATGTGGAATGGAAGTGAACCAAGTGTTAGACACATGGTTTTATGGAATCTTACAAACTGGCCAAGGATTTCGAGTTATGTAGCCCATGTTAAGAACATGAATCCCAACAAACTGGAATCCTACACTACCAAGTGCTACTTCATTGGGTATCCAAAGGATAGTAGAGGTCATTACTTTTATGACCTTGAGACCTAGAAGGTATTCATCTTTAGGAATGCTTGATTCTTGGAGGACGAGTTCCTTAAAGGCCAAGATAAGCATAATGTAAGAGAACTTGTGTTACGCCTTGATAATCCTCTCGACAGATAGAGAGGGATCACTAGGTGTGTACGTGTCCAGGTCCCAGTTATCGAGTGACTTAGGATATAATTCGTGGTCCCACCAACTAAGAACGTCATTGGGAGCTGATTTTTGAAATAAACTGTGGGGTCGAAACCTGCAGAAAATTCGAAAGAGTTTCCCATGTTTATACAATATTGTCCCAAAATAGTAAAACACAAGTGGGCACACTCCATAACACAAGGCGGTAAACTACATGAAACGACGAAGAGGAATGGTGAAATATTACCACTCATCACCACAAGCATCCACATTCAATCACAACATGCCATGCAGTTCACTATTTGGTACGAGAGAAATACAAAAATTTAAAGTTTATACTTACAAGCCAAAGACCAAGGAAATCATCTTGCTACCACTCTAAATAAAAGAAAAACCAACTAAAGGTTTTACATTAGATACCAATAATCTACCTAAGAGAAGAAATGAGAAAAAATTCTATTATCTACTCAGGTCTCAAGCTTAAATCTACCGTAACGAATTACTGGCACCACTGCAACAGACACCTAAAAATGGGTTACAAAAGCAAGGATCAGCCAACTAGCTCAGTAGGGATATAATACGTGACTAGCGAAATAGAGAAAAGTAGTGCGTGGATTTCTTCCCTATAGGCCAACCACAAGCCATCTCCCCTATATACTTACACCTTGGTGCCGTAGCAAGCTAACCACTAGTCTTTTCCCATGTCCCATCATTAACCTAAATTTCATTAGTATTACAAGCTAGCTACAAGCCTTTTTATCCATTTACCAGGATTTATTCACATGATTATTCAGCCTTATTATCACGACTTATTCTCTCACTCGCCTCATAAGTCAAATTATGGAAAATCATTCATCTCTATTAGAGGAGATTGAGACGTATCCTTCCCTTTGGGTCCCAACTTGATAGTCTCTCCGTAGCAAGGGGAAGGGTTAGCAGAGCTGATAACCCTCGCGAAAGGCGTACCCATTCTCGACGTATTGAGAGCGCTCTTTATCTTGGTCAAAAGAGTCAGGCCTCTTGGGAGCTACCTAGGCCAACGCCTTACGATAGTAAAGAGTAAGCTCGATTTGTGCCCCCACAAGGTCCAGTCACAGATCATTTCAGGTTAGAAATGGCAGAGTTGGTTAGAATTGTTAGGTCACACCAATGCTCCCACTAGTGTGTGTGGTCTTTGGGATTACCCTCTCAATTCTCCATTGGATGAGATCTCAACCAACTCCTCTCGGTACTCCATCATCCTTCGCTTAAGCGGGCGCCTAACGAGCCTCTAGTTGCGAGTACCATGTACCCCGGCATCCTCTGCTATACATGTGGGCACCTATTCATCCTAGAGCTATGAGTACGTCCACATCAAGTCGGATTCAGGTACTTTCAAGTACCTAAACTCGGTGAGAACCCCTAGCTTGATGCCGTACCCGAGAACCATGCACGTTCTGAGGTAGATCTCCGGTAGCCTCTAGCCACCACATATCCTCGGGTATCTAACCCGAACAATGAACCAGTGGTTTACGAAGTCAATGGATGCAGCCCTACGAGCTCACCTAGTAGACTTACCTTTTTATCCACTTTGAATTCAATGTTAAGAACGAAATCTTAGGGACCTACTGGATCACCTGAGGTTTAACCTTAGACCTTAGGCCGGATCCAAGCTTCTCGTTTAGATTCATAACAAAGTCGCCAAGATTCGACATCTCAGGTCTCACTTAAGATTTAGTCGATTATATTTTGGCTTTTAATCTGTCTCCTTAAGGGTTCCCCTACAAAAAACATACTAGGCCATCATTACCACAGGTGGCATTTAAGTCTACTAGTTCTTAATAGTTATTAGTATATTAGCTTTTCCTCTCATTTTCCCTAATTGCATTATCAATTCCAAAGCATGTTCTAGGTGCTCATTTAACACTGGCCACCAGAAGGGACTGGTAACAGTATTGACTCTCAGTACCGGTACTAGGCACCTCCAGTCTCCAACCTGTCTCCCATTCAAATCTAGGTCGATGGCCAATACTGGTACTAGCACTTAGTACCGACATTGGGCATCCCTAGATCCCAATTCACACATCCCAAATTTAGCCTAGGTTGATAGCCAGTATCGATCCCAATGTTTAGTACCAGTACTGGATGTTCCCAACACCCAATTCTAAATGAAAACATGGTGATATCCCAAGCATAACTCTTCCTTTGAGCCATAAGACTTGAATTCATCTTTTGTACATTACAAGGTATAAAATGACATTCTCAACCATCCAAGACCCCATAACAAATGAGCACGACAGTAATCTAGCATACTCTTAAGCCCATCCCTAGGCTTTCACAACTTTTATGATCATTTAATATCCATACTGAGGACAGATTATGATCTTAAAACCCCTTGAATCTATCGACTTCAAACCTAATTATAAGTCATTGTGATATTTTTACGAGTCATTGTAAGCAAAGAAAATCCCCATTCCAACTCAGATCTTAACACATGGCTGTGAACTCACATACATGCAACCACATACACAAGCATTCGCCATCATGCAAGTAACACAACTACACATAAATGCCCTAGCCATAGCATGCTGAAAACTCACTATTTCCAATATTCTCAAGAGACTCGAAGCCAAACATGCTAAGTCTGAAAATTTCATATCTAAATTACTATGTTTCCAAATCTCTTAGGCATTCAAGAGATAAAATGAAAAGAGGGTAACCAACAAAGAGATCCTTGATAAATGTCAGTTTATCATCATTCTTATGCATTAAAACAAATCTAGCTTTTAGGATTTTAACTCTGCAAACGGATTTTTAAGCTGCAAGGCATAAATTAGGTTAAGCATGCATTATACTTTTTCTTGTCTTTTTGATGTGTGTATTTAAGTGTTAGGATTAATCAGATTGTCAGATCCCTAAAATCCTAGTACTCAGGAAGGCAACTAGTGAAGGAGAAACTCAAACCAGCTGGGACTCAGCCTAATCTAGCTCATCATAACTGGATACTAGCTCACTTGAACTAGGGTTAGCTCATCGTAGTTCCATTTAGCTCATATCAGCTGAATGCTCACCTTAGCTCAAGTCAACTCAGATCCAGCTCAACTTAGTTGAGTCTAGCTCATCTCAGCTCCCATCAATTCACTGGGAGCTCTAGCTAGCTCAGTTGAGTTGACTGGAGTCCACCTCAGCTCAGGTCCAGCTACCTCTAACTTTGCTCAACTCAAGCCCGCTCAAGTCCAGCTCCGGGGGACTCCACTTAGCTCAACTTAGTTGAGTTAAGCTACCTTAGCTACTCCACCTAGCTAGGTCCTCCCAGGGAAAATTAGACCCAGCTCACCTCAGCATACCTTAGCAAAAGCCAGCTTACTTTAGCTTAGCGTAGCAACTAGCGAAGAACTAGCAAGCTAAGCCAGCTAAAGTAGCTCCTCGCCATCTTCTTCAGCAGCTACTAGCTTCAGTTCAGCTCCAAACATCTCTTCTTCATCTCCTCTCTTCAAAACCCTAGCTCAAATTGCCTCCTCCTCTACTCTCCTTACTAGCTAAGCTAGCTTAGCTTAGCTAAGCAGCTCCCATGGTCATCCAACTTAACCTTAATTCCCATCTAACTAGCCCACCTACTCCAACTCCACCTAAGCACCACCTAAACTCCACCTAAGCTCCACCTAAACTCCACCTAAGCTACTCCAACTTGGCACTACCTCTTCACCCCACCATCTCCAAAAGCCACCTTCAAAGGTGGCGCCAACTTTCCCTCCAAAACCCCCACTAATCACCACTATCCATCTCCTTTAGAACCCATCTCCACCATCCACATACCCACCTTCTAGAAACCCATTGTTGGCGCCAACTCTAGGTGTCCCTTCATGTACATAACCACCCCCATGGCACCCCCTTGGTTGGCACCAACTAGTCCTAACCCTAGGATGAACATAACCACCCATAACCACCACCTAAATGCATCCTAGCCATCCACCTAACCCACGCCAACTATCCCCCTCTCCACCTCTATAAAAACCCTCCTAACCACTACTAAAAACCTATCCTCCATTAGTGTTAACTCTACCCTAAGCCCACCTATAACTCACGACCAAGAAGAAGAAGGAAGGAAGGAGATTAAGGAGGCTATCCCTTGCCTCCTTGGTGCCTTCTTCCTTTTCATTCTTCTCCTTGTGCCAAGCCAAGAGGAGGAGCAAGCTTTCATTAAAGAGGACAGCCAAGCATTGGAAGAGATCTTGAGGGTGGTCTACACCCACCGTTGGAGAAGCCATTAAGGTGGAAACCATCCACCTTGGAGGAGCTAAGGCATGCCCTCCATTGGGCTTGCCAGGAAAAGCTATTCAAGGAGAAGAAAGGAGTCCTTTTTAACTACGAGAGCAACCGCAGTTGGAACAAGAACTTCACCCTTTTTATCATCAACATCCAGGATGTTTGTTTTATTTGTTTTCAGTTTTACTTTTTGTAGTGAAAGCTTTCCTCTGTAGTTGTAAAATAAAAACCCATTTTCTATAAAGTTATCTTTTCATTTTGGTGCATCTTCTTCTTACTTTGATTTTGTTTTGATACTTTTACACTTTCTTCCCAATTATCCTAGGCGCTCAATTGCCTAAGGTGAGCTTTGGGAAGAGGTCATTCTTGTCACCTAGTTACTGAATTAGAATTAGTCTTTTCCCGTCAACATTTCGCATTGCCTTATTTATTCAAATATATATATATATATATATATATATAAAAGTTGATTTCTTTTTTTTCAAGTAAGAGATATGAAATTATAAAAATTATCTTCTTGAATGACTTTATATACTTTATTATTTAGATCTTATAAATTTAAAAATAAATTAATTTTTTATATGTTACAATGATTTTAAAAATTCTAATTACAAATCACCTAAAAATCCAATCAATCCCTACATTACCTTCAGCACAAACCTTCACGTGGCGGCTGCCCTCTTCCGAATTCCTCGCCCCAACCACAACGGAGACGTGTCAGTATTACACACCCTCTAGAAAATAGTCCCCAACTCATCTTTAAAAATCCCCGAAATCGAGTAAAAGTATCTAGGGCATAGGGATTTAGACCAAGAGAGCGAAGGGGAACGCACCAAGTACGAGGCTTCGAGGGGACCGATTCTCTCCTGTTGACCTCGATTAAGCAACATCAACAGCAACGGCAGTGGCTGAGGAGCTAGATGGGCTGCTGCGAGGAGCCGCAGCCCGTGCCTACGAGCGTGAGGATGCTCGCAGTGGCAGTAGAAGGGGGCGGCAACGACTAGTTGGCGAGCGAAGGGCTTGCACAAGCATCAGTCGTGGCTGCTACCATCCTCAAAGCAGGTCGTGCTCACCGCCGGTCCGACGCTGCAGCCGTCCCTGCCACCGACTGCAGCCGCACCCACTCTCCACCACTGCTGCAGTTGTCACCTACACGTCCCTCCCTCTCGCAGGAACAAGAGCAGCAGCAGCAACGATCGATGAGGAGAAGGAGGTTCGACCACCAAGGAGGAGGAAGGGGAGGAGAGGAGAGGCCGGCGGTGAGGGGGGATGGCTGCGCAACAAGGAAATGGGTGGAGGAGGAGACCATCGATCGATGGTGGTCACCCTCGCCCTCTCCTGGGAACGACGGGGGGTGGCTTCCCCCTCAGGCCAATCACAAGGTAAATAAAAAAAAAAAAGAAAAATAAATTGCCGAGCACACCCTTACACCTATAATTTATTAACAACGAGTCTACGAATAAAGTTCCCTCAAACGAGACCCCTCGACCAAAAAAAAATCTTGCTGGAGCCCTCCGCATCGAGAAACAATCCCTTAACATTCCAATCGAGTAATGAAATGAAAATCAAGTAGAGGTTCAACTTGTAAGGGCATAAAAAATCACAGAGGGAAGGGGTTGACTATGAGGAAACCTTATCCCCTGTTGCCATGCTTAAATCTATTCAAATTTTGCTAGCCATTGTTGTGCACCATGACATTTGATAGATGGATGTCAAGATAATTGTCTTCAATAGTTTCGTCGAGGAGGACATCTACATGGAACAATTAGAGGGTTTTCAAGTAGATGATGGGGAAAGAAAGGTGTGCAAGTTAAAGAAGTCCATTTATGGACTTAAACAGGTTTCTCGTAGCTGGAACCTTTAGTTTGATGAAATCATGAAGAGTTATGGATTCCATCAGAATGCGGATGAACCTTGTGTCTACAAGAAGGCCAGTGGAAGTGCTATCACCTTTCCGGTACTGTACGTGGACAACATCCTACTCATTGGAAATGATACAGGAATGTTATCCAATGTTACGCTTTGGTTGTCCTAAAACTTCGAGATGAAAGATCTCGGGGATGCCTCTTACATCTTAGGTCTGAAACTGTTCAAAAATATAAAGAAGAGAATATTGGGATTGTCACAGCAGGGATACATATCCAAGGTCCTGGAGAGATTTCGCATGGATATCACCAAGAAGGGCTTCCTTCCCATTAGACAGTGTACACCTGTCAAAGGGAATTTCTCCCTAAACGATTAAGGAGAAGAAAGCTATGGGTGGATATCCAGACACTTTTGTAGTAAACAGCCTGATGTATTCCATGATTTGTAGTGGGAGTGGTAAGCCGTTACCAATCCAACCCAGGATAGGAACACTGGGTTGTTGTCAACAACATCCTCAAGTACCTAAGGGGTGTAGTTTCCTTACTAGGAGGGGATAACGTAATAAATTGCGGAATAGAATATAAATAATTTCACAAAAAAATTCAATCACATAATGACACAATTATTTTTAGGTGGAAACCCAAATCGGGTGAAAACCACCACCTAACCCTCTCGAGTTAGGATTTTTTTATCAACCAAGTTGATCAAATCCACTAAACGAATCACTTAAACGAGGGTGATTCAACCTCAATTACAACCACGCTACTTTATACAATGGTAGCGTACTTCAAACCACTTCTCTTCACGAGAAGGATTTTGTCTCATGAAGGAGACGGGAATTTGCAAAGCGAATACCCAACCAAAGTAATAAAGATAAATAACAGCAATCCTATAGAGCCAACAAAGATTTAAACCTAGCTTCTATAGGAATTAGGAAACTCCCCTTTGATGGAAGTGCGTCGAATCGATGACGCGAGTGCGTGACCCACGCAATGGCGCAACGTCGCTATCGTGAACTACGGCAGGAGAGTGGGTGCGCAAAGGCTTGATGCTCTCTAGATGAAGAACTTGAGCTTAGAGAGTAAAGACTTCTCTTGGACAAAAGAGTACAAATGCTTGTTCTTGGTGTGTCTAGGTGTATATTGAGTGGCAAAGGCTCCCCTCTATTTATAGAGGCCTTAGGAAGGCTTTGGAAGGCTTTGGAAAGCTTCCATAGCCGTTGGATGCAAAGCCCAAGAAAATCAAGCCGAAATCAGGATCAATCATTGCACTGATAGGGTTATCAGACATCTGATCCTGGCATCAGACGTCTGGAAAACCAGTTTAAGACGTCTGGGAACAAAGTCAGATGTCTGATTTTAGGTGGGTTTCTTCATTACTTGAATCAGATCTAAACAGGGTTCTAGTGCAAGTCCATCAGACGACATACAGGACGTCTGGAACTATGTCTGGACGTCTGGAAACCTACTTTTCTGCGGGAATGGATTTCCAAGAGAGTGCAATGGCTAGAAAATCTCTGAGAAGAGATTTTCGGGTTAGCCGAAGCAAAACGGTCATATATCAGACGTCTGGAAACACTTACGGATGTCTGATAAGGCTTTAACGGTCATATCCTTCAGTGTTTGTTAAACCAGCCAATGGTCCACTAATTAGACGTCTGGACTAAAGTCTGGACATCTGATTTCATCAGACAGAACTAAATAAGTCCAGCCAAAATGTTATCGGACGTCTGAGACAACAGTCAGACGTCTTAAAACTCATTATCAGACGTCTGATTTTCGGATTAGACGTCTGAAAAGGCTATTTGAACCCTATATTGGTTTTCTAAGTTCTCTACAGAAAACCAAAGTATCCTAGGGTTGTGTAGGTGTTCCGAGGACTACTGTTAGGGTACATTGATGCACTTTAACATGATGTTCTAAGGAACGAAAAGAGTAAAGAAATAAAGATAAAAGTACATGAAAGAAATAAACAGAATTCTATCTTATTCTTCTTGTCCTTCCATCTTCAATCTATCGCTCCTCGCGAATCTCCTCTGTTCTCCATCAAGCTCCTCCAATCCGTCCTGGATGCGAGCTCGAACTCCGTCTAATCACGTCTCCATTTGCAATTGTCCTGAAATCTAAGACTCCAAGTGCAAATGTTAAATGACACGTGTTTTATTATCATCAAAACAAACGATCGTGGTGCTCTAGCACCAACAATCTCCCCCTTTTTGATGATGACAAAATCATAAATAATGCAAAAAATCCTCCCCCTTTTTGACATTATCAAAAAGGTTTGATTGATTTTAAATTTCCTATAACTCCCCCTTAAAACATCCTCTTCTATGAATTTCTTTTAACAAAAGTAATGTCATCCCCCTTTTTGTAACAATAAGATAGCTGTTTTTCTTCTCCCCTTTACTAAAGGAAATTTAGCTAACTTACATTTCCCCCTTAAAAATTGACAATTAGCTCATAATTTTTTAACTTCCCCTATCTAAATGCTAATGATAAAAAGATAGGGTAAAGAATTTTTACCTCACCTAACATGGCCAATAAAATGGCCCAAATGGTGGTGGTGGATGCCACATCGGATGGGGCTCCCATCCGTAGCTTGGAGGCCAGGGTATCGGTGCTGGTCTCCAATCTGGTGGTCAACGTGCGGCGGGTCCATTGTTTGTTTGCCATCTCGTCGATCTTCTTATTCTCCTCCTTGGTCTACTCCTTGGTTCTCCCAACTCGAGTTGACCAGCCTTGAGCTTGTAGGTCCAGTCCTTTGTGTTGTAGTTATCCCTGAAACCTACAAAACAAGATTCCAATTCTTTCTTCGGTATCCAAGTGAGTTTGGATCCGGATCTGTTAGTGGGTCTCCTTGACGGAGATCCTTTCTCAACCTTAGGGCTATAAAAATTATCTACTTTGTTGATTAATTTATTAGAGTTTTTCCTAAGACATGCAATTTCTTTTTCTATAATATGCATCTTAGTCTTTAAATCAGAAATTTCTAACTTTAATCTATCATTTTCTTCAATCAATTTAGTATTTTCATTGATTAAATTTTTATTTTTTAATAATAGGTTATTATCCTTAGGACTAGTTTCTATGTCCTTGAGTTATTTTTCTAACCTATCATTTTCATTTTAAAGAAAACTAAGGTTCTTTTTAATATTTTTATTTTCTATCTTAAGTGCTTTACTAACTTCAAAAAGCTCATTAAATGCATCTTATAAATCGTAATTTACCTCGTTGTCTAAGTCGCTTCCGCTGTCGCTGTCGCTATCACTTCCTCTGGCCATGAAACTGAAGCAAGCGATTTCTTCTTCTATAGACTTTTCTTCTTCCTCTTCCTCCGAGCTCGAATCGTCCCAAGTGGCTTGGAACGCCTTCTTCTTAGACTTCTTCTCCTTTTCTTTCTTTTCCTTTTTGAGAAGAGGGCATTCTGGTCGCAGATGCCCTTTCTCGTTGCAGTGGTAGCAACGTCTCGGGCTTTCCTTCTCCTTTTTCTCTTTCTATGATTCCCTACAAAACTTGAAAATTTTCTTAAGTAAAATTTTAAAGTCTTTGTCGTCGGAACTTATCTCGCTATCTGACGCGACTTTGAAGGTGAGAGTCTTCTTCGGTTTTGGCTCCGGTGTATCCTTCTTCTTCTGCTTCAACTTTGTCTCGTAGGCCATTAGATTGCCTAGGAGATCTTCCATGTTGAGCTCCTCCACTTCGTTCGCCTCCTCGATGGCGGTGACTTTCTGTTCCCCTCCACTTATCTTGAAGCTCCCCCTTAATGAAAGTCTTCCCTAAAGCTTTCAAATTATTACAATGAGAGTGAACCTAGTGTTCATCTCACTTAAAGATTCGTTAGGTTTCATAGAAAAAGATTCAAATTCTTGAGAAAGTAAATTTATTTTAGAAGTTTTTACCTTAGAGGTACCTTCGTGAGTTACCTCAAGTGTGTGCCAAATCTCGTATGCGGTGGTGCATTGCGAGATTCTGTTAAACTCCTCCGGATTGAGCGCCCAGTAAAGGGCGTTTATGGTCTTCGCGTTCAAAGAGAGCTCACGAATTTGTTATTGCGAGTAGCCTCCCGCGGGTTTCTCTGGGATCTCAAATGGCGTCTCGCACCTAGCCCAAATCGTGAAGTCATTGGCTTAAAGCCAACTCTTCATCCGCAGCTTCCAGTAGGGGTAGTTGCTCCCATCGAAGAACGGTGGACGGGTTGTGGACTGCCCCTCGGAGATCCGAATTGCGGAACTACTCCTCTCCATGATCTTCTTGCCAGGTGTTACTCCGATTAGCAAGAACCTGCTCTGATACCAATTGTAGTTTCCCTACTAGGAGGGGATGACGTAATAAATTGTGGAATAGAATGTAAACAATCTCACAAAAAAATTCAATTACAAAATGTACACAATTATTTTTAGGTGAAAACCCAAACCGGGTGAAAACAACCACCTAACCCTCTCGAGTTAGGATTTTCCGATCAACCAAGTTGATCAAATCCACTAAACGAATCACTTAAACGAGGGTGATTCAACCTCAATTACAACCACGTTACTTTATACGAGGGTAGCGTACCTCAAACCCCTTCTCTTCACGAGAAGGATTTTGTCTCATGAAGGAGACGAAAATTCGCAAAGCGAATACTCAACCAAAGTAACAAAGATAAATAACAATAATCCTATAGAGCCAACAAAGATTTAAACCTAGCTTCTATAGGAATTAGGAAACTCCCTTTTGATGGAAGTGCGTCGAATCGATGACGCGGGTGCGTGACCCACGCAACGGCGCAACGTCGCTCTCGTGAACTACGGCAGGAGAGTGGGTGCGCAAAGGCTTGATGCTCTCTAGATGAAGAACTTGAGCTTGGAGAGCAAGGGCTTCTCTTGGACAAAAGAGTGCAAATGCTTGTTCTTGGTGTGTCTAGGTGTATATTGAGTGGCAAAGGCTCCCCTCTATTTATAGAGGCCATAGGAAGGCTTTGGCAAGCTTCCATAGCCGTTGGATGCAAAGCCCAAGAGAATCAGGCTGAAATCAGGATCAATCATTGCACTGACAAGGTTATCAAACGTTTGATCCTGGCATCAGACGTCTGGAAAACCAGTTTAAGACGTTTGGGAACAAAGTCAGATGTCTGATTTTAAACAGCTTTCTTCCTGACTTGAATCAGATCTAAATAGGGTTCTAGTGCAAGTTCATCAGACGACATACATGACGTCTGGAACTATGTCTGGACGTCTAAAAACCTACTTTTCTACGGGAATGGATTTCCAAAAGAGTGCAGCGGCTAGAAAATCTCTGAGAAGAGATTTTCGGGTCAGCCGAGGCAAAACGGTCATGTATCAGACGTCTGGAAACGCTTACGGACGTCTGATAAGGCTCTAATGGTCATATCCTTCAGTGTTTGTTAAACCAGCCAACGGTCCACTAATTGGACGTCTGGCAAAATCATCAGACGTCTGGACTAAGGTCTGGATTTTTGATTTCATTAGACAGAACTAAATAAGTTCAGCCTAAATGTTATCGGACGTCTGAGTCAACAGTCAGACGTCTTAAAACTTATTATCAGACGTTTGATTTTCGAATTAGACGTCTGAAAGGCTGTTTGAACCCTATATTGGTTTTCTAAGTTCTCTGCAGAAAACCTAAGTATCCTAGAGTTGTGCAGGTGTTCCTAGGACTACTGTTAGGGTACTTTGATGTTCTTTAACATGATGTTCTAAGGAACGAAAAGAGAAAGGAAATAAAGACAAAAGTACATGAAAGAAATAAACAGAATTCTATCCTATTCTTCTTGTCCTTCCATCTTCAATCTATCGCTCCTCGTGAATCTCCTCTATTCTCCATCAAGCTCCTCCAATCCGTCCTGGATGCGAGCTCGAAGTCCGCCTAATCATGTCTCCATTTGCAATTGACCTGAAATCTAAGACTCCAAGTGCAAATGTTAAATGACACGTGTTTTGTTATCATCAAAACAAACGATCGCGGTGCTCTAGCACCAACAAGGGGGACTAACCCATCTCCAAAGACTAAGGATTATTGCTTAGTCTTTGGAGATGGGATCTCTAAGTGTTGGGGTACACCAATTTTGACTTCTAGTCGGATATTAACAATAGAAAGTCAACGTTAGGATTCATTTTCTGGTTGAATGGTGGTTCTGTAAGCTGGAGAAGCAAAAAGCATGATATCATGACTAATTCAACAAATAAAGCTGAATACATTGCTGCATCAGATGCAGCGAACAAGGCAGTATGGGTATGCAAGTTCATAGATGAACTTGGCATAGTTTCCTCAATATAGTCGCCAATCCCATTATTGTGTGACAACACAGGTGCCATTGCACGGGCAAAAGAGCCTCTCTCTTACTAGAAGATTAAGCATATTGAGAGGAGGCACCACATCATCTGGGAGATTGTCAAACGTAGAGATGTGATCATCACGAAGGTGCCCTTGAGGATAACATTGTTGATCCATTGATCGAGCCCTTCACTAGAGAGTCATTTGATCAGCATGTTCACAGTATGGGGTTGAAAGAGGTTCAGAAATAGCTTTAAAGCCAAGTGGGAGTCTATTAAAATTTGTATGCCTTGAGAAAGCCATCTGAGTATTTTGTAATATGATTAAATTTTATATGAATAAAAGAATTAGATTATTTCCAATTACATGACTTGGGTCCCTTAGTACAATTAGGGTTACGTACTTGACCAGATCAAATAATCCGATGTATGTTAACTCAAAGATCTAAATGATTTAGAGGATTTGATAGCACATCAAAAAATCATCTGATTCGATCATATATGATGAGTGGCTACTCATCATAGCTAAAAGGCTAAAGTTAAGCTAGAAACTGGGTTAAAAAATATCAAATTAACACATAAAAAGGGTTAAGTGTGGGAATCAAAGAAAAATACCTAAAACCTTAATTCTGTGTTAAAATTGCATAATTAGGTCATAAAACGAGATATTCTTGAGAAAAAGGTCAAATGGTGATCCATTGTTAATTGAACACACAAACAAGTTTAAAAATCCAAATCAAAAGTATAATTAATTTCTCAAATGTTCAATTGAGCACATATAAAAACTTGAAGGCATTTGGACATCATTAAGGCCTTAAAACTTAGAGTTTACATTTAGGTCCTTTATGCATTACATTTCCTATTTTAAAAAACTTTCCCGGACCTATTTGTAAGCTGCAGGGACCTCTTTGAAAGCTCGTAGGGTCCGTTCGGTTATTATTTCTTACCACTTATGGACCTACTTATAATTTTTCTACCCCTTCATAAGGGGTCTCTCCCTACAAATTGCCCAATAGAACTGGCAACCTGCTACCTCCGCACGTGCACTGTAGCAAGTAAAGAATATGGAGGATTTCGGTCATCCATTCTCCCTTGATTTTGATCTGTGGCCCGATCTGAATTGAAGCTTCGCGCAAAGCGGCGCGTGTGCTCACCTAACTCCCCAGATCCCATCCTATGGTCAGGTTTCAATTTGGCAGCCCACGCGCTCCTCTCCTCTCATCCTTGCTGTTGGTTCCCTCGACGTCTATCTTCACCCACACGGTGATTTGAGCCACTAAGATTGCTACTTAAGCACCTCAGTGGTCGCGCACGCAAAGGATCGCTCTCTCCTACTCTTTTAGCGATCGTTCCTCCACTCCAGTCTCCTCTCTTTATCAAATCCCTGATTTCACAGCCACCGGCTGTGAAATCCTCGACTTCTCTCCGACCCTCTTAGTCGCTAAGAACCTCATAGCACCTGAAGATGGCCCTCAAGCTTCACTAGAAGGCTTTTCCCTCCGCTAGAGCTCACCTCCCTCCCTTCTTCCTCCTTAGCCACCGGCTAAGGACCCGCAGGTCCCTTTCTTCTTGTTAGAATAGTTTTTATTGCTTTGTAGTTTAGCTATTGTAGTAGTTAGGTAGATTAGCAATAGAATTAGAGTTAGAATTAGTGATTAATTTGTTGTTCTGTTAGTTTAGCATTAGGAGTATATTTAGATTAGATTTTCCCCCCTTCACCTCCTCTGATCATTCCAGATTAGAGGGGATGGTTTCACACAGTCACTAATCATGAATTTTCTCCCTCTTCATGTTTTCCATATCGCTTCTGATTCCCGCAATTTGTTTCTCGCAATTCACCCACTCATTAGACCTAATTTTAGATCTGATTGCTTTCTAACTTCATATCTGAAATTAACGTCAAAAATCACATTAGGGGCTCCCCATTCATCCCATTTTATTCACAAAAGCCCCTGATCTGAGCTAAGAAGTGAATCAGTTTGCCAGATTTTCTATGAATTCAGATTTCAAAGATTTTTATTCATTTGCGCTTTGAATGCTTTTATCTTGCAAACTAAAGAATTTTGATTTTAATTCATTGATTGGCAGGGAATTTGAGGTGATTCTGAAGTCAGAATTCACCTCAGAAGAGCCATAATCTGATCTGTTATTTTTTAGGATTTCAATGTGTTGAATGCCTTGTAGAGCCAAGGAAGATCAACCATGTTGATTGAGTCTTTATTAGGGATTCTAATCTTAAGTATTTTTTTGAGAATCTGATTTTCACTTAAGGGATTCTCAATATCCCTTAAGATGTGTAACATCTTGGGATTCAGATGGATTTCTTATGCTGATTCTAACCCTTTCTACATGCTGTCTATAGCATCTGAAGGAGTTAGATCATTAGTTTTTGGATTTATTGTGTTGATCCTAACCCTTTCTACATGTTGTCTATAGCATTAGAAAGAGTTAGATCAACAGTTTTTATGGACTGAATAGTTGTGATTCTTGTGACAAGGAACTTGGATTTAAGATGCTGAACATCTGAGCATGGTTTTTATGTGAATTTAAATCCTTGTCAGAATGTGATTTAGTGATTTTTGTTTTGTGTTTTTGAATCCCAGAATTAGAGTAAATTGCTGCCATTGCAGTTACATTACCCCAAATCCCAGCTAAGTGATAGCCTGAAACAATCATTTTGAATCCCTAATCAGGCTGTCTTGAGTTTGATATGGGATTTAATTGGTTGATTTAAGCTATTAAGTAGTTGGAATTTAGCTTTCTTCCCAGTTGCAGACTTTTTTTGTCTTCCAGATGGATTAACTGCAGTAGCAATTAAGCCATCTGGAATTAAATTTGGTCTGTAGCAACTGCTTATGTCAGTAGCTGTTGGACTGCTGGATTTCTAGCAGCTATTGTGATGCTGTTGCCTTACTTCTGCTGTTTCAGCAGAAGATTTCTGGTCTAAGATCATTTGGACAGTAGCTTAGGTTTTAGTTTTGTTAAAATAGCTAACTGATGTATAAAGGTGTTTCTGAATTGTGTACAAGCATTCATGTAAACTCAATAAATTTTTAAGCTTGTCTAGAATGCTTGTAATCTTATTTTTGATCCTTTGTCAGCTAGTTTTAAGTTTAACTGTCCATTATGTATAATTTAAATGAATCCAAATTGAAATGTGTGCCAAAATGTTTGAATCCTTTATTTATCTTGTTTAGAGTCTCTTGAGGCAGTCCACTGCCTTTTGAAACACTTTAGGTTTCATTCTTGGCCTTAACACACATTAGAAAACCCTTGAAAGGCCTAGAATGTGTGAACTTTTGAATTAAATAAAAATTATAAAAAAATCTAAAAAAATAAAATAAACATGTTTGATTGAAGATTAGGTATTTCTTTAAATGCATAACAAGATTCATGGTATTTCGAATCCTCGACTTGGTAAAATTTACCAGTCGACTGTTCTGTATACCATGAAACTTAATAAAAGAAACCAAACATAAAAAGACCAAAAACATCTCATTCTTCTCATCTATTTCTTTCCCTCTCATCACCTACCTCCATAACAAATATAAAAACCATAAAAAGTGAAAAAAACCTAAAAATACTAAAAATCCTTTGTATAATATGTATATAAGTGTATATATAAGCTATATAGTAAGCTTATTAACCTATAATGTGAATTATACATATTTATAATATAAATAACTTATGTATACATTATAGTATGTAAATTAAATATTTAAGTTATATTATACTGTATATAACTAAATTATATAACTAATTATTAATTAAACTAATTTATATGTACTTATAAGCTATATAAATTAGTAAACACTATAAATAACCATATTAAGTTATGATACTGTATATATGTATTTATATGTATATTATAAACATATTAAATCCTGTACCTTAATTTAATTATGTATACATAATAAATAATTAATTTATTAAGTTAGTAGTTAAGTCAGTAGATTAAATTAAAATAAATTAGTAATTTAAGTTATAATTCAACTAACCTATATTGTATATTTGTACTAATGTATTTTAAGTAATCTAAGTATATTTATATTGTTTATACTATTTAAACTTAATTTACAACTAAAATAGTCTAAAATTATACTAATTAAATGTAAATAAAATAGAAATAAAGCTTGTAAAATGCAATAAAAATGTTTATAAAATATTTAAACATGTATACTAACTCAGTATAAGGTCAATTAGACCATATAATAACTAATTTATACGTAATTAAAGAATAAAATCTAAAATCAGTTATGTATAAACTGTATACTTGACCTAATTAATTTATATAGTAAATATAATTAAAATTCCAAATTAATTGTACAATTGTATAGTACTATATAAATACTTTATTTTCACATAATTTATTTTTAATATCTAATAAATTATGGCCCTCGAATTGAGGGCCAAAATCGCGAATTTGGCATAGCCGCACCTGATTTCTAGCGCTGTGCAGGTGCCTGATTAGTCCCATATCGTGGGTGTGCGAGCATGCAGAGCGCTATAAATTTTTCTTTTTTATATGCATAGCTCAGTCGTCACGGGCGCCGGGCGCCCGAAACAACTAAGCATATATCCGAGCATACTGACATTAAGCATATACTGAGCATGTGTGTGTGTGGCCGGGGGCCGGTTATTGTGCGAGGGCTTAGTGAAGTCAAAATCTGAGTTGAAAACGTAATTAAGCAATTAAAAAATTAGGACGCGCTTAGTAGAGGTTTGGTCTCACCTAGTCTCTAGGTGTTGTGTATCCCTCGAAAAATGTGCCCGCAAATTAAACAAAATTTTGATTAAGAGCCCTAATGACACTTTAAGCACGGAGAAGAAAGAAAGCTAAAAACGCCTAAGTGTTAAAACGAAGAGTGAAATTAAGAGAAGAAGAAGCAGTACTGAGAAGATTTGAAGAGTGAAAGAAAGAAGTATGTATATGTATAATATATAACAGAAATCTGTATAAATAGTATTTGAAAATAAATATGTATAAGACAAATAAAGTATATATATATGTGGTATAGCTATATATATATAACTTCATATTGTTACTGACAAAATAGAATGTCACTGTAAGTGAAATAAATGTCACTATAGACCCTTGTTTCCTTCTTAAAGTTTGTACATAGTTTTTCTGAGGTCCAGCGACGTTTATATCTGTCGTTGTTGCTACTATATCTGTTACTGTATATATTAACATATGAAGTTAAGTAAGTAGAGTATGTATTATTAGTAGTATGGTATATAAATGAAAGCATTGACAGTACAACTTATAAATAGATAGTTTAGAGTATAGTTATTAAGTGTTTAATGCTTGTTTGTAATTAATTTTTGCAAGCATTTTTAATTGATTTCTTTTTGTACATCATTAAACCAAGCATTCATTTATTCTTTCTTTGCTGGACATAAAATTTCTTTTTGGAATTAAAGAATAATTTTGGACCTACAAAGTGATGTATATCAATAACTACCTCCCAGTGAACGACTTGGAATAAACCAGAAAAAAAAAGTTTAAATAAAATGGTCGTGATAATGGTTTGTAATTCTAACATATACTACAATAACAACGACATTTTTTATATGAATCGTGGATAATCATATAATGGATTCCATTACCATCAATTCACAACCATCACCGATAGGAATTACATATTAATATGTTTCCAATCTAAGTTGGGATGGCAACCTTCTTTAGAGGTCATCACCTAATTGATGTTCTTGAATGGAGATTTGAGAATTGTCACGTTGGTCAAGTTAAGGAGTTAACTTGATGAGATAGGAGATAGCAAAAGTCCTTCTCTGATGCTGTCATAGAAAAAGCGTATCCTTAGATTAGAGATAGATATGTGTCCCTGTTCATGAATACATTCATTTGGCAGACCATTAAGTTGATACACTTGGTGTTGATACTGGAATGCTAGTGTGTGTGAGAAGAGACATGAGGCACATGATGGTACGACCCGATTCCCGAATCTCTACGAGACACGAGAATTGGACCGACTCGACTGATCCCAAGACCCAGTCGTCCAGTGAGAAAGTAACCAAGAGAGTAGTAAAATAAACCACATTCACCATGTATATAACTATCAGTAACAAAATACAGCAGTAAAGAAATAAAAACTACAGTATACACCACCACAGCAGTAAAGAGAATAAATATGTACATAAACATGAAGCTTACAATAAAAGAGTACAGGGGTAATAGAACTACTCACTACAACAGAAAGAAAGGTACAGTGGGTACTACACAAGTAACACTACTGGGCTCTACTAGGCCCAGCGCCCTCTGCAGCCGCTGACTCTAGCTGCTCAACACTTGGTCCTAAAAAGGTAACAAAGGTGACACGTCAGCGAAACGCTGAGTAGAGTGGCAACTAAAAGCTAAGAAGCAGTAAGGTGGACAGTAGCTGTTATATTTTTAATTTCTTTCTTTATATTTTTCCCTTTATTCACTATTGATTTATTTCTCAGATCCTTCTCTTGATCTTGAATGTTCCTCGTGGGAACGATCTTGATTGCAGTCTTTTCCGAAAAGTAGAAGTAACACGTGGTGCTCTCCTGGCCGGGAGAGTCCCCCGTGGTGGTCCTACCCTTAGTCAACCACCCCAAGGTCGCTGACAGACATAACGGTGACTACGGCACGTGCGATAAACGCACCGGTAGCTACCCCGCATTGGCACGCGGTCAGTCATTTCCGTTAACGGGTGCGCCCAAAGCACAACACGGAACCAGTATAGGGCAGAGCCCTCTCAGTAACAGGGGTCCAGCCCCTCCACAGTAACCAAACAGGGGTCTTGCCCCTCCACAGTCCGTGCACCGTCGCCTAACTACCCTGGTTTGCCTAGTGGGCCTAACAAGTCGGTGTAGGAGGGTTAGCAGAACCCCGGGGCCCGTGGAGTAGCTAGTGCTCTCCCTACACTAGTAGCTCTCCTCGGTACTGTGTACACGAGGGCCAAAAGTCAGTACAAAGTGGCCAGACCTAACCTCGGGTCCCTAGGGCGGCTAGCTCAGCTCTGCACTAAACAGGGGGACAGTTGCTCTCCTTGGTACTCCGTACTCAAGGGCCAGCTCACTTCCCCAATTCTATTCCATTCACTTTCCAGGAGTTCTACTCCTAGCTCCCCGAAGGGTTCATGCTCTTTTAACTCAGTCAATTTAGGTTTCACCATTCCAACTTTATATCCATATAACCCATGTTCTCAACAGTAATTATTCATTCATAAACAAGCAGTTGTTAACCAATTTACAGACAGTTATCGTTTCCTTTCTACTTTTCCAAGATTGCAATGTATATATTCAACTAGTTTTTCAGTCCTAGGATTCATGCCATACCCTAGGATCTATCATTCAATCTAGTTTTCCAGTCCTAGGATTCATGCAATGCCCTAGGATCTATCATTCAATCTAGTTTTCCAGTCCTAGGGTTCATGCAATGCCCTAGACTCTATTAATTATTTCATAATTGCATAATTTTTGATAAATAATTGAAAGGGCCACTCTACCCGCAAAATCGGGAGTACTGCGGGTGTGGTCGGCAATCCCGCGTGCCTCCGCAACCCCCAGAGGCGCAAAGGAACGGGATCCTAACACAAGGATCAACGCAAGGAGTTACTCAGAACAGTATACAATTACTGTTAATAGGTAGAGGAATTAAATCTGGGAAGAACGAAACTTGAAACACGGAAAACAGACTCCGAACGGACCCTAAACGGGTCAAAAACAACAAATCTGTCCAAAATCAAACGTCTGGAACTTATTCCAGACATCTTAAAAGGTAGCTCAGGTCATACCTTTGTCCGCGCAGTCCTTCAGACGTTCAGAAGCCCGCTGGAACGTCTGGACTTAGTTTCCAGACGTCCGATTGTCACCCTGGACGTCTGGAAGCCCTCTCTGTCATCTGGTGCTGTGCCCAGACATTTGATCTGTGTGGAATGGCGAGCCCTAGTGCCCTCCCGAACAAATCTTGCACACACACGCACCTGCTCTCATCACGAAAAGGTGCAGAAGAACTCGGCGGAATGGCTGCATGGCCGTACACGCGAAAGAAGGAGCAGATGACAAATATTGTACCTGTAAGACGTCTGGACCTTCCTCCAGACGTCTTCTGCGTCTTCTGGACGTAAGTCCAGACGTCTGATTCTGGAAAATTTTCCCAGAGTCAGGACCCTTTGCGCTCTCTGCCCGCCACGCACGGCCGTGCCGTGCCGCGCCCGCTTGCTGCCTGAGCTGCAGCAGCTCCTCCGCGGCACCACAGGCTCGCTGCTCTCCCGCTGGCCGGCTCTAGCTGCTCCGGCAAGCTCGCAACCTCGCGACCGAGCTTCTTCTTCCCCACACGCCCGCAGCAGTCACTGCTGCCGCTCTCGCTCACTCGCTCTCTCTCGCTGACAGGGAGAAGGAGAAGAAGAAGGCGGTGGAGTGAGGGTGAGGGAGAGGCGCTATTTGAAGGCAGCGCGGGGAGAGAGAAAGAGGAAAGGCGGTGTCTGCAGGGAGGGAGAGGAAAGAGAAGGAGGGCGGCAGGTTCAGTCTGCGCGCACATGCGCTCAGACGCAAACCTGTACGCCGAAAAAATTTAATACCAGACGTCTGGGAAGGCTTCAAGATGTCTGGCCAGACGTTTGGGCCACTTCCCATACGTCTTAAACGACGCTTGATGCCCTGTTCGTAACACATGACTTCTTGAAGGAAGCATGCAAATCTATTATATAGGTGTATGCAACATATTGGAGGCATGAGCTTACTCCGTGTATATTGGGAATTACTAATTTCACATGTGGTCGTAGGGTCCTGATCAGACTCAAGGCAAGAGTAGAAGAAGATAGACCTTTTAGAAAGGTTTTTATCTTCATTCTAGTCCCAATGATGCAAGGAGATATCAAGAATAATATTATTCATGGAGGATTGACAACTATCTAATAGATTATACCTCAAGGTAATATTTTTCCTATGTGTGTGAAAGATTCATAAGTATTTGAAATACTTGAGGGGGCGTTGTGCTAGTTTTCCTATGAAACCTAAAGCTTCATTATTGCATAATGAAACTAATAATGATTTAGATGGCATCCTACTTAATAGAGGGATCAACTATGGTTTAAAGAGTTAAATTATAATTGATTTGACGTTTAATTGCATGTAATGTGATTAGTTAAAGAATTCAAGTGTTGGATTGCAATTAAGTTAATTTTGTGGACTAGATAATAACTTAGCAAAAGCTGTTATGGGCTTATCTTGTAAAATCCCAAAAGTAGGAATAGGTCCCAACCCTTGGAATCCCTATAAATATCTCCCCTTGAGTAACCTTAAAAGGCTCTTAATCAATCGTAATCTCATTTACCAACAAACAACTATCGGCCATGGAAAAATGCATTGTAAAGAGTCAACCAACTTCCTTGTTGGCCCACCAACTATATAGGAGTAAGTCAACTGGGCATCTCGCCAGTTGACTGGCTGTTGGGAGAAGGAAGATCAGGAGCACGTTTAGAATGCACCCCTCTCTTCCCTTCACTAGCTAGTTGACTGAAAATAATTTTTGGTCGACCTAGTAGTACTGGTGCAGCCTTCTTTGATCCTTTTGAAGGATCTCTTGGTGCTAATTTGAGGATTGGGTGAGGAGTCACTCCGAGGTCCCGAAAGGTTCACGGATCTTGGTTGGGATTGTCACTCCATGACACGAGGGTCTCATCTGCTTGTCACGGTGGAAGGGGGTAAGGATTTACCGAGACTTATTTGAGGAGGCATCACATGTGAGGTGTTGTGCAATGACACCTACAAATGTATAACCTCTTGTACTCTGGAATCTGGGAAGGGGGGGAAAATAGTTCCGACCATGTGGTTCCAATTTATGGTATTTGATTGTGTTTCGAATCTTGATTGGGTTTTTGGCATCGATCTGATCTGTGATTAAAAAAAGAAAATTTTAAAATAGCATTTTTCACGCTTTCACGATGCCCGTAGGAGGGTTGATTTGACCTATCCCCTTTAAGCGTTAAGGATGATAATTGGCTAGATGAATCTATCACCTTGTGTAAGTATTTGGATGAAAAGCATTTACACATGTCCCAAAAGAGTTAAGGTCCAAGGTTGATGGGAATATGAAAGCATGTATTTTCTTGGGATATGCGTATGACAAATTTGACTATAGCTTTTGGAATCTAGATATTATGGTCTTCATGGGTAGAGATGGAGTATTCTTTGAAGAAGAGATAATAGAAGATCTTTAGAGAAAGTAACTAGTTTAGGTAGGGTCTTCTTCTAATGAGTTTAGGGATGAGTCTAATATGTTCACTTTTCCAGATGATTCTAGTCAAGGGGGAGAAGTGGAGAAGAATCAAGAACATGGTTATAAGGAGTAGGAAGAACCAAAGTAGCTTAAGTAGGAACTTAATCAGCTCAAGTAGGAGCAACCTACTCTAGAAACACCATTTGGATCTCAATTGAGGAAATCTTCCAAAGTGTCCCAAGCTTCTTAGAAATAACCTTCAAACGAATACATGGTGCTTATAGATGTAGGAGAACCACAAAGTTTCTAGGAAGCATAGGAATGTAAATAGAAAAAGTTGTGGTTTGCAGCTATGTGAAAAGAAATGGATGCCCTATGAAAGAACCACACTTATAATCTATTTAGACGGGCAAAAGTGAGAAAGTTGTTGAAGAATAAATGTGCCTTTAAGTTGAAGGTAGATAAGAAAACATTACAACCAAGGTACAAGGCAAGACTAGTTGTAAAAGAGTTTAATAAAAAATAAGAAGTTGGCTTTGAATAGATCTTTTCTTCAATACTGAAGTTCTCATTCATAAGAGTTTCCCTAGTCATTGTAAGTAGCTTAAACCTAGAGATTAATTAGTTAGATGCGAAGATTGTCTTCTTTCATGGAGACTTGGAAGAGCAGATCTATATAGAGTAGTCATAAGGACTCAAAGTCAAGGGTAAAGAGAATTTAATCTATAAATTAAGAAAGTCCTTATACAAGCTCCTCACAAGTGGTATAAGAAATTTAACTCATTCATAACAACAAACGGGTACATAAGGATAACTTTAGATTAATGTGTGTACATCAAGAGGTTCAATGAGGATTTCATCATCCTTCTATTATATGTGGATTATATACTTATCATTGGCAAGGATACACCATAGATTGATAATTGGAAGGAGTTGAGAAAGGCTTTCTCCATGAAAGATGTAAGACTAGCTCAGTAGATTTTAGACATATAGATTTCTCAGGATAGGAAAGCCAAAGGTTATGATTGTCTCAAGAAAAGTATATCTAGAAGATTCTAGAGAAATTCGGCATAGACAAAGCAAAGGCAGTTAGACTTCCAGTTATGCCAAACTTTAAGTTGAGTGCTAAGCAAAGTCCTTCATCTAAGGATGAAGAGGAGTTCATAAAGAGGATTCCTTATTCCTCAATTATCAGAAATTTGATGTGTGTCATGGTGTGCACACAGACATGCATCACTTATGTAGTTGGTGTTGTTAGTAGATTTCTCATAAATATTCGAAAAAGCATTGGGAAGCAGTGAAGTGAATTTTTAGATGTCTCAAGGGAGTACCAAAGTATGCTTATGCTTTGATGTTGATCCATATGTCTTAGTTGGATTCACAAATGCAAAAATGGCAAAGGACCTAGATCTAAGAATGATCACACTTAGCTTCATACTTTTCCTTTGTAGGGGGACTCTTCTCTCTCAGTTGTTTAGGTTGCAAAGGTATATCGCTCTATCTACAATGGAAGCTGAGCACATAGCTATTGAGCACATAACTACTATAGAAGCTTACAAGGAGCTCTAGATTCCTTAAAGAGTTGGGAATTCGATAATGACTATTGCATGCATAGTTCATATTAACATTCAGAGCGCCATTCACTTGAGTAGGAAACCAAGTTTTCACTCAAAATCAAAGCATATAGATGTTCGAAATCAATAGGTCTAGAATGTGATTAAAAACAAGCAGTTAGAGAATGCCAAGATTCATATAGACCAAAATATGGTAGACATAATGATCAAAGAGTTGCCTAAGGAAAGACAAGGTGCTTCTCAATAGCTAATCAACATGGACTTGGTTTGAGGAGATAGGGCAACATCTCTCTCATAGGATAAATGGGGAGATTGTTGTGCCAATTAAGATTCCATCCCACAAGGGCTTTTTTTTAGATTGTTGAAATATGTATATGACATGTGTGCAATTCCTATAAATCCCAAATCCAAACCTATTGGGAATGGGTTAAAATGGTGGCAATCAACATCTAGAAAAAAAGAAGCATCTAGCACTAATTCAACCATCCCTTGCCGATCTCTCCAACAAAATTGAGAGGATAGAAAGGAGAAGAGGAGAGACAATGAGGGAGGAGAGAGAAGAGAAACATCATGGTAAGAGAAGTTCTAGAACCCCATTTACATCAATCCAAGTGAGGCTTCGACATAGTTGGTTCTTATGATTTCATGAGATCGTGTTCTCCAACTAGGAGAAGTTTGGTGTACAGAGCGTCGAGAGCCCAATCGAGCAACACACTTTTCCCTCTGTTTTGGTGTAGCTTATTAATATTTAGATTTTGAAACTCTATCTAATTGCTTGTGGCTTTTTACCCCTTCTTGGAGAAAATTTCCACAAATTATGATGTTCCTATGATTTACTTGATTTGATTCCATATATATATATATATATATATATATATATATATATATATATATATATATATATATATATATATATATTCTCCAACATCTCGTCGTATGTTATCGTGTAAATGTTCCTCAACGTAAATTGAGATTAACTTTCATATGCAAGAGTGAAAACATAATTAGTTTCATCCCGAAACAAATCCTACTCTTTTTGTTATTAACACAAATGTCTACATCATAGTTACGAAATCGACAAAATAAGAACATGATTTTATAATAAAATATATAAAAATACATCATGCGATATATTTGTACTGATATGATATATCGATGTAAAATAATTATACATCAATATAAAGTAATTTTAAATAATTTTATGTTAATATGTAACGTAAATTGTAAAATACATTAATTTTTATATTTTTGTACCCGTATCTATGACTTTATGTCATTTTTTATGCATTAATATAAGTACATGTTCATTTTAATTACATGCATTAATATGTCATTTTCACAAATGCATGGGATTGCTTGTTCCAGAGAATCCATAGGCCAGATGAGGGAGAAATTTATATTTAAATTTGGGTCTCTCATGTAAAAGTTAGAAGTCCCACCATTTGACCGTAACTCGGTATACACTAATTTGGATTTCACAATGCATGTTAGTCAAAGACAATTACATAACAATTTGATGCGTAGAATTTTGAAGTGTTGATGTGCTTGGAGGATAGCAATGTCTAAACGGAGAATAGAAATCTGTCTTTGGACTGATCAATGGGATCATGCATGGAGAAAAGTTATCACAACAAGTCTATCACTACTTCATAGTCGAAAATTTACATATTACTACGTATATAGTGTGTCGAAGAGAAGTTGACAATTAGTTTGTTTTATCTTAATATTAGCAATGTAGTTTCTGCAGTCTCCGTAAGCAATTAACATTCCACATATAAGTCAACGTTCTTTTTTATATTTACATAACTCAGGTAAAGTTGCCCCATTTCACACCATACACAGATCTATAGAACTCATCAAAAGAACCACGAGTTCGGCTTTCTTGGATTAAAAAGAAAAACTTTTACATTTCAAACGTTCTACTAATTGCTTTTCTACACCATGATCCCCTCCCCAACGCACCTAGACTGGTTTCAGTCACCATCCTCCTCCGTTACATGGGCTTAATATAACCCACAACCGTTACATGGGCTTGGGTGGTTTGATCCAACATTGTTAAAAATTAATATTTTTCGGCGAGGGATGGTAATCGAGGGGCATTTAACACTGAGCGTAACGTTCTCAGGTGCACCTATGTAAACATGGATATACATGCAATTAAGGATGTAAATGAATCAAATTTGGATTAGATTTAATTAAATCTATATCTATATTTATTGACAAATCCATACTCATATTTTAATTATTTAACTATTGAGTATAAAAATTTAAATCTATATCCATACCTATCTACCTATCGGATACTTATTTATAAATTTATGTTACAATAAAATCGTATCTAAATTAGAGTCAGAGAAAAAAAAATATACATATAACATGATTTATCAATTGTTTAATTTTAACAAGTATAATGACTCATATTACTTCAATTTCAGTGATCCAATTAAAATTATTACAAAAAAGGACTTGAAGGACGATATATCAAAAATAAAAAATATAAAGAAAGATAAAATATAAATATATTTTAAATAAAAGATCATCATTCCAAAACTAAATGTTAAATGAAAATTTTAAAAGTACTTTCAATCTTCAAAATTATGAGGGAGATTAAAGCTAAGGAAATGAGGAACTTAAGGTGAGACTTATATATCTTAGGTAAATAAAGATTTTATTTGGATTAGATAATCGAGTATAGATCCATAACTATACCCATATCCAAATTCAGTCGAATTTTTTGGATAAAATCCATATATAAATTTGGTCAGGTTCGAGTTAAGTCTTACCCATTCATTTTAAATTGGGTTGAGTTAGATTCAGATCAGATTTACCAAAATTTACATGTTTACATGCAACTCAATGTATGGGTACATATCCAAAATTCTCAAAAATTAAACCTACGAGGTAACTAAAATGATACGGTGAGGAACTCCTAAAATTTCTTTGCAAGGTGTACACAAATACTCTTTTTTGCGAGCTATATTTTCGCAACCAATTGTCATATGCAAAAATCACAATAACAAAGATTAGTCTAAGCTTAAAACAAAGGAATGCGTAGGAACTTACCAGCAATAATATGTCCTTGGCAAATGGAAATAATACCTGAGAGAATATAGTTGCTCGACTAGAGATGGCTACAATCCACCAGCATTGAGGTGTCAATAAACAGGAAAGCAAACCCATCGTAAGGTGACCCCTATCCACGCTCAAATTAACACTCGTATTGACAAACCCTATGAAACACATCCAAACCCCATGATAAGATCACCACTCTCCATGCACAAATTAACAAGCACCATATATGCAAGACATCACATTCACCATGCTCGAGTTGCTAGCAAACGGTCCCACCCAAGACATGCAAAATATTGGTACAACATGAATCTCGATTAAGAGGCTAGCTAGGCTGTGCACAATTAGTCCATGATTTTCTTGCATCAGGCTAAATTAGTTACTCCTCTCAACAATTACACAAATTGTCCATTATTTAAAGCGACCAATTTTAGATTTCCTTCTCCTATCATCTTATTATTCCTCCAACTTTCAAAACCTCATTATCTTCATTACCCGATGATATTACTATCTGCATTTTTGAATGCCTGAACACCAATGCGCGCATGATTGATTGTTGCCTCCACTCAAGGCAGACTTAGAGAGGTAATGAGGGAGTTATATCAATATTTCCATTTTGAATGCGGGCATGCATGATGCCCGTCTCCAATCAAGATGGACTTCGAGAGGTGTGACAAATAACTATGACATGGCAAAGGATGCAGTGGGTGTCAGTGAGGTGGCTTGGAGGATGAGACATCACAGGGACTCAAGCACCACAAATGCGCTAACAAGTAGGAGAGATAGGTAGGGTTGAATGACGATGCTGAGGATGAGGATCCACTAGAGGTAGGGTTGGCTTGAGAGAGAGAGTGATACCTAATTGTAGGAGGGCATGCATGATAGGGTTTTGGATTTTATGGAGGAGCCATCATGGTATTAAGGTTGTCAACTTTAAGTTTGATAAAGAACAAGATGTTGCGTAAGGGTTAATTTACTTCGAAGGTTAGAAAATTGGTATTAGGAAATGTGGCACTGGTGTTTATTCTCATTTTTGTCTACTTATATAGTGGTATTAACACTAATTTTTATTTACTTGAACTAGTGTTAAACTTTGGTATCCTTGTGATGTTTAGTTGGTGGTAGTGTTTGGAATATGAAAATTACCCTTTTACCTTCTTTGAACTAAATTGCACCAATGATATTTCATATCTGAACTGAATATCATTAGTGATACTTGAACCCATCGAGAGATTAGCTGCAGGGGTGGAGGGAAAGGACACGAGAATGAAGACTACTTGTGCCACGATGGAGCATCGAGTCTGTTGTCATCCATGGCGAGGATGATTTGGTCAAGGGTGAAGGTTCACTACAATAAAAAATGGTTTTAGTCATGGTTGAAGACTAAAAATTGTCACCAATTAACGTCATCAATAATAGTGTGGCAGAAGAGTTTTGGTCATGATTTCATCCAAAATCATGACCAAAATCCCCAACTTTTGTCACGATTTAAGAACCATGTCTAAAAGCTTTTGGTTTGGTAGCTGTGATGGAAAACCTTTGGTCATGACTTATGAACCATGACTAAAGACTATTGGTTGAACAAAATACTTTTTTATGAAAGCAAATATGGTCACTATAAATTTTACAAATAAACTTGTATAACCAGCTATATATGGTCACTATAAATGCAAACAGACCAATATAATTGCTATAACATGGGAAGAATCAGGCTATAATAACTTAACAAAATTGATCTTTGACATAATATGTCATTTTTATTGAAATTCAAATATAAAGTAGTTGTTGGGAATAAAGTGGGTCACGTGGCAGTGCCATGTGGCAATCAGTTAGGGCTCACTTGGGCGTTGATTTTGGTAATCTTTGAGTCATATTTTAGTTTTTGCTTTACTGGAAAGTTTTGTTTATTTGGTATATTTGTTTTTAGTAGGTTTGTTTAGAAGATTTGGTTTGTTAATTATAATTTGTTCCTTTCTATAATTATGAGATAAGATTTAATTAGTTACTGTTTTTAAAGGATTGTGATATATTCTCTCTTCTATAAAAGAAAGTCTTTGTAATCCCTCTTATTTTTGAGTAATACAGTAATTTTTTCAACTCAACTACTCTCTCTTCTAATCACCGTTGGCCACCCTCTCTCTCTTTAGGCAGCCAGCTGCTACTGCTCTCTCTCCCCTTTCAATATGGAACAATCCACCCCTTGGACTGTTTTTCCACACGCCTAGGAGCCTCCATGCTCCACACTTGTGCCAAACTTGACATGGTATCAGAGCTACGATCTAGGCTCCTCGACGTGTGTGTTCTCTTGGTCACGCGCGTGTGGTTCCTCATCTCCAACAAGTCCTCACCACACTCGATGCCTTACGTAGGATAAAAGGATCGAAGATTGAAGAAGATGACGGACACTAACGCCACGACCACTGATGCCACATTGTCAATAGGAGAGGGCAAGGTGGTTGTTCAAGGAACAACCATCAAGTTGTAAGGTGCCTCCAACTATTTCTTGTGGGTCCGCGCCTTCAAGATATTCATTAGAGGGCAGGAGAAACTCAATGTTCTCCTTGAAGAATCACCAGAGCAACATGGAGCCAAGAAAAAGAAGCAAGAGATGGCAAATTATATCATCATGAATTGGTTGATGAACTTGGTGGATCTTGCCATCGCCTCAAACATGCTTGATAAAAAGAGCACGTACGAGATTTGGATATCCCTTGAGAAATGATATGCCCAAAAATCTAGCAATGCTCATATTACTGATCTATATACTCGTAGATGGATAGCTATTCAGGGAGATCTCTCCTTGAATAAGTATTATGAGAAGATGGAACCCCTGTTCGAGGATTTAGAGATCTACAAGCCCATTTACTGCAAAAAATAGGAGGAGACACAGGTGGTTTGGCAATCTGCCAAGTTTTTATCAAGGTTGCATCCCCGTTATCGAGCCACCTGTAATCAAATTCTTGTATCAGATGGGAAGATGGATCTTAAGGCCATCTTCTACCATCTCGAGAAGACGGAGATTCCAGAAGAAGTCACACCCAAAGGTGACAACTTTGCACTTGCGATCTCGAAGACAAGTGCGGGGAATGGAAGGGGCCATAGCTGAGGCCCTAATCGCGTCTGCCCCAAGTGCCAGTATTGTGAACGTATAAATCATCCACAAGAGAGATGTTGGGACAAGTTTAGGAGGTCTCATAGTAGGGCTACTAGCATCTCATGTGTAGACTCTCTCAACCCTACTAACCTCAAGAAGATTTAGGCCTTGTTTCAAGAAGAGAAAGAGAAAACAATGACGGTCATTGCCACAAGTATTGAAGTTGCCACAGAAGCAACTACTCAAGAGATGGCACGAGGTTACACTGCGGTTCCTTCCGAAGATAGTCAAGAGTGCAGAGCTCTAAGAAGAAGAAGAATGGTGGGACATCTAGCCTCATCATCAAGCTCAAGCAAGCCATCGTCCTCCTAGTCTCAACTTTAGGAGTGTTGAGAATAAAGTGGGCCACGTGATAGGTGGTCAGGGGCCCACTTGGGCATCGATTTTGGTAGTCCTTAAGTCCTATTTTAAGTCTTGGTTTAGTTGTAAGATTTGTTTATTTGGTTTATTTGCTTTTAGTAGGTTTGTTTAGAAAATTTGGTTTGTCAATTAGGATTTGTTCCTTTCTACAATTAAGAGATAAGATTTGATTAGTTACTGCTTTTAGAGTATTGCGATATGTTATCTCTTCTATAAAGGAGAACCTTTGTAATACCTGTTATTTTGAGTAATTGTTACGACCCGTTCCCGGATCCCTACAGGATCTAAGATCGGCTCGCCTTGACTAATCCCAAGACTTATTCGTCCAACGAGAAATAACCAAAAGTAGGAAGATAAACCACATTCATACATACAATATAACTAAGCAGAAGAAAAGAACGAAACAGTAAGGAAAGTAGAACATCTATCTCAAAACATAGTACATGCTATCACAACAACAACAGAAAACGGAAAGGAAACAGAAAGTAATAGGAACAGTAAAATATGTGTCAATTACTCACTATAACATTAGAGAAACGAAAAAGCTGAAAGAACGATTACGGCTGAGCTTGGTTGGGCCCAACACCCTCTGCAATCGAAACTCGGGTTGCTCAACTCTTGGTCCTAAACAGGGTTACGAAAAGACAGAGTCAGCGAATGCTGAGTAATGTTTACATTATTTAAGTACAAGTACAATAAAACAACAACAGGTTTATTTCTCATTTCTATTTAGCTCATTTATGTGTTTCTGGTTCATCGATTTCACAAAGTATCTAGGTATTTCTTAATCTTGCATGTTCCTCGTGGGAACGATCTTGATTGCAGTCTTTTCTGTAGAGTAGAAGGTACATGTGGTGCTCTCATAGCCAGGAGAGTCTCTCGTGGTAGTTCTACACCCAACCAACCACCCCGAGGTCACTGTCGAGACGTAGTGGTGACTACGGCACGTGTGATAAGTGCACGGGTAGCTACCATGCATTGACACGCGGTCAGTCGTTTCTACTAGCGGGTACGCCCAAAGTATAGCACGGAATAATATAGGGCCTTGCCCTCTCAGAACAGGCATCTCGCCCCTCAAAACCAAACAGGGGTCTCACCTCTCCACAGTCTGCGTACCCTCATCTGATTACCTCAGTTTTCCCAACGGACCTAACAAAGTCGGTGTAGGGTGGTTAGCTTAACCTCGGGTCCCGTGGGGTGGCTAGCTCCCTCCCTATACTTGTAACACACCTCGGTACCACGTACGCGAGGGCCTACAAGAGTCGATGTAGAGTGGCTAATCTTAACCCCGAATCTAAACCCAAGGAAGGCTAGCTCCGCTCTACACTAAAACAACCACTACGCTCTTGGTACTACGTACGCAAGGGCCAACTCACTTCCCATCTGCATTTCCAGATTTCTTTCATACACAGGAGTTCTACTCCTAATTACCCGCAGGGTTCATGCTCCTATCCATCTCATTTATCCATATCCAGATCTCATGTTTCATAACTCATTACTCATCCATATACAGGCAGCTCATGTTTTTATGATTCAGTTCTCAATCATAAACATGCAACTTATGGTTTTACAGTTCAATTTTTCATTTACATACAGGCAGCTCATATTTTAACATGCATCTCATAATTATATTAAAGGCATTTGCAAGCAATTTATTTTAACCATACATTTAAGTAAACAGGACTGCTCAAACAGGCTCATTCATTTCTACCTTAGGGTTCATTCCACATCCTAGAGTTCAATCTGATTATTCCAACCAAGTACATTCTTATTTAGATATTAACAACTAAATTAAACCACTCTACCGGGTATCACAGGAGGAATGGGGGCCTGCACTGCAGATCTCGTCATCTCCGTAGGTCCCGAATACGCCACTGGTTGGTAACCTGTACCAGCGACCAATGTACATTAGACGAGCTCAAAATAGTAGATACTCAACACGAACACGTAGAGGCACTCTAGTGGAACACAGCGGTACTTTGTGTGCGAAATTTTGATTCCGTTTGGGCCTTAAACGGGCCAAAAATGCGGTTACTGACTAAAATCAGATGTCTGGGACTAATCCGAAACGTCTTAAAAGACCTCAGAACTCACCTTACCCTTCCTGCGACTAATTCAGACATCCAGACTCTCTCTGCGACCATCTGGGGGTAGCTCCAGACGTCGGACAAGACCTCCATTCGTTTGGAAGTACCTTCGAACGTCTAGCGACGTGATCAGATGTCCAAAAGCACTTGGGAAAGTGCACCGCGCACCTTCCCAAAGCCTGCACCTATGTACGAGCACCCGCAGACACAAGGTCAGTCGACATCCCTGTGCTACGATCTGCATGGCGGAAAAGTAGCGCGTGAAGATACGTACCTCGCAATATTGCACTTTTAGACGTTCGGCCTCAGCTCCGGATGTCCTGGTGCCTCGCCAGTCGTTTAGACTTCACTCCAGACGTCTGACACTGGAAACTTTCAGTATTATAACTTCTTCACGCCGCTCGCCCCGCTCGCCCTCCGCCCGTAGTGGCAACTCCAACAGCTGCAGGAGCTTGAGCAGCTCCTCACCAGCGTCCTCCTCTCACCCACGACTCCTCCTGGAGCTCCACTGAGCTCCTGCAGCCGTCGTCCTCCTCCCCTGCTTTCACTCCCTCAAACTCTCTCGCTCTCACTCCTCCCCGCTTTCTCCTCGCCGGTGGCTCTCCTTCCTCGCCGAGGCTGTAGCAGAGACGGAAGAGGGCATGGTCGTCGCAGGAGGTGGAGGTGGCAGTGGCTTGAGTGGTGTGAGGAGAGGAGAAGAGAAGGGGGTTTATATAGAGGGGTGTTAGGGTTTAAGGGGTGAGGGTGCAGGGAGAGAGAAAGGCTTCTACGCGTCGCCCACGCGTAGAGCGCAAAGTGCAGTACAAAAATCTCACTTTCAAACGTCGGGAAACGTGTCCAGACATCTGGATAGACATCTGACTGAAACTTCAGACGTCTTATCCAACTAAAAATGCAACGGGTCGTTTCACCAGGAGTGTCCCCAGTGGTAGTCCTACACCCAATCAACCACCCCGAGGTTACTGTCGAGACGTAGCGGTGACTATGGCACGCGTGATAAGCGCACGGGTAGCTACCTTGCATTGACACGCGGTCAGTCGTTTCCGCTAGCGAGTACGCCCAAAGTACACCACGAAACAGTATAGAGCTTTACCCTCTCAGAACAGGGGTCTCGCCCATTCACAGTCTGCGTACCCTCGTCTGACTACCCCGGTTTGCCCAAAGGGCCTAACAAAGTCAGTGTAGGGTGGCTAGCTGAACCTCGGGTCCCATGGGGTGGCTAGCTTCCTCCCTACACTAGTAGCATGCCTCGGTATCACATACACAAGGGCCAATAGGAGTTGGTGTAGAATGGTCAATCCTAACCCCGAGTCTCAACCCAAGGGAGGTTAGCTTGGCTCTACACTAAAAAAGGGACAGTTTCTCTCCTTAGTACCGTGTACACAAAGGTCAGCACACTTCCTGTCTACAATCCAGATTTCCTTTCATACACAGGAGTTCTACTCTAATTCCCCATAGGGTCCATGCTCATACCCATCTCATTTATCCATATCCAGATCTCATGTTTCATAACTTATTCCTCATCCATATATAGGCAGCTCGTGTTTTCATGATTCAGTTCTCAATTATAAACATGCAACTTGTGGTTTCATAATTTAATTTCTCATATACTTACAGGCAGCTCGTATTTTAACATCCATCTCGTAATTATATTGAAGGTATTTGCTAGCAATTGATTTTAACCATGCATTCAAGTAAACAGGAAAGATCAAATAGGCTCATTCATTTCTACCTTAGGGTTCATTCCACATCCTAGAGTTCAATCCGATTATTCCAACCAAGTACATTCTTATTTAAATATTAATAACTGAATTAAACCACTCTACCGGGTATCCCGGGAGGAATGGGGGCCTGTGCTACAAATCTCGTCGTCTCCGTGGGCCCCAAACATGCCACTGGCTAGTAGTCTATATCACCAACTAATTACATTAGACGAGGTCAAAACAGTAGATACTCAACATGAACACGTAGAGGAACTCGAGTGGAAAACAGCGGTACTTCGTTTGTGGAAATCCGATTTCGTTTGGGCCTTAAACAGGCCAAAAATGCAGTTACTGACCAAAATCAGACGTCTGGGACTAGTCCCAGACGTCTTGAAAGATGTCAGAACTCACCTTACACTTCTTGTGGCTATTTCAGAATTCCAGACTCCCTCTACGATCATCTGGGGGCAGCTTCAGACGTCGAATAAGGTCTCCGGTCGTTTGGAAGTACCTCTGGACGTCTGGTAATGTGATCAGACGCCCAAAAGTACTTGGGAAAGCGCACTATGCACCTTCCCAAAGCCTTCACCTGCGTACGAACACACGCAGACACAATTTCAGGATGACATTTTCTGTGCTACAACCTGCATGGTGGAAGGTAACGCAGGAAGATACGTACCTTGTGATATCTTATGCATCCAGATGTCCAGCTTCAGCTCCGGACGTCTTGATGCCTAGCCAGTTGTCTGGACTTCACTCTAGATGTCTGATACTGGAAACTTCCAGTATTAGAACTTCTTCACGCAGCTCCCCCTGCTCGCCCTTCGCCCGCAGTGGAAACTCCAGCAGTTGCAGGAGCATGAGAAGCTCCTCGCCGGCGTTCTCCTCTCTCCCACGACTCCTCGAGCTCCACTGAGCTCCCACGACCGTCGTCCTCCTCCCCTGCTCTTACTCCCTCGCACTCTCTCGCTCTCGCTCCTCCCCACTTTCCTGTCGTCGGTGGCTGTCCTTGCTGCGGCTGCAGTAGAGACGGAAGAGGGGGTGGCCGTCGCAGGAGAAGGTGGAGGTTGCGGTGGCTTGAGTGGTGTGAGGAGGAGAGGAGAAGAGAAGGGGGGCTTTATATAGAGGGGTGTTAGGGTTTAAGGGGTGAGGGGAGAGATAAAGGCCTCTGTGCACCACTCGCGCGCAGAGCGCAAAGTGTAGTACGAAAATCTCACTTTCAGTCGTTCGGGAGCGTGTCCAGACGTTTGGATAGGCGTCTAACTGAAACTTCAGACATATTATCCGACTAAAAAGGCAACGGGTCGTTTCATCATAACAAACTTAAAGGATGTTTCATTCCCAAAACTTGAGCTAGCTAGGGTGAGAGAAAAGGAACGTAAAAGCGCATAACAAACTTAAAGAGGACCGAAGTAGGTCCGAAAATACGTACCCTTAAAAAGCTTCGGGTACCGCTCTCGCATTGCCGCCTCGGGCTCCCAAGTCGCCTCCTCATACTGCTGGATTCTCCATAAGACTTTCACCAGTGGTACCTGCTTCCATCTCAGACTCCGGACTGCTCTGTCTAGTATTTGTACTGGTCTCTCGGGGTAGGCTAGGTCATCACCCACCTCGATGCTCTCGTGGCTCAGAACGTGACTGGGATCGGCGACGTACTTCCTGAGGTTGGATACGTGGAACACATCGTGCACTCCAGAAAGTTGAGGAGGAAGGGCAAGACAATAAGCAACGGGTCCTACCCGCCCCAAGACCTCAAAGGGCCCTACAAATCTCGGTGCAAGCTTCCCTTTCACCCCAGAACGCTGCAGGTCTTTCATGGGCGAAACACGGAGAAAGACGTGATTTCCAACCTCGAACTACACCTCTCTGCGTTTTCGGTCAGTGTAGCTCTTCTGCCTGCTCCCAACAATGCAGAGTCATCTGTGAATCTGCTCTTACCTTTTGAGACCAACCTCCCACTTGGTCTCCACCTCGACCCAACTCAAGGGTGCAGTACACCTCCATTCGTACAGATCCTCGTAAGGTGCCATGCCGATGCTCGAGTGGTAACTATTATTATATGCGAACTCTGTCAGGGGTAAATGCTCCTCCCAAGATCCTCTCCAGCCTAGTACACAAGCGCGCAGAAGGTCCTCAAGTGTCTGTATGGTGGGCTCTGACTATCCGTCCATCTGGGGGAGGTAAGTGGTACTGAACCTCAAACGTGTCCCCAAGGCCTGCTGAAACTCAACCAAGAACTAGGAAGTAAAATGAGTATCCTTGTCGGGTACAATCTCACGTGGGACTCTGTGCAGGCGCACCACTTCTCGGATGTATCTCTCTGCTAACTGTGATGGTTCAAAGGTGACTCGGATCGGCAAGAAATGCGTCATCTTCATCAACCTGTCTACTATCACCCAGACTGCATCGTGTCCTCGCTAGGTACTTGGTAGACCCACCACCAAATCCATGGTAATGCTTTCCCACTTCCACTTTGACACAGGAAGTAGCTGCAATGGCCCTGTAGGCCTCTGGTGCTCGGCCTTCACCTGTTGGCATATCAAACACTATAGCGCAAACTCACCAACATCCCGCTTCATCCCTCTCTACAAAAAGTTGCATCGCAAATCATGATAAATTTTTATGTTCTCGGGATGTATGGTGAACCTGGACCTGTACGCCTCAGCTAGGAGCTCTCACAACAACTCCTCGTCCCTAAGAACGCACAGACGTCCCCTCATATGCAGGATCTCATTTGAGAAGGAAAAGTCTCCTAGGTCCCCTGTCAACACCCTGTCTTGTAGCGTTTGTAAGTACGGATCGACCATCTGCCCTGCGATGATGCGGTCTATCAGCTCCGCTCATGTCTGCCGCGTCACTGTCACTGTCCCACAATACCCCCATGACTCCTGATGTCGCCAACTACCCAACTCCTCTATGAGTCTCCAACTCTGTGCCTATAAATTGACCAAGTGGGCGGGCGCCTTCCGGCTCAAGGCATCGGCCACCACATTGGCCTTCCCTGGGTGGTAGGAGATGCTGCAGTTGTAGTCTTTCAGGAGCTCTAACCAACGTCTCTGTCTCATGTTAAGCTTCTTCTGGTTAAACAAGTACCTGAGGATTTTATGATCTATAAAAATCTCGAAAGTTTCACCGTAAAGGTAGTGCCTCCATGTCTTCAGCGCGAAGACAACTGCTACCAGCTCTGAGTCATGGGTAGGGTAGCTATACTCATGGGGATTCAGTTGTCATGAAGTGGAAGCGACAACGTGACCTTGCTGCATGAGCACACCCCCTAACCCTTGCAACGAAGAGTCGGTGCACACCACAAAACCGCCACTGCTGTATTGAATGGTAAGTACAGGAGCTGAAGTCAGTCTCTCCAACTCCTGAAAACACGCCTCGCACTCATCTGTTCAGGAAAGGGCACGTCCTTCCGGGTTAGCTGGGTCATAGGACGCGCAATCTGAGAGAATCCTCTGATAAATCATTGGTAGTAACCTGTCAGTCCTAAAAAGCTGCGTATCTCTATCACTATGCGTGGCCTCTCCCACTTGAGTACGGCTTCTACCTTGGCTAGATCCATAGCCAATCCATCTCCTGAAATCACGTGACCCAAGAAGGTCACCTGCCTCAATCAAAACTCACACTTGCTGTACTCGGCATACAGCCTACGTCGTCTCAAGGTATCTAGGATCATGCGTAAATGCTGTTCATGCTGCACCTGATCCCGCGAGTAAACGAGTACGTCATCGATAAACACCACCACAAACTGGTCTAAGTATGGCCTGAAAACACGGTTCATCAAATCCATAAAGGCAGCAAGGGCATTGGTCAGCCCAAACGGCATGACCAAGAACTCGTAGTGCCCGTACCGGGTACGGAAAGCTGTCTTGGAGACGTTGATCACCCTAATCCTCAATTGGTGGTAACCTGACCTCAGATCTATCTTGGAGAACACTGTGGCATCTCGCAATTGGTCAAAGAGGTCGTCAATTCTCGGCAGCGGATACTTGTTCTTAATGGTGACCCTATTCAGCTGTCGGTAGTCGACACAAAGTCGCAGGGTACCATCCTTCTTCACAAACAGCATAGGGGCTCCCCACGGGGACGCACTTGGCCTCACAAAGCTCTTCTCAAATAGGTCCTGTAGCTGTGACTTAGCTATCGCAACTCAAGCGGTGCCATCCGATATGGTGTAGTAGAAATGGGGCTAGTCCTCGGTATCAGTGAGATCTTAAACTCGATCTCACACTCAGGCGGTAGTCTTGGCAGCTTTTCTAAGAAAACGTCGGGGTACTCGCAATCCACTAGGATACTCTGAAAGTCAGCCATGGGGCTAGACTCTGCCACTACACAGGCCAAAAAGACCTCACACCCTTGGCTCAAAAGCCTGGCTGCCTGAAGCGCGGAGATGCATCTGAAACCTCCGTCCATTGGCTGTCCATGAAACTCAAAGGGAGGCAACTCCGATATGGAGAAGACGATCTTCCTGCCGAAATAGTCCACCAAGGTGTGATAGGCGGATAGCTAGTCCATCCCTAGGATCACGCCAAAGTCCTCCATCTGGATCACAATCAGGACAGTGGGGAGGCTGTGTCCTCCTATACTGACCTCACAGTCTGTGTAGACCTCCTCGGCTACAAACAACTGGCCACCTGGGCCTCTGATCACAAACGAATCTTCTAACAGTACACTACCCTGCCTCAAACTGACGGCAAAACTCGTAGCGACGAAGAAGTAGGTGGCGTCAGAATCAAAAAGTACATACACTAATTTGCCATAAACAGTAACCATACCTGCCACCACTGAACCCGAAGCCCTGGCGTCTCAGTGTGTCAGGGCGTTGATATGCCCCTCAGCTCTCGGTGTAGACGAAGCAGCTACACTCTGGGTCGGACGAGCAGCAACAGGCCGGTACTCTCCTCATGACTGTTGTCCTCCCCCACGTGCCTGGTTACCACCACTGCCAACACAGCCTCCAATGCTCGATGCGGGGAGCATCTACTGTGCACCGACTCTAGATGGGCAGTCCCTCCTGATGTGGCCCAGTTGGTTACACTGGTAGCAGAGGGGTACAAGTCCTCCTCCCTCCGTAGGTCCCTGCTGACGGCTGGGCGGGGGACCGGTGCTGGCAACTGGCCCCTGTCTGGGGCCCCCAAAGGTCACTGATGGCCCCGCAGAACGAGATGGCTCTCCTGCAGGCACCGTGTGCCTCCTCTCCCGACGGCCCTGAGAGTACTTTGGCTAGTATGGCATCTTCCATCTGCTATCAGTGTTTCGCGCTGTCGGGTTGGTCTCCTCATAAGTCATGCCTGCCTCAACCACACGAGAGAAAGTGGGCAGCTTCAGGGGTTCGACATACCCCCGAATAGTAAGTCGGAGCCCCTCAGTAAACCTCCACAGGCGCTCCTCCTCAGTAGACACAGCTGTCTGGGCGAAACATGACAGCTCTAGAAAACGTGTGCGGTATGTGCTAACCATCATCATCCCCTGGCAGAGAGTGTAGAACTCCTACCTCCTCTAGTCCTGTTAGGTCTGCGGAAAGCACTGCTCGTAGAAGAGAGCCACGAATTGGTCCCACGTTGGCTCTCTCCCCTCCTGGCCTTTGACTGCCCTCCACCACCTGTGTGCGGCACTCTCTAGTTGGTATGTGGTAAAGGCCATGCGGCACTCCGCGGGAGAGCGAAGGGTGTCAAACACCTTCTCTATCTGCTCCAGCCAATTCTCTACCTCAGATGGGCTCTCATCCCCCTTGAAGGAGGGGGCTTTAACTTCCAAAACTGTCTGAAAAGCTCATGATGTGGCTGCAGTGGGGGAACGGGCATGCTTCCAAGCAAGGAGGGCTCGTGCTCGGAAGTGTCAGAGTGTGGTGGGGATGGTGGACCACCACCTCCCCCTCCTGCTCGTCCGATGCTACGATGGTCTCTCTATCCCACCGAGGACTCCCCCTCCACGTCCTCAGGGAGAGGTGCTCGTGGAGACTGGTGGAGCTCCTCTCGCATGATGTTTCTTATCAGCTGGGCGAGCTCCTGGGCATGATGCCCGGGAGGAGAGGTAGGTCAACTAGTGCCTCAGGTTCGGCACGTCTGCCCCTCCAACCTCATCTGCGGCCATGACCATGGCCTGCCTCGGGAACTCCTCGACGAGGCATCTCCTGCAAGGAGACGCAAGAGATAGAACAAGAGTGTCAACAATACCGGATTACATCGAGAAAAGACTCAGAAACTAATATCAAAGCGATACGTTGTGGTTATCCTAGTTATATGCGCGTAAGTGGTTATTTTCAAACAAAATGGTTCATTTATTGGGATGACCTTGCTTTGATACCATCTTGTTACGACCCGATTCTTGGATCCCTACAGGGTCCGAGATCGACTCGCCTCGATTAATCCTAAGATCTAGTCGTCTAACGAGAAATAACCAAAAGCAGGAAGATAAACCACATTCATACATGCAATATAACTAAGCAGAAGAAAAGAACGAAGCAATAAGGAAAGTAAAACATCTGTCTCAAAACATAGTACATGCCACCACAACAACAACAGAAAATGGAAAGGAAACAGAAAGTAACAGGAACGGTAAAATATGTGTCCATTACTCACTACAACAGTAGAAAAACGAAAGAGCTAAAAGAATGACTACGGCTGGGCTCGGCTAGGTCCAGCACCCTTTGCAACTGGAAACTCGGGTTGCTCAACTCCTGGTCCTGAATAGGGTTACGAAAAGACAGAGCCAGCGAACGCTGAGTAGAGTGGTGTTTACATTATTTAAGTGCAAGTACAGTAAAACAACAACAGGTTTATTTTTCATTTCTATTTATCTCATTTATGTGTTTCTGGTTCATCGATTTCTCAAAGTATCCAAGTATTTCTTGATCTTGCATGTTCCTCGTGGGAACGATCTTGATTGCAGTCTTTTCCGTAGAGTAGAAGATACATGTGGTGCTCTCCTGGTCGGGAGAGTCCCCGTGGTAGTCCTACACCCAGTCAACCACCCCGAGGTCAATGTCGAGACGTAGCAGTGACTACGACACGAGTGATAAGCGCACGGGTGGCTACTCCGCACTAACACGTGGTTAGTCTTTTCCGCTAGCGGGTATACCCAAAGTACAGCATAGAACAGTATAGGGCTTTACCCTCTCAGAACAGGAGTCTCGCCCTTCAAAACCAAACAGGGGTCTCGCCCCTCCACAGTCCGCGTACCCTCGTTTGACTACCTCGGTTTACCCAAAGGGCCTAACAAAGTCGGTGTAGGGTGGCTAGCTGAACCCCAGGCCACGTGGGGTGGCTAGCTCCCTACCTACACTAGTAGCATGCCTCAGTACCACGTACGCGAAGGCCAACAGGAGTTGGTGTAGAGTGGCCAATCCTAACCCCGGGTCTCAACCCAAGGGAGGTTAGCTCCGCTCTACACTAAAAAGGGGACACTTGCTCTCCTTAGTACCACGTACACAAAGGCCAGCACACTTCCTGTCTACAATCCAGATTTCCTTTCATACACAAGACTTCTACTCCAATTCCCCGTAGGGTCCATGCTCATACCCGTCTCATTTATCCATATCCAGATCTCATGTTTCATAACTCGTTCCACATTCATATATAGGTAGCTCATGTTTTCATGATTCAGTTCTCAATCATAAACATGCAACTTGTGGTTTCACAGTTCAATTTCTCATTTACATACAGACAGCTCGTATTTTAACATCCATCTTGTAATTATATTAAAGGCATTTGCTAGCAATTTAGTTTAACCATGCATTCAAGTAAACAGGATAGCTCAAACAGGCTCATTCATTTCTATCTTAGGGTTCATTCCACATCCTAGAGTTTAATCCGATTATTCCAACCAAATACATTCTTATTTAAATATTAACTGAATTACACCACTCTATCGGGTATCACAGAGGAATGGGGGCCTGTACCGCAGATCTCATCGTCTTCGCGGGTCTCGAACACGCCACTAGCGCGTAACCTGTACAAGCGACTAATTACATTAGATGAGGTCAAAACAGTAAATACTCAACACGAACACGTAGAGGAACTCGAGTGGAAAACAATGGTACTTCGTTTGTGGAAATCCGATTCCGTTTAGGCCTTAAACAGGCCAAAAATGCGGTTACTGACCAAAATCAGACGTCTGGGACTAGTCCTAGACGTCTTGAAAGATGTTAGAACTCACCTTACACTTCCTGTGGCTGCTTTAGATGTCCAAACTCCCTCTGCGACCGTCTAGGGGTAGCTCTAGACGTCGGATAAGGTCTCCGGTCGTCTGGAAGTACCTCCGAACGTCTGGCAATGTGATCAGACATCCAAAAGCACTTGGGAAAGCGCACCACGTGCCTTCCCAAAGCCTTCACCTGCGTACGAACACACGCAGACACAATTTCAGGCTGACATTTCTTGCGCTACAACCTGCATGGTGGAAGGTAGAGCAGGAAGATACGTACCTCGCGATATCTTATGCTCCCAGACGTCCGGCTTCAGCTCCGGACGTCCTGATGCCTAGCCAGCCGTCTGGACGTTACTCCAGACGTTTGATACTGGAAACCTCCAGTGTCAGAACTTCTTCACGCGGCTCGCCCCACTTGCCCAAAACTCGTAGTGGCAGTTCCAGCAAGTGCAGGAGCTTGAGAAGCTCCTCACTGGCGTCCTCCTCTTTCCCACGACTCCTCCTCAAGCTCCACCGAGCCCCCGCGGTCGTCGTCCTCCTCCCCCAAGCTCACTCCCTCACACTCTCTCGCTCTCGCTCCTCCCCACTTTCCCCTCGCCCGTGGCTCTCCTTCCTCATCGCGGCTGCAGCAGAGACGGAAGAGGGCGTGGCCGTCGTAGAAGGTGGAGGTGGTGGTGGCTTGAGTGGTGCGAAGAGAGGAGAAGAGAAGGGGGGGTTTATATAGAGGGGTGTTAGGGTTTAAGGGGTGAGGGTGCGGGGAGAGAGAAAGGCCTCTGCGCGCCGCCTGCGCGTAAAGCGCAAAGCGCAGTATGAAAATCTCACTTTCAGACATCTGGATAGACATCTGATTGAAACTCCAGATGTCTTATCCGACTAAAAAGGCAATAGATCGTTTCAGTAATACAATGATTCTTCCAACTCAACTACTCTCCCTCTCTTCTAATCCGCCGACCACCCTTTCTCTCTACTTAGTTGGCTGCTACTGCTCTTCTCCCTACTCAACGTGGAAAAATCCACCCCTTGGACTATTTTTCCATATGCCTAGGAGCCTCCACACTTGCGCCACTCTTGGCAGTACTTATTACACTATTAAAAAATAACAATGAAAAAAAAAAATATTAGAATACAAATGACCACCCAACTTTGATTTTTTTTCCTCTTTGCAATAGAAGATTAAAGTATTCATTTGAAATACACAAAATTCTTATGCAAAAGAAAGAAGACCTTCTCAAAAACTCTGAAGTGTCTTCTCCAACAATGAGACGTTGGAACTCCAGCAAGGGCTAATGTTTTATGACATGAGTACGGAAACACGTGTTGCAATGTATTTTGTAACATGAAGTTAGAATCAACCTATTGAAAATGAGAATCAATCGGTTGAAAATCAAGCAGATCAAACCACATCAGTTGGAAATAGTTTTCAATCGGTTGAAAATCAAAATACACTCGTTGGAAATAATTTTTAACCAAAACACACCGGTTAGAACTGATTTTTAACAGATTGAAAATCAAAATACACCGATTGAAAATGATTTTCAACAGGTTGAAAATAAAAACACATCGATTGGAAATGAAAATGCACTAGTGTACTTTGTCTTTCTATTGGTGGTAAATAATTTTTACTTGGAAGGTGATTTTTCACCTATGGAAAGTAATTTTTCACCTACAAAGTGATTTTCATCTATAAAAAGTGGTTTCCATCAATGGAAAGCTAAAATACATTAGCTAAAATCATCATTCTCACTTTGTGCATTACAAAGTGTGTTGCAAACGTGTGTTTATTTTTTGACAGTTTTTTAAGGTAGATTAGATAACATTGGGAACATCTAAGGATGTTAAAGATGGGGATGCACTCTCATTGCACAATATAGATTTGCATGGATGCTTACAAACTTCGTTCAAAGATAAGATCATCAAAGAACAGAAATGTAATACTAAATTCCCTTGCAACCCTTTTCCCAAACTGAAATAAAGAAATGAAAACTAGAAAGAACCCAATGCATTGCCAGGCAAAAGTAACCCAAGCATATTACTTGTAACACCTAGGTACTGCACATTAATATTCTGCCATGGCCATATATAAAAGCACCCAATATTATCTACAATCATTTCACCATTTATTAATGGTTGAAGTCCAAACTACCAATTCCTCATTCTTGGATGACACAAAAAAATTTCAATACAAGGAAATTATAATGGTATCTTATCCACATGAAAGGTCATCCATGAAACAAGATAATCTCATCCGTAAACTTGGACCAGGCGATTAGTGAAACTTTTGAATATTAACTAGGGATGTTAGAAATATGAGCATAACATTTCTGAAAATTTTCTTCAACATATGCAAGACGGAAACAAATCGTTCAAATCTTTCACCAGGATCACAGTACACAATAGAAAAGGAACAAGACTGACTTAACACAAAGAAAATAGGCACAACAATAAGAGGTTACTAAAATAAATGAAAAAGGCAGCCTGATTGTGGTAGAATGTTTTAGTATGGAATCTAAAGAATATCATCCATGATTCACTTGCGAGATTCACCAGGTACAAGCACATGATACATCATGGATAAATTGAGGTGGATCTTGACAAACTACCAGGCATCTTATATCAATTTGAAGAGACTGATATATGTCTACAAGACTCATCCTAACTCAAAGACTAGAAAGCAAGTTTGTCATAGTCCCTGAAATCATCCAACAAAGTTATCTGATAAAAATCACAACCAGTTTCTCCAACCATTAATGTAACACTTGAGAAGAAATGCCAAGGTGCACGCTACATATGCAAATAAGTACCAAATTGAAAAGTTTAAACTAGAACACCATGACAAAAAGAGCTTTCAGGCTGTTAACTCCAATATTTCTAACAGTTTTTTACTTAGGTGTGGGGAATTTTATATGTTGCCTATTTTCTTTATTCGCAAGACTTTGAAATAAATTAAACCAATACATCTTTAATGCAAACAAGAATAAGTAATGCTCCCAAGTACCCTCAACCAAAATATGCTCCTACTTTTAATTGCTGAATAGACAAAAATACCCATTGAATGTTGACCTCTCTCCCCTTTACTCAGCCTCACCCCACAGTTCTCTCCGTCCTGGATGCCTTCCACTCCTTCCCCACCTAAACCCACCAGCCCCGCTACCCCTGCCCACCACCATACACACACACACGCAAAAAAAGAAGCACCATCTCAACGAAGACCATCCTACCTCTGGCCCCAACAATTGTCCACGACACCCTCAGCAGCGCTGCTCCAAGATATACACAGAGATTGATTTGTAATCTAGGAGCACATCCACGGTATCACCATTAACACTTCCGACAACAAAAATGGGATCTAGAGCTGCCACCATCCCCACATCAAGTAACTAGCCATGTCGGGCACGTCAAGAAAAAGATCATTGTCGGCACCAAGATGCATGGTTGGGCATGTGAAGAATCTATAAATCACATCAGGAATGGAGTAGGGAGTTGGAATCTAATGTCCTGCCATGATAGGAGGGGAAATGGTATTGTATTATCAAGGGAGAAGCAACAAAGAGGATGAGGCAAAGATAAGGGGATTGAGTCTGGATTTTGCTGACTTGCTTCTTCCTATGCCCATTGCCTTCCTCAAAAACCACATACCTCCTCGCCTCCCTAACTACAGTCCACAACTTCCCACGTCCAGTCACCTTCTTGATGTAGCTTCCTTTTTGGCATAGCCTTTCCTTTATGCCTCTTTAGAGCAATAGAAAAAATGTGCAATTCTGATTATGGGTCACTGAATGGAGAGGTGGAAGCTTGAATCTTGGTTGGACTGGGAATAGAATCATTGGATGAAGGTGTCTTCTGAACAGGGCCAGCTACCACCATCCTGCAGGTCAAAGCTTTATACTTTTGATGAGATCGTAGCTACATGTGTTGGTAGAATTAGATGACGGAAATGCTAATGGGGGTTTCGATGAAGGACTGGCAACATAGCGATGTTGATGGTGAAAGAGCACAATGGACATGTTAGTCCAAAAGTGGGAACAAGCTACGGTTGGCAGGTGTTTCCTTATTGGATTAAACAATATCATTTTTTGTTTTGTGGTGATGGTATTTAGGGGATGGAGGTGTCGTCTGATGCAAGGAAGCCATATCACAAGGGGATAAACGCTTTTCCCTCAAATTAATGGGAAAAATTTCTCAAATCACAAGTAGAATATGCAAATACTCTCCAGATTCTAAACCTGAAAAACCAATGAAACCAATTCTCTTCAGAGAGCCACATCTATCATGTATGGAAAAGAAAATTTGACTATTTTGAATGTTGTAGCTTTACTCATACATGGAAACGATATGCTCTAAGACCATAAATGACCTCAACATCTTTTATATCACCCAACGGTTATGTACCCCGCATTTCACTCGTACGTGGATTAACACTTCCATTTGTGTGCCCTGCATTTCACCCGTCGGTTGGTGAATCATTATCCTTGCACTGGACAAACTATACCAGGTAATGGCAAGGGTGGTCATGATGGTGAATGGTGGTCAGGTATGGTGGGGTGGGGAGGGGGGGTAGAAGAGAGTTCAGGTGGGTGGTCTCGGGTGGGAGGAGGATTAGTCGAGCCTGGATGGAGGGAGGACGAGGTGAAAGAGAAGCAGGAGATGGGCTGAGCGTTGCTGAAGAAGAGGCGCGCAATCGATGAAGGGTCGATGTGGACATTTCCGAAGAAGTGGACCGGCGTGGACATGGACGAGGGGCCTGGCCAGAGTAGGTGGCCATGGCAGTTAGTCACTATTTGTTTCAAGGGATCTATTCCGAGGGATTGTAAATTATACATGTGGAATTGTGAGGTAATTTTGAGAGTCTAATGTTTTTGTGTTTATTTATAATTTTGGGTTAAAATAAAAGATTGAAGGAATTAATTCTATATTTAGTGAGAATATTTATTGGTGGAATAATACAGAGAAGGTTTAATCCCACGTAGGATGAAACTGTGGGATTATTTCATCCCACCTACCCCATGGGATGAAACTAACCCGAGTTTATGAGCTAAAACCCACGTTGCTTTAATGTTGCATTTGAGGGTCGCAAACAGGGGATACGCCATCCACTCCTTAGAAACAAACAAGGCCTTAGGATGTGGCATGATGAGAGTTTTAGGAGGGGGAGGGTCAGAGGAGTTTGGTTTTAACTTTCCCAGGAAGATGTCACGAATTGCAAAAGGGAGGGCAATTTTTTTTTCATTGTAAGGGACAATAGAATGCCCGCCTATTTTTTTGAGATCGATTGTGACAAAACTTGTGTTAGGAATGGAAAATAAAATTAGAGGTTCTCTTAATTGTTACTTTTATATTTAATTTTTTCTATTTTTAGTAAATATTTAGTTGTAAGATCTTTTTATGTAAATGTTAATACAATCTTTTGAATTTATTAAAATATCATTGACTTCAATATATTATCGATTTTGTCACTAAAATCTTTGATCCATTTACAGAATTGCCTTCATGGTTAACTTCTATCGACATTGAGTTAGTAGATGTTGATTGTAAAGAATGTCAGAGTTGCCGGTTGAATGAGAGTGAAGTTGGCAGGCATTTGCAGTCGTTAGTTTGTAGCTATTGAAAAAACATAAAGTATGGCAATTTAAGACAGACATTTGTAATCATTGGAAAATAAATGAAGAGGATAAGTTTTCCATCCAAAATGTTGTGAGAAGTGTGCCTATTTAACACTTATTTGGAGGGAAAATGCAATGAGAAGTAGATTGAAAGGAAGGGAAATGAATGGAAATATTATTGAAGTTGTAAAGGAGGTAAGTACATGTTGTTCATACATTTTAACATACATGTTCCTACATTTTGACATACATTTGTACTACACACTTCACTCACTGAAAGAGTACATACTGAAATATTTTTTTTTGTACATGGTAAGGAATTTATCTACATCTAAAGCCTGAAATGGGGCACTATCAAGGGTCTTTGCTCCAATCTTCTCAATCTCCACGAGTCTTTTGCTTTTGTAAGGTTCCAGTAGTAAAGAGGACATCTTGAAAGCCTTGGAGTTGTGGACGCAAGTTCTTGACTTGTCGAATTGAGGCTTGTAAGTTCTTTGAATTAGTGTGTGACGAAGATATCACCTCACAAATGGAAGATAAAAATATTGTTGGAGCTAGTAATTTGACTAACATCAAAGAGAGGGTAAAAGAGCTAAATGCAAATGTTACATGCATGCAAAACCAAGTTTATGCATTAGCAATGTATATGAAAGGAATTCTAGCATGTGTGGTAGTGATTGTAGTAATGAAAATGTTCTACGATTAACATGGAAAATTACCTAATCCTATTCATTATGTCCTTAATGTGGGATGTTGTTTCATAGTCTCCTTGATGTGTTGAAAGTCCACCTATACATAGAAATATCAAAAAGAAATACCCAAAACAAATAGGAATACCAAAAAGAAAGTAGCTTGACATGATTGTTGACATTCACAAGCATCCTACAACAAACGAAACATACACAGTTCACATAACAAGAGAAGTTCTATCCACATCCAACAACATAAGGAAAATTTCATCCTAATTAAGTTGAACACTATCCATCCTAATTTTCCTTCAAAACTAAACTATAAGTAAAACTATAATATATGAAAGTAGATCCCACTGAATGTATGCAAAGAAAGAGTATAACTCCATATTCTGACAAAAAGACACATGGACTAGCATGAATTTAGCAACCTATATAGTTGTATACGTATATGTATACTTGACATGAACTTGCAATATGAAAAAATTAACAATCAGTCATTATGATATGGAATGATTATGGCATATGTAACATTTCAAGTACATACCTGCAAAAAAATATCAGTAGACAGTCAGAGAATGATTCCATGTTTTGACAAAAAAACACATGGAGTGTCATTGAATTTGTTAACCTACAATGTGACCAAAATGGCAGACATTATGATATGTACTAATCATAATCTATGTAATATTTGAAATACATAACTTCACAAAAACATCAATCAATTGGTAAGAGAAAAATAACACAACAAATGAGTTACCTATCTGTGTAATAATGTTAGAGCATCATTACAATGTGGTAATGGGAAATAAATGAAATGTAAAGATAGATGGGTACCTTAGTCCAAATGGGCTATTGAACCGTTAGGGAGAATGTCAAGTAGTCCTCCTTTCTTAGGCTTGCCTCTTTTCTTTGAAGGGCCAATCTTAAGTTCTTTATTCTTCTTATAAGTCAAGCTTGGTGGCTTCAAGGACACACCACTTGAAAGTAAAGTAAACTTTTGTAAGGAACATAAGTTTCATAATAAGAAATTAAATGAGATAAGGGTTAATGTTACTTACTTTCTACCTGCAAGGGATAGGACAACTGGGTCAATAGTGTCTGCTATAGCTGATTGTTGTGTAGATGGTTCTCCATTTCTAGCTTCAGGTTGCGGGGCCTGTGGGGGCTGTGCTAGGTTAATGGGTGTCTTGCAACTATTTCGATGATGACCAACAACACCACACCTTTTGCATTTATGAGTTCTTCGATGAAGATCCTCATCTATGGTCCTTATCCTATTTTTCTTGGGTCAGCCTGGAGGCCTCTTGCAATGTGGGGCACCTACAACATAAGGTAGAGTAACTTCTTCCCATACATCTTGTCCTGATAATGGTGTAATTGTTCTAGCATAGATAGCTGATGAGAGCCTCATCATGAGCCATAACTAGCTCATTTTGACCCAATAAAGAAGATAAAAGCTCCTACATAACCTAGAAGAAGGCTTAACTGAAGGAACAAGTACTCTGAGAAGAAAACATGAAATAAAGGTTAAAACTATAATTTTACCATTGCAGTACATAAACGAGATTTCTCAGAGGCAAAATATAGGTCAAATGGTCTAAATGAGATAAAAAGTGGGTTGAGTCAATCAGAAATGGGTTTATGTGCAATCTAAGAATTAAATGACACTTGGTAACCCTAAAACAGACCCGCATAAATTAACAAGGTTCCGGTCAGAATAAAAATCAAGTAAACCCTCTAAAAATCATGGAAAAACATTCTCTAGGGTTTAGAACACTTAATTTGGCTCTTGGAACCCAGTTTGACCTAGATTAGGGTCTTAGCTCTTCAATTAACCTAATTTGGGTTTTTACGCAAAATATCCAGTCAAACGAGGTCAAACCTAAAATCCAACTTCACCATTAGATTCCTTAGGTCCAAATTAGGTTTGTACCAAAATTTGGACCTAAGGGGAGGTCATCTTGACCTACTTTGCAATTTAGTACACCCAAAGTACAATTTGGTCCCTATCTTTTGAATATCTTTGCAGAGAGCCCCCTAAGTTTTTCGCCCCCTTTGCAATCCGGTCGTGCCGCCATTGTTAGGGCAGAACCGAGCTCCGGCGAGGTTTAGAGAGAGATTACTCTCTAATCCCTCAGAGATTCCCTCCCAGAAATGGAAGGGGGATTCTCTGAGGAATTCCCTTCCTTCTAAAGCCAATTACAATTGCTGGTGTGAACCCAATCTCTCGTGTGAACGCACGAGAGATTCGGGTATCCACCCTCTTTCCAACTCCGGCGAGCCGGCAGAGGTGATTGCGCAGTCTCCACGCGCTAGAAGGTTCGGCCAGCGCCTATAAAAGGCTCCCCAGACCCTGCCGCAGAACCTAAGCTTGATTTTGACGGAGATCCCCTCCAATTTCCCTCTCTCCCATCTTCGGCCAAAAGACCTGCAAGCTCCGGCGACCTCCTCTCCTCCTTCTCGTCGCTCTGCTACCATACTAGCAGCAGAGTCAACTCCGCCGCTTCCTCCCACGTCGCGCCGTACCAAGCGCGCGTGTTCCTGACCTCTTCCTCGTCGTTGCTCCCTCCCTCAGGGTCCTTCCCCGATGACGGCAGTTACGCGCCATCCACTCCGCTGCCTCCCTTCCTTCCAGATCACCCCAGATGCCCTCTCCATACTCTCCTCTCTCTTTTCCCACTGCTATTTTATCCAATTACCCCCCGATAGTGCCTAACCACCTCCATCGTCCTCGCCTCCGACCGCCCTCCGGCGAGCTGCCCACACCACTCCGCCCCTCCACACGGCCCGCCAACCCTCTCGTGAGCTTTGCCTCACCACCAGGAGCTCAATCCACCCCTCCACTGCCACTCCAGACCTCCACAATCACCCCTCGATCAACCCCACACCTCCGACCACAGGTTGACCTAGGCACGCACGCCTAGGCCGACCTGCAGCCTGCAGCACTGCCCACCGCCTTCACCGTGCCACGGCGAAAGTTTCTAGCTAATCTGATTGGGCCAATAGGCCGTTCTTGTGTGTGACAGGTTGTAGCTCCTGCCGCCATTGATGGTCGAAGCAGTGAGGAGCTTGTAGCAGCTTCAGGCACCAGGGCTTCCAGGCTGCAGGTGCAGCAGGTGCATGCAAGTGTTGCGAAGCGACTGAGGCCGGCAAGTCGCGCTGCGAAGCCAGCAGCTGGGGCAATTGCACGACGAGAATTCTGCGGGTGCGCGTGAAAGCAGGACTGACTAGATAGTCCCACATCGTGGGATCGCAAAACACAGGTATAGTATACATTATTTTTGTGTTTTACTCTCATTGCCTCCGTAAGCGCAGGGGTGAGGTCCCTCACCTGCCCTTACACCTGCCTCGTCCGCGGCTTGACCTCGCGGATCTGGTGGGATCCGACCCGACCCAAACCTTGAGCACTCCTCGCGCACCACCACTTGCCGGTGCGCCTGGTCCCGAGTGTGAATCCGACCCGACTACCCGTGTGGCTCTGGGAGAGCGTCCTTGAGTGAATTGCTTGAGAGAGAGAGAGATGCTTGGGTAGAGGGACGGTGGTAGGTTTTGCTTTGGCTGTGGTGTGTGCAGGAAGGAAGAAGCAAAGGAAGCAGCGAGCACTTAGCAGCTGCAGAACAGGAAGAGAAGAAAGAAGAGGCTGTGTAGCAGAAAAAGAAGGAGAAGCTTTCGTAGAGAACCAAAGAGAAGGAAGAAGGAAGGCAAGGACGAAGAAAGAGAAGAATGAAGAGAGGCCAAGTGAAGACTGCAAAGATCAGAAGAAGAAAGGCAAGGCAGGAGAAGAAATAAGAGAAAAGAAACAAAGGCAGGAAGAAGAAGCCTGCACAAGACAAGAAGCAAAGGCAGAAAGAGAAAGAAGTGCAAAGGAGAAGAAGAGCAACGAAGAAGAAGAGAGAAAGGAGATTACATTTAAGACGTCTGATACAGAAATCAGACATCCAATTCTATTTTTCTTTCACAAATCCTTTTTAAAATTCTCTCTTTGAATCAATCCTTTTCATTTAACAGTTGTATTCCTTGGTTTTAAAAAGTACTGAGCTTACTCCCCGTGTTCGACCTCGGATACTCTATTTTTCGAGTAATAAAATTCTTTATATTTGTTTAAACGTTTTGTCGGTTATACTACAACGTGATATACTTTAAACCCGCACAAAAACGTGAGAACATTTTGGCGCCATTGCCGGGGAGCAACGGGCACTTTTAAAGCTTTTGATTACAACTTTTCTATCTAATATCTGACTTAAGTTCTCTCTTTTGTTGTGTTCAAGCAGGGAAAGCAAAACAAAAAGGAAAGAACAATAACTGCACAACAGACTCTCCAAGGAATAGGTAATTTCCATAAGCCCTCTCTCTTAACCCTCTCAAAATCGAAAAAGGAAAAAAAGAGAAAAATCAACTTAGGGCTACCTGTTTCATATTTAGTAACTCATCAAGTTGCCTGATTTTCATTTCAACACATTTTTATCTGTTCATCCAACTAAGGCAACTAGGGCTAACCTTTCTTGATTGAGCCCTAGGTGCTAATTTCTAAAGCAACTAAATTGGACCCACTAGAGCCAAGTTAGGGATTGCAAAGCTAGGGTTTTTAGAGACACATCTTCTCTTAAACAAAGAAACAAATTTTCCAAAAAGAGGTGTGCCTAAACCGTGTTTGAAAAGATCTATACAAGAGGAACCCTAAGCAAATCAGGCTGTTAATCCATTTGAACCATAAAAAAAGGGCCTAAAAACTCTCAAAGGAACAAGAGGTGAAGTTGATCCCTTGGGTCAACCAACCTTAAAATTAAGTCACTTTTGCACTCAAAATACTTAAAAGCTCAAGTGCAACATTAAGCACCTTGATCTTAAAATAAAAAAGGTAGACTTAAGAGGTCAAGGTCCCCATTCTGGTCTACCTGGAACCGCAGTGACAAGAGAGGTCGGGTGGGGGAAACCCTGTAACCCGTGGGGACACTCTACCGTGTAGGGGTCTTTGCGGGACTCTCCCTCTCTGGTTGCCCAGGTATTTCTCAGGTGGACGATCTTCTGATCCAGGGGTCCATCTGCCCCGAACCTCTATAGTCACCCAACAATTTTTGGGTGTCTTGATTGGGTCCAGCACCTTCTAATCTCATCACATCTTTCGGTGCATGTTCGGTGGGAGGTCCTTAAGACCACCCTTAACACCTCCTTTAGAAATTCACTCTCGTCGAGGCCAAGCCTCAACGCCCTTCTTTGTGCAATGGAAACGTCTGGTTTCACCGGGTTTGAGGGTTTTGTTATAACGTTGTAGTAAAGCCGGTTATTACCAACATTTCAAATATAAATTTTTTTACTCAGAAAATGAAAGAGTTCCCGAGGTCGAACTCAGGGAGCAAGTCGTATTCTAGAGATATACATGTTTCTTTTACAAAATAAAGAGAGAGGGAAAGAATTTGTTGTGATGTTCTTCTTTCTTTCTCTTTCTTCAGATCTCCTTCTTCTTCTTCCTTGGTTTCTGCTATGGTGATAATCTTCTTCTGCAATGGTGATGCTCTTCTTCTTCCTGCTGTTCCTGCGTTGGTGATGTTTTTCTTTCTTCAGAGCTCCTTGTTCTTCTTCTTTGGTTTTCTGCCTTGACCTCTCTTCTTCTTCTTCTGCAATCGTGGTGCTTCTGCCTTCAGCTACTAAGTCTCCCTTCCTTCTTCTTCAGCCTGCCTTCTGTGTTGCTCTGGCTGCTGACTTTCCGTCGTCTGGCCCGGTGCTTCGACGACTTAACTGAGCATTTGCTACAGTGCAGCTCCTTCTTCTTCGCCTGCACTTCTTCTTCCGCGGGTCTTCTTCTTCTTCTTTGGCCTGCACACTTCAGAGTTTTTTTGTCAAGAGGCAAAACCTACTCTACCCTCCCCCCCCCGCGTCTCTCTTTCTCTCTGAAACCACTCTTGGGACAGCTCTCCCAGAGCTACCGGGTAATCGGGTTCGGGTCAGGCCCGGGTCCAGGCCCACCGGCGTGCGGTGGTGGGCGAGGAGTGCAGGTCGGTCTAATCGGGTCGGGCCAGGTCCGCGGAGCGTGGTCACGGACGAGGCCGGGTCGGGTGAGAGGGACCTCACCCCGTGGTCAGGAGGCAGACAACATAAGGCACTTTTTGCCTTTATGCGTCCGCGCGCCTCCGAGAAGTTCCGAGGTGGGACTAAATGTCCCACCCCAATTGAGCGCGCGTCGCGGAGGGAGCAGTGGGCGATCGTGGCTTCCCGCGCGGCCTTCGCCCCATCTGTGAACCTGGGACGTTTCGCGGAGAGTCCCTGCGCAACCTGGGAGTCAAACCTGGGCGAAGGTGTGCCTGCACCTGCAGGTGAAGCAGCTCTGCCTGCGCAGTAATGGCGACGGCGGGCGAGTCACCTGGTCACAGAAGAACGGCCTCTCGGCCAAATCAGACAGGCGGGGGACCTTCGCCGTGGCACGGCGAAGGTGGTCAGGGGGTCTGCAGGGGGCGTGATGGAGCCAACAGGTCGTCCTAGGTCAAACTGTGAGCGAAGAAGTGGGTGTGTTCGGTGGATCTGCAGAGGGTGTTTGGTGGGAAGTGGAGGGGCTGAAGAGGATCAGGGTGAGGAGGCGGAGGTTCTGCGGTGGTCGGCGAGCCGTGTGGGTCGCTGAGGTGATGGGAGCGGCTCGTCGGAGGGTGGTCGGAGGCGAAGAGGGTGAGGGTGAACAGGGTCGGTAGAGGGCTTAATTGACTAAATTGAAAGCGGGGAAAGAAAGAGGAGGAGAAGGGGAGTAACTCTAGCTTACTTGCAGGGACGAAGGGGGAGGAACAGGGCGACAGTCGTATCGACTGTCGCCGGAGAAGACGATGCTCAGGGAGAGGGGCGGCGGCGAGCAGAGAGCCGGAGAGGCGCCAGCTGGGTGCGGCGTGGCGCGGGAAGAGCAGGGGAGGAAGTCTCTGCTGCTGGTATTGCGGCAGAGCGAAGAGGTGGAGGGGGAGGAAGCCGCCGGAGCTGGTGAGCGTCTGCCGGAGAAAGAAGAGAAGGAAGTTGGGGATTTCTCCGTCAGATCCAAGCTGCCCTGGTCGGTGGAGCAGCGGGGGGTATTTATAGGGATGAAACAGGGAGGAAGGCGGAGGGAGACGACGTGTCTCCCTCACCGGAGAATGGTCGGAGACGAACCCATACCGTCCGTGCGTTCGCACGGCCGGTATGGTGGGCTACAATGACCAAGGGGGTGCCCCTGCGACGGCTGACGACGCAGGGCACCCCCGGTTTACTTGCCAGGTCCCCTACCTCACCCTGCGCGGCGCCATGCTCCGCGCAAGGTCGCCGGAGCATGGTGCTGGCAGGGTTTTGCAGGAGGGACCTGATTGCAAAGAACGAAGGAGAGTTAGGGGCCAAAATGCGAGGGTTCAAAAGTTGAGGGCCAAAGAGTAAATATATGAGGACCAAAGTGTAAAGTCGGTCAAGGAGGTTTCTTCTTAGGCTCAAGTTTTTATACATGACTAATTAGGACCTAAGGAATCTGATGGTGAATTTTATTTTCATCTTAAACCTTGTTCGACCGGTCAATTTGCGCAAAAACCCAAATTAAGTTATTAATTGGGCATGGTTCTCAATGTAGGTCAAAATGGGTTCTAAAGGCCAAATTGAAGGTTCTAAACCCTAGAGATTATTTTTCTATGAATTTTAGAGGGTTTATTCTATTTTTACTTTGCCTCGAACCTTGTGAATTGAAGTGGGTTGTTTTAGGGTTACAGATTTAGTCTCTTGGAATTGCTGTAGCCCTTGCTAGATCATTTCATCCCACTTTTATTCTTATTAAGCTGTTTTGACCTATGTTTGGGCCCTGAATTACCCTGTATGCAGATTATACTGGTAAAATTGCACTTTTACCCCTTATGACTTGTTTTCTTCTCAAACTCAGAATTCTCTGAGTTACGCCTTTCCTTGAGATATGTAGGAGCTTTTATCCTTTGTATTGGGTCAAAATGAGCTAGTTATGGCTCATGATGAGGTTCTCATCATACCCCCATGCCTAGCTTTTGCTAGTCCCTTAGCAAAAAAACTTAAGGTTTCAACCCTTGTTCTAGACCATGAAGTTTTCAATAGTTTTAGATAAGTGCCTTCATAGATTAGGTTAGAATGCTGATCATAGGCCTAAAAGGTACTCTAGTACCAATCAAGATCCAAATCTGTCTAGCCTTAGCCTCAGTCTTTTAGCAAAGGTTTTTAAGGCCCACAAGAACTAACCTAAGGTTTATTGGACTTCGTGGTTAAAGCACCCGTGCTTAAAATGATTTTAGCCCTGGCTCGGTTCGCAGTGCGTTTTGTAAGAGAGAGATAGAAAGTTTTTCTGTTTGGAGAGTTTTCTCTCTCTTTTTCTTTTTAGTTCTAGCCTAGGATTGGCTTTTCAACACGGTCTGTATCAGATTCCTTGCTCCCATCATCAATCCTCAAGGGTTCCTGGCGATCGATGCTTCGAGATAGCACCGCCCATGGCAACCCCCGGAACCCTGGCTATTGAGATTTCGAGATAATCCCATCCATGGTATTCCGTGGCCGAATCCAGACCCTGGCAATTGACACTTCGAGATAATGCCATCCATGGAATCTGAACCAGCAGAGTGCTTACATGCCCCCCGTAGGATATGTAAATATCCTAAGAGACAAGCACCGAGGAGATGATATTTTGTTACGCGTCTTCGAGGGGATTTCCCGCCTCTCTGCGCTGGGAACTCGTCCAAATCAACTTGTGTTGATCGGCCGCTCCTATTCTAGGTGTTCTTTTCAGATTTTTGCGACGCTTCTGCGTGATTCTGATTTTTACGCTTACTGAACCAGGCTGTGTGTGAGATTAGGGTGCTTAGGTTACTGAGTCCCGTAAACCAAAAATTAGTTAACGAGGCCGAATACTTCCTAAGCCTTGGACCTAATACTTCAGCTTTTCATTTTCCTCAACCTCTTGAGGAGTGTCCAGATCTTAATGGGTACTAAGAGTCTATTCAAGAATGCCTAAGGTTTGCATTCTTACTAATCTCATTGTGCACTTTTCAGTTATTTTCTTGAATGAGGTCTAGAACTTAGGTTAATTCCTTAGTTCCTTACTAATGACTATCACTTTTTCTCATAATTTTGTGCTCCTTTTTCATTTTGTTTCTTTTCTCCTTCACAAAATTTTCCTTCTCCTCTTTTCCTCTTATTCTTTTTCGAAAAAATTTTTTAATTTTTATGGTATTTTTGACATATGTGAATTTTTTGTTTGAAACATTTTCTTACAAGTTTTTGCACTTTCCTACCCCCCCATGCCTAAGATTTGCAATGTCCTCATTGTAACCTAGGGGGTCTTAGTTCATTCCTTAAGACAGAAATTTGGGTGAGTGGATGGGTCGGGTTGAATTTTTGCGGACGATTTCAAATCTCAGATGCGAACATCTGAGTTGGGGTCGGCTGTCTACAAGGGTGAACTTCAAGTGCTGAAAGGTGTCAGAACAAGTTTCAGGTTTTCAAAGAGAATGACGGGCTGCCTCCCGTTAAGCGCTGAGTTTTACGCCATCGGCTGGGCGCAATAAGCTCAAGGGGAAAGGAGGATATAAGATGCCTCAGCCAAATCAGTAGAAGTTACATCAATGAACGGCTTGAGTCTCTGACCGTTCACGATGAAAGGTTCAGAATCGTGGCTGAGTGGACTGATTTCGATTGCTCCATTTCCAAAAACCTGTCGGACCAAATATGGTCCGACCCACTTAGATCTCAGTTTTCCTGGGAAGAGTTTGAGTCGGGCATCAAAGAGTAGGACCTTTTGACCAGGATGAAAGATCTTTCTCGAGATGTGTTTGTCGTGGAAGGCTTTAACCCGCTCCTTGTAGATTTGCGAGTTCTCGTACGCGTCTATGCGTAATTCATCGATCTCGCTGATTTGGAGTTTTCTGTGGGTACCAGCCTTAGAAAGATCCAGATTACAGTTCCGTACTGCCCAATAGGCTTTATGCTCCAGTTCGACGGGAAGGTGGCATGCCTTTCCGTACACCAGTCTAAAGGGAGACATGCCTAATTGGGTCTTGTGGGCGGTCCTATGGGCCCACAATGCTTCCGGAAGTCGGGACGACCAGTCCTTCCTGTCAGGTCGAACAGTGACTTGCAGGATTTTCTTGATCTCCCGATTAGACAGCTCAGCTAGACCATTAGTTTGGGGGTGGTAAGGAGTAGAGATTCGGTGAGACACCCCGTATTTGGTCATCAGTGACCTAAACTGAGCATTTGTGAAATGGGTCCCCCCATCAGAGATTATTGCACGAGGAATCCCGAACCTTGAGAAAATGTGTTGATGAATAAATTTGAGAACGATTTTGTGATCACAGGTTCGGGTCGGTATGGCTTCGATCCATTTGGACACGTAGTCCACAGCCAACAGAATGTATTCGAAACCATCCGAAACAGGAAAGGGGCCCATAAAATCAATCCCCCAAACATCAAAGATTTCGCATACTAGAATCGGTTGCATAGGCATCATGTCGCGATGGCTCATGTTGCCCAAAGTCTGGCAACGACTGCATGCCTTGCAATGACTGTATGCGTCTTTGAACAGTGTGGGCCAGTAAAAGCCGCACTGGAGGACTTTTGATGCGGTTTTATGCCCGGCAAAATGGCCACCGCATGCCTGGTCATGGCAGAAAGAGAGGATATTGTTGACTTCCCCTTCCGGGACACATCTCCGGATGATCTGATCGGCACCTATGCGGAAGAGGTACGGGTCTTCCCAAATGTAATACTTGGCATCGGAGCGTAATTTGTCTTTCTTGGCCTTCGGCCAATCGGACGGGGTCTGATGAGATGCCAAGTAATTTACAATATTAGCAAACCATGGAAGGCTAGTACCAATAGTCAGCAGGTGCTCATCGGGAAAATGCTCAGTGATGGGTCCGGAAGGGTCTATCATTTCAGAAGGAAGACGGGACAAGTGATCAGCTACCACGTTTTGTTTTCCCGCTTTATCGCGAATCTCGAGGTCAAATTCTTGCAACAGCAAGATCCATCGGATCAATCGAGGCTTCGCGTCCTTCTTTGCAAGGAGATGCCTCACAGCCGTGTGATCCGAGTATATGATGACATGGGAACCCAGAAGGTACGATCTGAACTTCTCTAGGGCAAATACTACAGCTAGCAGCTCTTTCTCAGTAACTGTATAGTTACGCTGAGCCTCATCGAGTGTTTTGCTGGCGTAGTAAATGATCACAGGTTTCTTGTCATTTTTCTGCCCCAAAACCGCTCCTACAGCGAAGTCGGATGCATCACACATGATCTCAAAAGGTTGAGACCAATCAGGGGACTGTAGGATCGGGGCTTGGGTGACTCGGTCACGCAGGATTTCAAATGCTTGAGTGCATTCCTTGGAGATTTCGAAGGGAACATCCTTGGAGAGAAGAGTGGTCAGGGGGCGTGCGATTTTTGAAAAATCAGGGATAAATCGTCGATAAAAACCGACATGCCCTAAAAAGGATCGGATGTCCCTGATCGAGCTAGGCATAGGAAGGTGAGAAATCAGATTAACCTTAGCTCGATCCACTTGGATACCTTTCTCCGAAATTGAGTGTCCCAGGACAATTCCCTCAGGCACCATGAAATGGCTCTTTTCCCAGGAAAGAACCAAATTCACGTCGATGCACCGCCTGAGTATCTGGACCAAGTGTTGGAGGCAATCGTCGAATGATGCTCCGAAAACTGAAAAGTCATCCATGAAGACTTCCAGATAATCACCTACCATATCTGAGAATATGGCAAGCATGCATCGCTGAAAAGTAGCGGGTGCATTGCAAAGACCGAAAGGCATCCTTCGGAAAGCGTATGTTCCGAAGGGGCAGGTGAACGTGGTCTTTTCTTGGTCCTCAGGATGGATTGCCACCTGGTTATAACCGGAGTACCCGTCAAGAAAGCAGAAGAACCTATTTCCCGCAAGTTTTTCGAGAATTTGATCAATGAAGGGTAGTGGGAAATGATCCTTCTTCGTGGAGGAATTGAGTCGACGGTAGTCTATACAGACTCTCCACGAGTTGGCTAATCGGGTAGGAATGATTTCTCCGGTCTCAGTCGTTATAGTGGTGAGTCCTGCCTTCTTAGGCACGACCTGAATTGGGCTCACCCAACGACTATCGGAGATCGGGTAGATGATCCCGGCATCTAACCACTTGATGATCTCCTTTTTCACGACCTCCTGCAGATTGGGGTTTAAGCGTCTCTGCATTTCACGAGAAGGTCGTGTGCCCCTCTTCTGAATAGATATGATGAGTACAATAAGAGGGACTTATTCCAGTCAAATCATCGAGAGTCCATCCGATGGCTCTGCGATGTTGCTGGAGGACAACAATCAGACGGGATTCCTGTTCAGGACTGAGGTTGGAATTGATGATCACAGGAAGGGTCTGATTAGAACCCAAAAAGATGTATTTCAAATGAGCAGGAAGGGGTTTTCAGTTCAAGGATGGGGTTTTCAGCAGCAGCGGGTGGTTCAGTATAGATGTGAGGTTCAAGGGTGGGAGTTACTGGGTTGTTCACATCTGGATTTGACTCCTCTGTTTGCGGGTCAAGATCCTTTTGTGGTTGATGAGGCATACTCAAGTCATTCTGGAGGTGTGATTCATCAACCAAAGTCTTGATGTCACAAATTTGCTCGATGACGCCGCAATTAATTCCTTGTTGGGCCTTAAATATATCAATCTTCAGTGTTTGATCTCCAAACTTAAGCTCTATTTGGCCCTCCTCACAGCTGATGTTGGCTCTAGCAGTAGCCAAGAAAGGTCTCCCTAGGATGATTGGTGTATCCCTAGGGTTCTCAGGTGCATCCATGTCTAGGACTATAAAGTCCACTGGAAAATAGAAATCCCGCACTCTCACGATAACATCCTCGAGAATCCCTTTTGGTGATTTTATAGATCGATCTGCTAATTGTAATGTCACCTCGGTTGGTTTCAGCTCAGATTCTTCCAGATGGTCAAGTAAGGATGTGGGTATCAGATTTATAGATGCACCTAAGTCTAACAATGCTCTATCAAATTGGGTACCACCTATCTTACAGGAGATCAGGGGAGTTCCAGGATCTTTTGCCTTGGGTGGGAGTCTACTAAGGATTACAGAGCTGGCTTGCTCTGACAGAACAATTGGGCTCCCCCCCTTGGTTCGCGGCTTACGCTGGGGTGTACATATATTCTTTAGAAATCGTGCGTAAGCTGGTACGTGGCGGATTGCATCCATCAAGGGGATGTTTATGTGGACCTGCTCAAAGAGCTTGACCAGGTCCTCCTCAGGGGCCACGGGTTTGGTGGTCTTCTTTCCCTTGGTCAGGGCCTCGGGAAACGGGATCTTGGTTGGTTCCTCTAGGATAGGTCCAGGTTGTGGGTCTGGAACAGCGGGTACCTTGGCTAACTATCCTAGGGTCATGGTTATCAGGCTGGGAGTGGTTTGGATAATGCGGGTCCTGAGTTGTCTTACCACTACGTGTTGTTACAGAATTTAATCCGGCCTGATTTTGGCTTGGGTTTGGTAGGAGGGGTGGCTGCTGCTGAAATCCCGCACGAGAAGTAGAGGCTTCCATCTCGTCTGGAGATGGAGCAGTAGGGGCCTGATAAATCCATTGAGCGTGGCCTAAATTTGGATTCATAACGCGCTTCTGGGTTGGCACGTTATTTGGGTTAGGAAGAGGTTGGGAAGGGAGTGTGCCTGGCTGGTGAGAATTTGCCAACTGGGCCAGCTGAGTTTTAACTTCAGTAAGCTCGTCCTTGTGCTGTTTTTGAATGGCCGCATTCGATTTTTGAATGTCAGCCAGAGTCTGAAGGATTAAGGACATTTGATCTTGATTTGGCCCTGATGGATAAGTAGGGTTGGGCCGAGGCTGAGGCGGCTGGTAGTGATGAGAGGGCTGTGGGCGGGACTGAAAAGGTGGTCTTTGGGTTTGGGAATTTCCCGCCCACTGAAAATTGGGATGGTTTCGCCATCCAGGGTTGTAAGTGTTGGAGAATGGGTCGTTCTGGATGGCGTTGAGGTCCTCGCAGGTCTGAGGAACCTCCTGAGAATCAGGGAAAGGAGGAATGGAGTTCCCCCGGCTGGTGAAGAAAGGATCGGATGATCTTCCAGTCCAAGAATCAGATGGGGATGGATATGGATCCATCCCAGGGGAGGATCGGTGTAGGATGTTTTGTACAGTCTCCTGTGTGGAAGGAGGTTGTGCAAAGGAGTTACGCGCAGAGGTGGCTCGCTGCAAGTGCTGAGTCAGCTCATCCACCTTCTTTTCAATGATTGAGACCTTGTCCAATCGACTGGCCATTAATTCCAGGTCGACTGATGCGGACAGGCCCTGCGTCTCATGTGCTCCCTTAAGATTCGTCGCTGCGCGGGTATTCGTCCTGTCGAATAATCCCATGGAGTCATTGTTGATGGAGTTCTCGCACATGTTTTCGAGAATCTCCCATACGGTGTCTTCATGTTGACCCATGATGTTTCCTCCGCAGGTTGCATTGACGAAAAGGCGGATGTCCTCACGGAGTCCCTGGTAAAAAGATTGGACTTGTTCCCATTTAGGAACTCCGTGATGGGGGCACTTCCTCATGAGATCCTGAAAACGATCCCATGCCTCATGGAGAGGTTCTCCTGATTGTTGAGTGAAGTGTGTAATCTGATGGCGCAAGGCGTTGGTTCGACCAACGGGAAAGAACTTTTTCAAAAACTCGGATTGAAGTTCTTCCCAAGTGTTGATCGGCCGGGTCTGAGTTTGATACCAATGGGCGGCCTTGTCCATAAGAGAAAAGGAGAACATCTTCATGAGAAGAATATCCCGATTTTGCGCATCTGATCCAAAAGTGTGGGCCAGATGCTTAAGCTGTTTGATGTGCTGGAAGGGATCTTCAGAATTAAGCCCATGGAATTTAGGTATAGCATGAATCATGTTGGGCTTTAGTTCGGAATCAGGTCCTCCAATCGGGATTCTGACTCGAGGCTCAATGGCCACCGCAGCAGGATTGTAGTGGTCCCGCATCATAGGACGCTGCGGTGGGTGCACGAAGTTTTGGAAGAGGTCATTGAGTCGCTGGAGCTGGTGTTCCAGATTATTTTCTTCCTCAACTGGCTGAGCCATGATGGGGGAAGAAGAACTTGGTTCTGAATCAGAAGAGAGAATAATGTGAGGGTGTTGCTGCACGAATACGGGCGTCGAGGCGTGGCCTTGACGAGAGCGAATTTCTAATGGAGGTCTTAAGGGTGGTCTTAGAGACCTCCTTCCGTACATGCACAGTTGGGAGAGGTAAGTTTAGAAGGTGCTGGACCCAATCAAGACACCCAAAAATGTGTTGGGTGACTATAGAGGTGCGGGGCAGATGGACCCCTTGATCAGAAAGATCGTCCACCTGAGAATTACCTGGGCAGCCAGAGAGGGAGAGTCCCGCGAAGACCCCTACACGGTAGAGCGTCCCCACGGGTTACAGGGTTTCCCCCACCCGACCTCTCTTGTCACTGCGGTTCCAGGTAGACCAGAATGGGGATCTTGACCTCTTAAGTCTACCAATTTTAAGATCAGGGTGCTTAAGGTTTCACTTGAACTTTAGTCTTTTTAAGTGCAAAGAGTGACCTAATTTAAGGTTGGTTAACCCAAAGGGGTCAACTTTACCTATTGTTTTCTTTAAGAGCTTTTAGGTCCTGTCTTTTAGGGTTCAAGTGTTTAGGGAGAGCCAATTGTTTAGGATTTTTCTTGTTAATTATTTTCAATCAATGGCTTGGGCACACCTCTTTTGAATTTCCTCAATTCTTGATTAAGGGGTGTGTCTCTACTGAAATCCTAATGTTTGACCTTATGTTGGCTCTACTTGGTCCATTTAACTCTTTGTTGGGCAATTAGGGCTCAAGCAAGAATGTGTTAGCCCTTAAATACCCTTAATAGTGTGCAGGAGTGATGAGTTGAAAACATGCAACTTTTTATGGTTACTAAGTATGGAAGACAGGTTAGCCCTATATTGCTTTGTTCTTTTCTTTTCTTCCTCTTTAGAGTGTAGGGGTTAATAGTGAGAGAAAAGATTTACCTGTCTTCGGAGTGGTTGTGTGGTTGCTTGTCTTCTTGAGTTCCTGTAGCTGCACAAAAGAAAGGAGATTATCAGAAATTAAAAGATACAGGAATATTTACCTCTAGAATAGCCGTTGCTCCCCGGCAACGGCGCCAAAATGGAAACGTCTGGTTTCACCGGGTTTGAGGGTTTTGTTATAACGTTGTAGTAAAGCCGGTTATTACCAACATTTCAAATATAAATTTTTTTACTCGGAAAATGAAAGAGTTCCCGAGGTCGAACTCAGGGAGCAAGTCGTATTCTAGAGATATACATGTTTCTTTTACAAAATAAAGAGAGAGGGAAAGAATTTGTTGTGATGTTCTTCTTTCTTTCTCTTTCTTCAGATCTCCTTCTTCTTCTTCCTTGGTTTCTGCTATGGTGATAATCTTCTTCTGCAATGGTGATGCTCTTCTTCTTCCTGCTGTTCCTGCGTTGGTGATGTTTTTCTTTCTTCAGAGCTCCTTGTTCTTCTTCTTTGGTTTTCTGCCTTGACCTCTCTTCCTCTTCTTCTGCAATCGTGGTGCTTCTGCCTTCAGCTACTAAGTCTCCCTTCCTTCTTCTTCAGCCTGCCTTCTGTGTTGCTCTGGCTGCTGACTTTCCGTCGTCTGGCCCGGTGCTTCGACGACTTAACTGAGCATTTGCTACAGTGCAGCTCCTTCTTCTTCGCCTGCACTTCTTCTTCCGCGGGTCTTCTTCTTCTTCTTTGGCCTGCACACTTCAGAGTTTTTTTGTCAAGAGGCAAAACCTACTCTACCCTCCCCCCCCCGCGTCTCTCTTTCTCTCTGAAACCACTCTTGGGACAGCTCTCCCAGAGCTACCGGGTAATCGGGTTCGGGTCAGGCCCGGGTCCAGGCCCACCGGCGTGCGGTGGTGGGCGAGGAGTGCAGGTCGGTCTAATCGGGTCGGGCCAGGTCCGCGGAGCGTGGTCACGGACGAGGCCGGGTCAGGTGAGAGGGACCTCACCCCGTGGTCAGGAGGCAGACAGCATAAGGCACTTTTTGCCTTTATGCGTCCGCGCGCCTCCGAGAAGTTCCGAGGTGGGACTAAATGTCCCACCCCAATTGAGCGCGCGTCGCGGAGGGAGCAGTGGGCGATCGTGGCTTCCCGCGCGGCCTTCGCCCCATCTGTGAACCTGGGACGTTTCGCGGAGAGTCCCTGCGCAACCTGGGAGTCAAACCTGGGCGAAGGCGTGCCTGCACCTGCAGGTGAAGCAGCTCTGCCTGCGCAGTAATGGCGACGGCGGGCGAGTCACCTGGTCACAGAAGAACGGCCTCTCGGCCAAATCAGACAGGCGGGGGACCTTCGCCGTGGCACGGCGAAGGTGGTCAGGGGGTCTGCAGGGGGCGTGATGGAGCCAACAGGTCGTCCTAGGTCAAACTGTGAGCGAAGAAGTGGGTGTGTTCGGTGGATCTGCAGAGGGTGTTTGGTGGGAAGTGGAGGGGCTGAAGAGGATCAGGGTGAGGAGGCGGAGGTTCTGCGGTGGTCGGCGAGCCGTGTGGGTCGCTGAGGTGATGGGAGCGGCTCGTCGGAGGGTGGTCGGAGGCGAAGAGGGTGAGGGTGAACAGGGTCGGTAGAGGGCTTAATTGACTAAATTGAAAGCGGGGAAAGAAAGAGGAGGAGAAGGGGAGTAACTCTAGCTTACTTGCAGGGACGAAGGGGGAGGAACAGGGCGACAGTCGTATCGACTGTCGCCGGAGAAGACGATGCTCAGGGAGAGGGGCGGCGGCGAGCAGAGAGCCGGAGAGGCGCCAGCTGGGTGCGGCGTGGCGCGGGAAGAGCAGGGGAGGAAGTCTCTGCTGCTGGTATTGCGGCAGAGCGAAGAGGTGGAGGGGGAGGAAGCCGCCGGAGCTGGTGAGCGTCTGCCGGAGAAAGAAGAGAAGGAAGTTGGGGATTTCTCCGTCAGATCCAAGCTGCCCTGGTCGGTGGAGCAGCGGGGGGTATTTATAGGGATGAAACAGGGAGGAAGGCGGAGGGAGACGACGTGTCTCCCTCACCGGAGAATGGTCGGAGACGAACCCATACCGTCTGTGCGTTCGCACGGCCGGTATGGTGGGCTACAATGACCAAGGGGGTGCCCCTGCGACGGCTGACGACGCAGGGCACCCCCGGTTTACTTGCCAGGTCCCCTACCTCACCCTGCGCGGCGCCATGCTCCGCGCAAGGTCGCCGGAGCATGGTGCTGGCAGGGTTTTGCAGGAGGGACCTGATTGCAAAGAACGAAGGAGAGTTAGGGGCCAAAATGCGAGGGTTCAAAAGTTGAGGGCCAAAGAGTAAATATATGAGGACCAAAGTGTAAAGTCGGTCAAGGAGGTTTCTTCTTAGGCTCAAGTTTTTATACATGACTAATTAGGACCTAAGGAATCTGATGGTGAATTTTATTTTCATCTTAAACCTTGTTCGACCGGTCAATTTGCGCAAAAACCCAAATTAAGTTATTAATTGGGCATGGTTCTCAATGTAGGTCAAAATGGGTTCTAAAGGCCAAATTGAAGGTTCTAAACCCTAGAGATTATTTTTCTATGAATTTTAGAGGGTTTATTCTATTTTTACTTTGCCTCGAACCTTGTGAATTGAAGTGGGTTGTTTTAGGGTTACAGATTTAGTCTCTTGGAATTGCTGTAGCCCTTGCTAGATCATTTCATCCCACTTTTATTCTTATTAAGCTGTTTTGACCTATGTTTGGGCCCTGAATTACCCTGTATGCAGATTATACTGGTAAAATTGCACTTTTACCCCTTATGACTTGTTTTCTTCTCAAACTCAGAATTCTCTGAGTTACGCCTTTCCTTGAGATATGTAGGAGCTTTTATCCTTTGTATTGGGTCAAAATGAGCTAGTTATGGCTCATGATGAGGTTCTCATCATGCAACAACCCCACCACATAAATCTTTCATCTGATTCAGATCCTGATTCTCCTTCTTCTCCCATCATGGCACAACCCATTGAAGAGGAGAACAACCTTGAACACCAACTTCAACACCTTAATGATCTCTTTCAGAACTTTGTAAACCCACCACAGCGACCTATGATACGAGATCACTATAATCCCGCTGCGGTGGCAATCGAACCCTGAGTACGAATCCCAATTGGAGGACCTGATTCTGAACTGAAGCCCAATATGATTCATGCCATACCGAAGTTCCATGGGCTTTACTCTGAGGATCCATTCCAACACATCAAACAACTTAAGCATCTGGCCCAGACCTTCGGGTCAGATGTACAAAATCGGGATATCCTACTCATGAAAATGTTTTCGTTCTCCCTCTTGGACAAGGCCGCACATTGGTATCAGACTCAGACCCGTCCGATCAACACATGGGAGGAATTGCAGTCCGAATTTTTGAAAAAATTCTTCCCTGTTGGCCGAACGAATGCCTTGCACCACCAGATCACTCATTTCACTCAACAACGGGGAGAACCTCTTCACGAAGCTTGGGATCGATTCCTAGATCTCATGCGTAAGTTCCCCCATCACGGAGTTCCTAAGTGGGAACAAGTCCAGTCTTTTTACCAGGGACTCCGTGAAGATATTCGCTTATTCGTCAATGCAACGTGCGGAGGAAACATCATGGGTCAACACGAGGACACGGTGTGGGAGATTCTTGAAAACATGTGCGAAAACTCCATAAATAATGACTCCATGGGCTTATTCGACAGGACGAATGCCCGCGCATCGACGAATCTAAGAGGGACACATGAGATGCAGGACCTGTCCACTTCCGTCGACTTGGAACTGATGGCCAGTCGGTTGGACAAGGTTTCTATCATAGAAAAGAAGGTGGACGAGCTAACTCGACATTTGCAGCAAGCCACCTCTGCGCAAGACTCTTTTGCATGACCTCCTCTGGCAAGGGAACCTGTGCAAAACATCTATCACCAACCTGCCAAGGGGATGGACCCATATCCACCCCCGTCTGCCTCTCGGACCGGAGTGACCTCCGATCCATTCTACTCGAGTTGGGGGAACTCTGAACCCTCGTATTCTGACTTTCCCGAGGTTCCTCAGAACTGCGAGGACCTCAACGCCATCCAGAATGACCCATTCTCCAATACCTACAACCCTGGATGGAGAAATCATCCTAACTTTCAGTGGGCGGGAAATTCTCAAAGACCACCATATCAACCCCGTCCACAAGCCTCTCGTCCATTTCAGCCGCCTCAGCCTCGGCCCAATCCCACCTACCAATCCGGGCAAAACCAGGATCAAATGACTCTTATCCTTCAAGCACTGGCTGACATTCAAAAGACGAATGCGGCAATGCAAAAATAGCACAAGGACGAGATCACAGAGGTTCGCAACCAACTGGCCCAGATGGCAAATTCCTGCCAACCTGGCACCCTTCCTTCGCAACCTCTGCCCAACCCAAATAACGTGCTAACCCAGAAGCGCGTTATGAATCCAAATTCGGGCCAAACACATGTGATTTATCAGGCCCCCTCTACTCCATCACCAGATGGGATGGAGGCTTCAACATCTTATGCGGGATTTCAGCAGCAGCCACCCCTCCTACCTAATCGAAATCAGGCTGGGTTGAACTCTGTAACAACACGTAGTGGTAAAATAACCCAAGACCCACATTATCCGAACCGCTCCAAGCCTGATAATAGCCAAGACCCTAGGATAGTTATCCAAGATACTACTGTCCCAGATCAAGAACCTGGACCTATCCTAGAGGAACCAGCTAGGATCCCATTTCCTGAGGCCTTGACCAAAGGAAAAAGAATAACCAAACCCACGGCTCCCGAGGAGGATCTGGTCAAGCTCTTTGAACAGGTCCAGATAAACATCTCGTTGATGGATGCAATCCGCCACATACCGGCTTACGCAAGATTCTTGAAAGACATATGTACACCTAAACGTAAGTCGTGAACCAAGGATGGGAACCCAATCGTACTGTCAGAGCAAGCCAGCTCTGTCATCTTGAGCAAACTCCCACCCAAGAACTCCCTTGATTTCTTGTAAAATTGGTGACACCCAATTTGATAGAGCCCTACTAGACCTAGGTGCCTCCATAAATTTAATACCTACATTCCTCCTTGACCACCTTGAAGAATCTGAACTTAAACCCACTGAAGTGACATTGCAGTTAGCCGATCGATCCATCAAGTCACCCAAAGGAATACTCAAGGATGTCATTGTTAGGGTACGAGATTTTTATTTTCCGGTGGACTTCATAGTACTGGACATGGATGCACCTAAGAACCCAAGGGACACACCAATCATATTAGGGAGACCCTTTTTGGCCACTGCTAGGGCCAATATAAACTGCGAAGAGGGCTAGATAGAATTAAAATTTGGGAATCAAAATCTGAAGATTGACATTTTCAAGGCCCAACAAGGGATTAATTGCGGGGTTATAGAGGAAATATGTGATGTCAAAGCCATGGTTGATGAATTGCATATAGAGGACAACCTGATTATTCCTGATCAACCACTAGAGAATCAAAAATCGCTAACAGAGGAGTGCGAACATGATCTAGACATACCTATGACTCCTACCATTGCTCCCGATACAAACCCCGAACCACCCGCTGCTACTGACAATCCTGTCATGGAACTCAAGCCCCTTCTCGAACATCTGAAGTACGTCTTTTTGGATTCAAATCAGACGTTTCCGGTGATTATCAATTCTCGACTCACACCTGACCAGGAACTCCGTTTGATTTCTGTTCTTCAGCAACATCGTAGAGCCATTGGATGGACTCTCGATGATTTGACTGGTATAAGCCCTTCCTACTGCACACATCGAATCTACACAGAAGAAGGCTCACGACCTTCAAGAGAAATGCAAAGACGCCTAAACCCTAACCTACAAGAGGTCGTGAAAAAGGAGATCATAAAGTGGTTAGATGCAGGGATCATCTACCCGATCTCCGACAGTCGTTGGGTGAGTCCAATACAAGTGGTGCCTAAGAAGGCAGGACTTACCGTCATCAAGACTGAAATCGGAGAAGTCATTCCTACCCGAATAGCTAATTCGTGGAGAGTCTGCATTGATTACAGAAGACTCAATTCTTCCATGAAGAAGGATCATTTCCCACTACCGTTTATTGATCAGATCCTTGAGAAACTAGCGGGAAATAGATTCTTCTGCTTTCTTGACGGGTACTCCGGTTACAATCAGGTGGCAATCCATCCAGAGGACCAAGAAAAGACCACATTCACCTGCCCCTTCGGGACATACGCGTTTCAAAGGATGCCGTTCGGTCTCTGCAATGGACCTGCAACTTTTCAGCGGTGCATGCTTGCCATATTCTCAGATATGGTAGGTGATTATCTGGAAGTCTTCATGGATGACTTTTCAGTTTTTGGAGAATCATTTGACGATTGCCTCCAACACTTGGTCCAAATACTCAGGCGGTGCATCGAGGTGAATTTGGTTCTTTCCTGGGAAAAGAGCCATTTCATGGTGCCTGAGGGAATTGTCCTGGGACATTTAATCTCGGAGAAAGGCATCCAAGTGGATCGAGCTAAGGTTAACCTGATTTCCAAGCTCCCTATGCCTAGCTCGACTAAGGACATCCGATCTTTTTTGGGGCACGTTGGTTTCTACCGTCGATTCATCCCTGATTTCTCCAAAATCACGCGCCCCCTGACCAATCTTCTCTCCAAGGATGTGCCTTTCGAAATTTCCAAGGAATGCACTCAAGCATTTGAGATCCTACGTGACCGAGTCACCTAAGCCCCGATCCTACAGTCCCCTGATTGGTCTCAACCCTTTGAGATCATGTGCGATGCATCTGACTTCGCTGTAGGAGCGGTTTTGGGACAGAAAATTGACGGGAAACCTGTGGTCATTTACTACGCCAGCAAAACACTGGATGAAGCTCAGCGTAACTATACGGTTACTGAGAAAGAGCTGCTGGCCGTAGTATTTGCCCTGAAAAAATTCAGATCATACCTTCTGGGTTCCCGTGTTATCATATACTCGGATCATATAGCTGTGAGGCATCTCCTTGCTAAGAAGGACGCGAAACCTCGACTAATCCGATGGATCTTGCTATTGCAAGAATTTGACCTCGAAATTCGCGACAAGGCGGGAAAGCACAATGTGGTAGCTGATCACTTGTCCCGCCTTCCTTCTGAAATTATTGATCCTTCCAGACCTATTACAGAACATTTCCCTGATGAGCACCTCCTGACTATCAGTGCAAGTCTTCCATGGTTCGCTGATATAGTTAATTACCTGGCATCACATCAGATTCCGCCCGATTGGCCGAAGGCCAAAAAGGATAAATTGCGCTCCGATGCCAAGTACTACCTATGGGAAGACCCGAATCTATTCCGCATTGGTGCTGATCAGATAATCCGACGGTGCGTCGCGGAAGTGGAAATCAAAGACATACTCTCATTCTGCCATGACCAGGCATGCGGTGGACATTTTTCTGGACATAAAACCACATCGAAAGTCCTCCAGTGTGGCTTTTACTGTCCCACAATTTTCAAGGATGCATACGATCACTGTAAGGCATGTTCCCGTTGCCAGACTCTGGGCAACATGAGCCATCGAGACATGATGCCTCTACAGCCGATCTTGGTATGAGAAATTTTTGATATTTGGGGGATTGATTTCGTGGGACCCTTTCCGACCTCGGATGGCTTCGAATACATCTTACTCGCAGTTGACTATGTTTCCAAGTGGATAGAAGCCATTCCGACCCGAGCCAACAATCATAAAGTCGTTATAAAATTCCTTCATCAAAACATTTTCTCAAGGTTCGGGATTCCGCGTGCTATAATTTCCGACGGAGGGACCCATTTTACAAACGCTCAGTTCAGGTCACTGATGACTAAATTCGGGGTGTCACACCGAATCTCTACTCCTTACCACCCCCAAACTAATGGTCTAGCTGAGCTATCTAACCGAGAGATCAAGAAGATCCTTCAGGTTACTGTTCGACCTGATAGAAAAGATTGGTCTTCTCGGCTTCCGGAAGCATTGTGGGCCTATAGGACCGCCCACAAGACCCAATTAGGAATGTCTCCCTTCAGACTAGTGTACGGGAAGGCATGTCACCTCCCCGTCGAGTTGGAGCATAAAGCCTATTGGGCAGTATGGACCTGTAATCTTGACCTTTCTAAGGCTGGAACCCACAGAAGACTTCAAATGAGCGAGATCGATGAATTACGCCGTGACGCGTATGAGAACTCGCGAATTTACAAAGAACGGGTTAAAGCTTTTCACGACAAACACATCTCTAGAAAGGTCTTTCATCCTGGTCAAAAAGTTTTACTCTTTGATGCCCGACTAAAATTATTCCCAGGGAAGCTAAGATCCAAGTGGGTCGGACCCTACGTAGTCCGAAAAATCTTCGAAAATGGAGCCATTGAAATCAGCCCACTCAGCCACGATTCTGAACCCTTTGTCGTGAACGGTCAGAGACACAAGCCGTTCATTGACATGACTGATATAGATTTGGCTGAGTCATCCTTTACCTTCCATTCCTCTTGAGCTCATTGCGCCCAGCCGATGGCGTAAAACTCAGTGCTTAATGGGAGGCAACCCGTCATTCTTTGAAAAACTCGAAACCTTTTCTGACATCTCTATGCGGAACTCATATTGCACTTTAGGGTTCATCCATTAGCACAGCCAACTTCACCTCAGGTATACCTACCTGAGATTAGAATCGTTCGCAACAAGTCACGTCGACCCATTCACTCACCACACACCTGTCCTAATGCATGAACTAAGCTAAATTCGAACCCACCTAAATTACAATGGGGACATTGCAAGTCTTAGGCATGGGGGGGTATGAAAGTGCAAAATGTCAAGAAATTCTTATAAAGAAAGGGTTTCATAAAAAAAAAAAAAAGACTTGATAGAGGGGGGGAACAATTCAGGGTCATACAAATGAAAGGAAGAAAAGAGAGCAAAATGACAAAAAAGGAGCACAAAAGGAAAATAAAAAGAAATAGTCATTGGTAAAAGATTAAGGGGTTAACTGAAGTTCTAGACCGAATCAAGAAAAAGAAAAGAAAAGTGCTACGGAGATATAACAAGAGGTTAGCAGGAACGCTGGTCTTAGGCCTCTTGGGCTAGTATCTTTAGCTTAAAAATTCACGTATCCATTAAAATATGGATAATCCTCAAGAGGTTGAGGAAAATGCGAAGTTTGAGTATTAGGTCTAAGGCTTAGGAAGTATTCGGCCTCGTTAACTGACCTCCGATTTGCGGGATTCGGTAACCTAAGCACCCCAAATTCACACACAGTCTGGTTCAGTGCGCATAAACATCCAAATCACGCGAAAAGCGTTTAATGTTCTGAAAAAGTCACCTAGATTAGGAGCGGTCAATCAACACAAATTGATTTGGACGAGTTCCCAGTGCGGAGAGGCGGGAAATTTCCCTTGAATATGCGTAACAACATATCGTCTCCTCGGTGCTTGTCTCTTAGGATATTTAAATATCCTACTGGGGGCATGTAAGCACTCTGCTGGTTCAGATGCCATGGGCGGCATTATCGCGAAATGTCAATCGCCAGGGTCTGGATTCGACCACGGAATGCCATGGGCAGGATTATCTCGAAATCTCGAAAGCCAGGGTTCTGGGGGTTGCCATGGGAGGGATTATCTCGAAATCTCGAAAGCCAGGGACCCTTGAGGATTGATGATGGGGACGAGGAATCCGATACAGACAATGTTAAGAAGCTAATCGGAAGCTAGAAATAAAAAGAAAAGAGAGAGAAAAGCTCTCCAAACAAATAAATCTTCTATCTCTCTCTTACACAAAAAAAAATGCACTGCAAACTGAATTTAGGCTAAAAATGTCTCAAGCACGGGTGCTTTAACGGCGGAGTCCAACAAACCCTAGGTTAGTTTTTGTGGGCCGTAGAAACCTTTGCGGAGGACTGAGGCTAAAGCAGAACAGGTCCAGATTTTGGTTGGTACTTGAGTACCTCTAAGCCTATTGTCAGCATTCCTACCTAATCACAAAAGGAGAAGCACTTATCATTGTTAACAGACACTCAGGGTCTAGAATGGAAGTTAAAACTTTGAAATTTTGCTAAGGGACTAGCAAAAGCTAGGCATGGGGGTATGATGAGAGCCTCATCATGAGCCATAACTAGCTCATTTTGACCCAATAAAGAAGATAAAAGCTCCTACATAACCTAGAAGAAGGCTTAACTAAAGGAACAAGTGCTCTGAGAAGAAAATATGAAATAAAGGTTAAAACTGCAATTTTACCATTGCAGTACATAAACGGGATTTCTCAGAGGCAAAACATAGGTCAAATGGTCTAAATGAGATAAAAAGTGGGTTGAGTCAATCAGAAATGGGTTTATGTGCAATCTAAGAATTAAATGACACTTCGTAACCCTAAAACAGACCCGCATAAATTAACAAGGTTTCGGTCAGAATAAAAATCAAGTAAACCCTCTAAAAATCATGAAAAAACATTCTCTAGGGTTTAGAACACTTAATTTGGCCCTTGGAACCCAGTTTGACCTAGATTAGGGTCCTAGCTCTTCAATTAACCTAATTTGGGTTTTTACGCAAAATATCCAGTCAAACGAGGTCAAACCTAAAATCCAACTTCACCATTGGATTCCTTAGGTCCAAATTAGGTTTGTACCAAAATTTGGACCTAAGGGGAGGTCATCTTGACCTACTTTGCAATTTAGTACACCCAAAGTACAATTTGGTCCCTATCTTTGAAATATCTTTGCGGAGAGCCCCCTAAGTTTTTCGCCCCCTTTGCAATCCGGTCCTGCCACCATTGTTAGGGTAGAACCGAGCTCCGACGAGGTTTAGAGAGGGATTACTCTCTAATCCCTCAGAGATTCCCTCCCAGAAATGGAAGGGGGATTCTCTGAGGAATTCCCTTCCTTCTAAAGCCAATTACAATCGCTGGTGTGAACCCAATCTCTCGTGTGAACGCACGAGAGATTCGGGTATCGACCCTCTTTCCAACTCCGGCGAGCCGGCGGAGGTGATTACGCAGTCTCCACCGCTAGAAGGTTTGGCCAGCGCCTATAAAAGGCTCCCCAGACCCTGCTGCAGAACCTAAGCTTGATTTTGACGGAGATCCCCTCCAATTTCCCTCTCTCCCATCTCCGGCCAAAAGACCCACAAGCTCCGGTGACCTCCTCTCCTCCTTCTCGTCGCTCTGCTGCCATACCAGCAGCAGAGTCAACTCCGCCGCTTCCTCCCACGTCGCGCCGTACCAAGCGCGCGTGTTCCTGACCTCTTCCTCGTCGTTGCTCCCTCCCTCAGGGTCCTTCCCCGACGACGGCAGTTACGCGCTGTCCACTCCGTTGCCTCCCTTCCTTCCAGATCACCCCAGATACCCTCTCCATCCTCTCCTCTCTCTTTTCCCACTGCTATTTTATCCAATGACCCCTCGATAGTGCCTAACCACCTCCATCGTCCTCGCCTCCGACCACCCTCCGGCGAGCCGCCCACACCACTCCGCCCCTCCACATGGCCCGCCAACCCTCTCGTGAGCTCCGCCTCACCACCAGGAGCTCAGTCCACCCCTCCACTGCCACTCCAGACCTCCACAATCACCCCCCGGTCAACCCCACACCTCCGACCACAGGTTGACCTAGGCACGCACGCCTAGGCCGACCTGCAGCCTGCAGCACAGCCCACCGCCTTCGCCGTGCCACGGCGAAAGTTTCTAGATAATCTGATTGGGCCAATAGGACGTTCTTGTGTGTGACAGGTTGTAGCTCCAGCCGCCATTGACGGTCGAAGCAGCGAGGAGCTTGTAGCAGCTTCAGGCACCAGGGCTTCCAGGCTGCAGGTGCAGCAGGTGCACGCAAGTGTTGCGAAGCGACTGAGGCCAGCAAATCGCGCTGCGAAGCCAGCAGCTGAGTCAATTGCACGACGAGAATTCTGCAGGCGCGCGTGAAAGCATGACTAACCAGATAGTCCCACATCGTGGGATCGCAAAACACAGGTATAGTATAAATTATTTTTTTGTTTTACTCTCATTGCCTCCGTAAGCACAGGGGTGAGGTCCCTCACCTGCCCTCACACCCGCCTCGTCCGTGGCTTGACCTCACGGATCTGGTGGGATCCGACCCGACCCAAACCTTGAGCACTCCTCGCGCACCACCACTTGCCGGTGCCCCTGGTCCTGGGTGCGAATCCGACCCGACTACTCGTGTGGCTCTGGGAGAGCATCCTTGAGTGAATTGCTTGAGAGAGAGAGAGACGCTTGGGTAGAAGGACAGGGGTAGGTTTTGCTTTGGCTGTGGTGTGTGCAGGAAGGAAGAAGCAAAGGAAGCAGCGAGCACTTAGCAGCTGCAGAATAGGAAGAGAAGAAAGAAGAAGAGGCTGTGTAGCAGAAAAAGAAGGAGAAGCTTTCGTAGAGAACCAAAGAGAAGGAAGAAGGAAGGCAAGGCAGAAGAAAGAGAAGAATGAAGAGAGGCCAAGTGAAGACTGCAAAGATCAGAAGAAGAAAGGCAAGGCAGGAGAAGAAATAAGAGAAAAGAAACAAAGGCAGGAAGAAGAAGCCTGCACAAGACAAGAAGAAAGGCAGAAAGAGAAAGAAGTGCAAAGGAGAAGAAGAGCAACGAAGAAGAAGAGAGAAAGGAGATTACCTTTAAGACGTCTGATACAGAAATCAGACGTCCAATTCTATTTTTCTTTCACAAATCCTTTTTAAAATTCTCTCTTTGAATCAATCCTTTTCATTTAACAGTTGTATTCTTTGGTTTTAAAAAGTACTGAGCTTGCTCCCCGTGTTTGACCTCGGATACTCTAGTTTTTCAAGTAATAAAATTCTTTATATTTGTTTAAACGTTTTGTCGGTTATACTACAACGTGATATACTTTAAACCCGCACAAAAACGTGAGAACAATAGCCAAGTACTTTCTAATTGAGTAATAGTCACTAACATATAGCTCCCACCTCACCCCTTTTATGGTGTTTAGTGTTGGAATAGCATGTGCACAAACCATCCCTGTAATCTGCCACCTCTTGCAATTGCACTCTTTGGCAACCAAGCCAAACACAAACCTGCCTAAAATTGCCTCAACCTCCACATTCCTATCATCAGCTCTTCTGACAATAAAGCCTTGCAACTCTCTACTTAACCGTCAAATGTGTTCCATGGCAGATGGCAACAATACACCTTAACACTTTGTTACGACCCAGTTCCCGAATCCCTACAGGACATGAGACCGGATCGACTCGACTGATCCCAAGACCTAGTCGTCCAACGAGAAAGTAACCAAAAAGCAGTAAAAATAAACCACATTCACCATGCAAGTAACTAATAGTAACAAAAGTATAGCAGTAAATAAATAAACTACTACAGTACACACCACCATAACAGTAGAGAATTTAAACAGGTACAGGAATATAAAGTTACAATAAAAGAGTACAAAAGTGTAACAAAATACTCACTACAACAGAACAGTACAACAAAAAGGTACACTACTGGGCTCTACTGGGCCCAGCACCCTTCGTAGCCGTAGGCTCTGGCTGCTCAACACCTGGACCTGAAAAAGGTTATGAGTACAACACGTCAGCGAACGCTGAGTAGAGTGGCAACCAGCTAACTAAAATGGTAAAGGTGGACAGGTAGCTGTTGTTTTGAATTTCTTTCTTTATTTATCTATTTATTCTTTCTTTCATCACTTGGTTTATTTATCAGGTCTTTTTCTTGATCTCGAATGTTCATCGTGGGAATGATCTTGATTGCAGTCTTTTCCGAAGAGTAGAAGTAGCACGTGGTGCTCTCCTAGCCGGGAGAGTCCCCCGTGGTGATCCTACACTCAGTCAACCACCCCAAGGTCACTGACAGACGTAACGGTGACTACGACACTCATGATAAACGCACGGGTAGCTACCCTGCACTGGCACGCGGTCAGTCGTTTCCGTTAACGGGTGCGCCCAAGCACAGAACGTAACCAGTATAGGGCATAACCCTCTCAGTAACAGGGGTCTAGCCCATAAGAACCAAACAGGGGTCTCGCCCCTCCACAGTCCGCGCACCCTTGCCTGACTACCCTGGTTTGCCCAGAGGGCCTAACAAGTCGGTGTAGGATGGCTAGCTGAACCCCGGGCCCCGTAGGGTGGCTAGCTCCCTCCCTACACTAGTAGCTCTCCCCGGTATTGTGTACGCGAGGGCCATAGAGTGGGTACAAAGTGGCCAGTCCTAACCCCGGGTCCCAACCCTAGGGCGACTAGCTCCTCTCTGCACTAAACAGGGGAATAGTCGCTCTCCTTAGTACTCTGTACTCAAGGGCCAGCTCACTTCCCCATTCACATTTCCGATCTTATTCTATTTATTTCCAGGAGCTCTACTCCTAATTCCTCGTAGGGTTCATGTTCGTGTTTCTCAGGCCAAGCCATACTAGGTTCCATCATTTCTATTTCCATTTCATATACAGGCAGCTCGTATTTAATTTCAATAACAGGAACATACATGCAATAGTTGCTAACAGTACTTTACATTCCATAGGCAGCTGTTATTTACTTACAGACAATTGTTATTATTTTATTTAATCATCTCAGACTGCAATTCATGCATTCAATACAATTATTCCAGTATTTCTAGTCCTAGGATTTATGCCATACCCTAGGATCTAACATTCAATCCAGTGTTTCTAGTCCTATGATTCATGCCATACCCTAGGATCTAATTTTCATTTCAAATATGCATTTATGTTGTAATTAACTAGGGGAAGCCACTCTACCTGCGAAACCAGGAGTAATGGGGGCTTGATCGGCAGATCCACGTGCCTCCGCAACCCCAGAACCCGCAACGGAACGAGGTCCTAATACAAGGATCAACCACAAGAAACTACTCAGAACCTGATAAAAATCATTCCAACAAGTAGAGGAACTTATGCGAAGAAGAACAGAATCTTAATTGCGGAAATCAGACCTTAAACGAACCCTAAACGGGTCAAAAACGACAATTTTGAATCAAATCAGACGTCTAGAACACCTTTTAGATGTATTAAAAGTAACCCAGAACCATACCTCACTCTGCGATGCTCCTCAGACGTCCAGGGATCCTGCTGAACCATCTGGACCTAGTTCCAGACGTCCGACCACCTCTCCAGACGTCTGGAGACGCTCTCTGCGGTCTGGTGCCTCGCCCAGACGTCTGAACCGCATGGGAGGGCGTGTCTCATGCCTTCCCGAAGCGAATACTATACGCGCAATGTAATCTCCTCAACACAGCATGTCTCAGAACCTCGGCAGAACGGCCTGCATGGCCGTATCCGCAAAAGGAGGGGTATAGGGCGCAGGACGTACCTCTCAGTAGTCTGGAGTTTCCTCCAGACGTCGTCTGCGTCCTCTGGATGTAGGTCTAGACGTTTGATTCTGGGAAAAATCCCAGAATCAGAAGCTCCTTCGTCTTCTTCCTGCTGCACACGGTCGCACTGTGCTCGTTCGCCTGCTGCTCGAGCTGCAGTAGCATCGGGGAAAACCTCCTCAGCACACCCCTCCGCCGTATGCATGCCAATCGGCCGTGAGCTCCTCCGACGAGCTCTCGCGTGAGTTCACACGCTCTCCTCTCCTTCTCACATTGCTCCTCCTCTCCGCCGCTCCGCTCGCTGCACTCGTCGCTCCTACTCTCGCTTTCACTAGAGGAAGGAGAAGGTGGATGGGAGTGGGGTGGCGTGAGGGAGAGGAGGGGGTACAAGTAGGCGTTGGTGGGAAAGGGTTCTGCATTCGATGAGAGGAGAAGAAAGAGAAGGAAGGTGGCTGAGCTCAGTCTGCGTGCGGCACGCGCGTAGACTCAGGGTCGTACGCACACAAAAATTGATTTCCAGACATCTGGGAAGGCATTCAGATGTCTGACCCAAGTCCCAAACGTCTTAAATGGCTTTGATAGCACAGGTCTTAACATAACAAACTCAAAGGAGGTTTCATCCTCGAAACTTGAGCTAGCTAGGGTGCAGAAAAAGAACAACATACGCATTACAAACTCAAAGAGGACCGAAGCCAGTCCGAAAAGATGTACCCTCAAAGAGCTCTGGGTATCGCTCTCGCATCGCCACCTCAGGCTCCTAGGTAGCCTCCTCATACCGCTAGCCCCTCCACAAGACTTACACCAGGGGTACCTACTTCCATCTTAGACTCCGGATGGCTCTGTCGAGAATCTGCACTGGCCTCTCGGGGTAGGTCAAGTCGTCACCCACCTCGACGCTCTCGTGGCTCAGAACGTGGCTGGGATCGACGACGTACTTCCTATGGTTGGACACGTGGAACATGTCGTGCACACCAGAAAGCTGGGGAGGAAGGGCAAGCCTGTAAGCAACGGGTCCAACCCGCTCCAGGACCTCAAAGGGTCCCACAAACCTTGGCGCGAGCTTCCCTCTCACCCAAAACCGCTGCAGGCCCTTCATGGGTGAAACACGAAGGAAGATGTGATCCCCAACCTCAAACTACACCTCTCTACGTTTCCGATCTGCAAAGCTCTTCTGTCTGCTCCTGACAGTGCGGAGTCGCCTGTAAATTTGCTTGATCACTTCCTAACTCTACCGGATCAACCTGGGGCCAACCTCCCACTTGGTCCCTACCTGATGAGAACCTCATCATGAGCCATAACTAGCTCATTTTGACCCAATACAAAGGATAAAAGCTCCTACATATCTCAAGGAAAAGCTTAACTCAGAGAATTCTGAGTTTGAGAAGAAAACAAGTCATAAGGGGTAAAAGTGCAATTTTACCAGTATAATCTGCATACAGGGTAATTCAGGGCCCAAACATAGGTCAAAACAGCTTAATAAGAATAAAAGTGGGATGAGATGATCTAGCAAGGGCTACAGCACTTCCAAGGAACCAAATGATAATCTGTAACCCTAAAACAACCCACTTCAATTCACAAGGTTCGAGGCAAAGTAAAAATAGAATAAACCCTCTAAAATTCATAGAAAAATAATCTCTAGGGTTTAGAACCTTCAATTTGGCCTTTAGAACCCATTTTGACCTACATTGAGAACCATGCCCAATTAATAACTTAATTTGGGTTTTTGCGCAAATTGACCGGTCAAACAAGGTTTAATATGAAAATAAAATTCACCATCAGATTCCTTAGGTCCTAATTAGTCATGTATAAAAACTTGAGCCTAAGAAGAAACCTCCTTGACCGAATTTACACTTTGGTCCTCATATATTTACTCTTTGGCCCTCAACTTTTGAACCCTCGCATTTAGGCCCCTAACTCTCCTTCGTTCTTTGCAAACAGGTCCCTCCTGCAAAACCCTGCCAGCACCATGCTCCGGCGACCTTGCGCGGAGCATGGCGCCGCGCAGGGTGAGGTGGAGGACCTGGCAAGTGTACCGGGGGTGCCCTGCGTCGTCAGCCGTCGCAGGAGCACCCCCATGGTCACTGTAGCCCCCCATACCGGCCGTGCGAACGCACGGACGGTATGGGTTCGAATTCCGACCATGCTCCGGCGAGGGAGACACGTCGTCTCCCTCCGCCTTCCTCCCTGCTACAACCCTATAAATACCCCCCGCCGCTCCACCGACCAAGGCAGCCTGGATCTGACGGAGAAAACCCCCAGCTTTCGTCTCTTCTTTCTCCGGCAGACGCTCACCAGCTCCGGCGACTTCCTCTCCCTCCACCTCTTCGCTCTGCCGCACTACCAGCAGCAGAGACCTCCTCCCCTGCTCTTCCCGCGCCACGCCGCACCCAGCTGGCGCCTCTCCAGCCTTCTGCTCGCCGCCGCCCCTCTCCCTGAGCATCATCTTCTCCGGCGACAGTCGATACGACTGTCGCCCTGTTCCTCCCCCTTCGTCCCTGCAGTTAAGTTAGACTTACTCCTCTTCTCCTCCTCTTTCTTTCCCCGCTTTCGATTTAGTCAATTAAGCCCTCTACCGACCCTGTTCACCCTCATCCTCTCCGCCTCCGACCACCCTCCGGCGAGCCGCTCCCATCACCTCAGCGACCCACACGGCTCGCAGACCACCGCAGAACTTCCGCCTCCTCACCCTGATCCTCTTCCGCCCCTCCACTTCCCACCAAACACCCTCTGCAGACCCACCGAACACACCCACTCCCTCGCTCACAGTCTGACCTAGGACGACCTAACAGCTCCATCACACCCCCTGCAGACCCCCTGACCACCTTCGCCGTGCCACGGCGAAGGTCCTCCGCCTGTCTGATTTGGCCGAGAGGCCGTGCCATTGGTTTCAGGTTCCAGGCCTTGGCCGCCATTGGCGAGGAAGCTCGAAGCCTGCTCGAGGTTGCTCCAAGCCGAGATATCCCAGATTGAATAGCCACGGCCAGCGCGGAAGAGACTCACGCACACACCCTGGCCCTCGATTGGAGCTGTACGCCTCAACAGCCGACGCAATTGGGAGCACCATCCCTGCTGCAGGCGTAAGAGAATTGGGGTGGGACATTTAGTCCCACCTCGGAAGCTCTCAAAGGCGCGCGGACACATAAATTGAAAAACTGCTGTATGCTGTTTGCCTCAGTTACCACGGGGTGAGGTCCCTCTCACCCGACCCGACCCGACTCGGCCTCGTCCGTGACCACGCTCCGCGGACCTGGCCCGACCCGATTAGACTGACCTGCACTCCTCGCCCACCACGCACGCCGGTGGGCCTGGACCCGGGCCTGATCCGAACCCGATTACCCGATAGCGCTCTGGGAGAGCTTCCGAAGAGTGATTTCAGAGAGAGAGAGATACGCGGGGGAAGGGGGTAGAGTAGGTTTTTGCCTTCTGATGAACTCTTGAGCGTGCAGGCACAGGTGAAGGACTGCGGAAGAAGAAGCAGCTGCACTGTAGCAACTGCTCAGTTAAGTCGTCGAAGCACGGGGCCAGACGACGGACAGCCAGCAGCCAGAGCAACACAGAAGGCAGGCTGAAGAAGAAGGAAGGGAGACTTAGTAGCCGAAGGCAGAAACAAGGAAGAACAGAAGAAGAAGAGCACGAGGGGAAAATCTGAAGAAAGCAGAAGAAAAAGAAGAAGAAAAGAAAAGAAGCAAGAAGCAAGAAAAGAAGAAGACGATCTGAAGAAAAAGAAAGAAAGGAAACAAGGAAGAACAGAAGAAGAAGAGCACGAGGGGAAAATCTGAAGAAAGCAGAAGAAAAAGAAGAAGAAGAAGAAGAACAGGAAGAACCAAAGACAAAGAGGAAGAAAGAAGAAAAGAAGCAGAAGCCAATTTTTCATCTCTCTCTCTCTCTTTATTTTTGTAATAGAATTTGTATATCTCTAGAATACAACTTGCTCCCTGAGTTCGACCTCGGGAACTCTTTTATTTTTCCGAGTAAAAAATTTTTATATGAAACGTTGGTAACAACCGGCTTTACTACAACGAATTAACAACGAAAACCGACGTTCCATCATTTTGGCGCCGTTGCCGGGGAGCAACGGCTATTCTAGAGGTAAACATTCCTGTATCTTTTAATTTCTGATAATCTCCTCTCTTTTATGCAGCTACAGGAACTCAAGAAGACAAGCAACCACACACAACCACTCCGAAGACAGGTAAAATCTTTTCTCTCACTATTAACCCCTACACTCTAAAGAGGAAGAAAAGAAAAGAACAAGCAATATAGGGCTAACCTGTCTTCCATATTTAGTAACCATAAAAGTTGCATGTTTTCAACTCATTATTTCTGCACACTATTAAGGGTATTTAAGGGCTAACACATTCTTGCTTGAGCCCTAATTACCCAACAAAGAATTAACTGGACCAAGTAGAGCCAACCTAGGATCCAACACTAGGGATTTAGAGACACACTCCTTAATCAAGAATGGAGAAAATCCAAAAGAGGTGTGCCCAAACCATTGATTGAAAATAATTAACAAGAAAAATCCTAAACAGTTGGCTCTCTCTAAACACTTGAACCCTAAAAGACAGGACCCAAAAAGCTCTCAAAGAAAACAAGAGGTAAAGTTGACCCCTTTGGGTTAACCAACCTTAAATTAGGTCACTCTTTGCACTTAAAAAGACTAAAGTTCAAGTGAAAACCTTAAGCACCCTGATCTTAAAATTGGTAGACTTAAGAGGTCAAGATCCCCATTCTGGTCTACCTGGAACCGCAGTGACAAGAGAGGTCGGGTGGGGGAAACCCTGTAACCCGTGGGGACGCTCTACCGTGTAGGGGTCTTCGCGGGACTCTCCCTCTCTGGCTGCCCAGGTAATTCTCAGGTGGACGATCTTTCTGATCAAGGGGTCCATCTGCCCCGCACCTCTATAGTCACCCAACACATTTTTGGGTGTCTTGATTGGGTCCATCACCTTCTAAACTTACCTCTCCCAACTGTGCATGTACGGAAGGAGGTCTCTAAGACCACCCTTAAAACCTCCTTTAGAAATTCACTCTCGTCAAGGCCAAGCCTCGACACCCGTGTTTGTGCAGCAACACCCTCACATTATTCTCTCTTCTGATTCAGAACCAAGTTCTTCTTCTTCCCCCATCATGGCTCAGCCAGTTGAGGAAGAAAATAATCTGGAACACCAGCTCCAGCGACTCAATGACCTCTTCCAAAACTTCGTGCACCCACCACAGCGTCCTATGATGCGGGACCACTACAATCCTGCTGCGGTGGCAATTGAGCCTCGAGTTAGAATCCCGATTGGAGGACCTGATTCCGAACTAAAGCCCAACATGATTCACGCTATACCTAAATTCCATGGGCTTAATTCTGAAGATCCCTTCCAGCACATCAAACAGCTTAAGCATCTGGCCCACACTTTTGGATCAGATGCGCAAAATCGGGATATTCTTCTCATGAAGATGTTCTCCTTTTCTCTTATGGACAAGGCCGCCCATTGGTATCAAACTCAGACCCGGCCGATCAACACTTGGGAAGAACTTCAATCCGAGTTTTTGAAAAAGTTCTTTCCCGTTGGTCGGACCAACGCCTTGCGCCATCAGATTACACACTTCACTCAACAATCAGGAGAACCTCTCCATGAGGCATGGGATCGTTTTCAGGATCTCATGAGGAAGTGCCCCCATCACGGAGTTCCTAAATGGGAACAAGTCCAATCTTTTTACCAGGGACTCCGTGAGGACATCCGCCTTTTCGTCAATGCAACCTGCGGAGGAAACATCATGGGTCAACATGAAGACACCGTATGGGAGATTCTCGAAAACATGTGCGAGAACTCCATCAACAATGACTCCATGGGATTATTCGACAGGACGAATACCCGCGCAGCGACGAATCTTAAGGGAGCACATGAGACGCAGGGCCTGTCCGCATCAGTCGACCTGGAATTAATGGCCAGTCGATTGGACAAGGTCTCAATTATTGAAAAGAAGGTGGATGAGCTGACTCAGCACTTGCAGCGAGCCACCTCTGCGCGTAACTCCTTTGCACAACCTCCTTCCACACAGGAGACTGTGCAAAACATCCTACACCGATCCTCCCCTGGGATGGATCCATATCCGTCCCCATCTGATTCTTGGACTGGAAGATCATCCGATCCTTTCTTCACCAGCCGGGGGAACTCCATTCCCCCTTTCCCTGATTCTCAGGAGGTTCCTCAGACCTGCGAGAACCTCAACGCCATCCAGAACGACCCATTCTCCAACACTTACAACCCTGGATGGCGAAACCATCCAAATTTTCAGTGGGCGGGAAATTCTCAAACCCAAAGACCACCTTTTCAGTCCCGCCCACAGCCCTCTCATCACTACCAGCCGCCTCAGCCTCGGCCCAACCCTACTTATCCATCAGGGCCAAATCAAGATCAAATGTCCTTAATCCTTCAGACTCTGGCTGACATTCAAAAATCGAATGCGGCCATTCAAAAACAGCACAAGGACGAGCTTACTGAAGTTAAAACTCAGCTGGCCCAGTTGGCAAATTCTCGCCAGCCAGGCACACTCCCTTCCCAACCCCTTCCTAACCCAAATAACGTGCCAACCCAGAAGCGCGTTATGAATCCAAATTTAGGCCAAGCTCAATGGATTTATCAGGCCCCCACTGCTCCATCTCCAGACGAGATGGAAGCCTCTACTTCTCGTACGGGATTTCAGCAGCAGCCACCCCTCCTACCAAATCCAAACCAAAATCAGGCCGGATTAAATTCTGTAACAACACGTAGTGGTAAGACAACTCAGGACCCGCGTTATCCAAACCACTCCCAGCCTGATGATCATGACCCTAGGATAGTTATCCAAGGTACCGCTGTTCCAGACCCACAACCAGGACCTATCCTAGAGGAACCAACCAAGATCCCGTTTCCCGAAGCCCTGACCAAGGGAAAGAAGACCACCAAACCCGTGGCCCCTGAGGAGGACCTGGTCAAGCTCTTTGAGCAGGTCCACATAAACATCCCCTTGATGGATGCAATCCGCCACGTACCAGCTTACGCACGATTTCTAAAGAATATATGTACACCCCAGCGTAAGCCGCGAACCAAGGGAGGGAGCCCAATTGTTCTGTCAGAGCAAGCCAGCTCTGTAATCCTTAGTAGACTCCCACCCAAGGCAAAAGATCCTGGAACTCCCCTGATCTCCTGTAAGATAGGTGGTACCCAATTTGACAGAGCATTGTTAGACTTAGGTGCATCTATAAATCTGATACCCACATCCTTACTTGACCATCTGGAAGAATCTGAGCTGAAACCAACTGAGGTGACATTACAATTAGCAGATCGATCTATAAAGTCACCAAAAGGGATTCTCGAGGATGTTATCGTAAGAGTGCGGGATTTCTATTTTCCAGTGGACTTTATAGTCTTAGACATGGATGCACCTGAGAACCCTAGGGATACACCAATCATTCTAGGGAGACCTTTCTTGGCTACTGCTAGAGCCAACATCAGCTGTGAGGAGGGCCAAATAGAGCTTAAGTTTGGAGATCAAACACTGAAAATTGATATATTTAAGGCCCAACAAGGAATTAATTGCGGCGTCATCGAGCAAATTTGTGACATCAAGACTTTGGTTGATGAATCACACCTCCAGAATGACTTGAGTATTCCTCATCAACCACAGAAGGATCTTGACCCGCAAATAGAGGAGTCCAATCCGGATGTGAACAACCCAGTAACTCCCACCCTTGAACCTCACATCTATACTGAACCACCCGCTGCTGCTGAAAACCCCATCCTCGAACTGAAACCCCTTCCTGCTCATTTGAAATACATCTTTTTGGGTTCTAATCAGACCCTTCCTGTGATCATCAATTCCAACCTTAGTCCTGAACAGGAATCCCGTCTGATTGTTGTCCTCCAGCAACATCGCAGAGCCATCGGATGGACCCTCGATGATTTGACTGGAATAAGTCCCTCTTATTGTACTCATCATATATATTCAGAAGAGGGCACACGACCTTCTCGTGAAATGCAGAGACGCTTAAATCCCAATCTGCAGGAGGTCGTGAAAAAGGAGATCATCAAGTGGTTAGATGCCGGGATCATCTACCCGATCTCCGATAGTCGTTGGGTGAGCCCAATTCAGGTCGTGCCTAAGAAGGCAGGACTCACCACTATAACGACTGAGACCGGAGAAATCATTCCTACCCGATTAGCCAACTCGTGGAGAGTCTGTATAGATTACCGTCGACTCAATTCCTCCACGAAGAAGGATCATTTCCCACTACCCTTCATTGATCAAATTCTCGAAAAACTAGCGGGAAATAGGTTCTTCTGCTTTCTTGACGGGTACTCCGGTTATAACCAGGTGGCAATCCATCCTGAGGACCAAGAAAAGACCACATTCACCTGCCCCTTCGGAACATACGCTTTCCGAAGGATGCCTTTCGGTCACCCGCTACTTTTCAGCGATGCATGCTTGCCATATTCTCAGATATGGTAGGTGATTATCTGGAAGTCTTCATGGATGACTTTTCAGTTTTCGGAGCATCATTCGACGATTGCCTCCAGCACTTGGTCCAGATACTCAGGCGGTGCATCGACGTGAATTTGGTTCTTTCCTGGGAAAAGAGCCATTTCATGGTGCCTGAGGGAATTGTCCTGGGACACTCAATTTCGGAGAAAGGTATCCAAGTGGATCGAGCTAAGGTTAATCTGATTTCTCGCCTTCCTATGCCTAGCTCGATCAGGGACATCCGATCCTTTTTAGGGCATGTCGGTTTTTATCGACGATTTATCCCTGATTTTTCAAAAATCGCACGCCCCCTGACCACTCTTCTCTCCAAGGATGTTCCCTTCGAAATCTCCAGGGAATGCACTCAAGCATTTGAAATCCTGCGTGACCGAGTCACCCAAGCCCCGATCCTACAGTCCCCTGATTGGTCTCAACCCTTTGAGATCATGTGTGATGCATCCGACTTCGCTGTAGGAGCGGTTTTGGGGCAGAAAAATGACAGGAAACCTGTGGTCATTTACTACGCCAGCAAAACACTCGATGAGGCTCAGCGTAACTATACAGTTACTGAGAAAGAGCTGCTAGCTGTAGTATTTGCCCTAGAGAAATTCAGATCATACCTTCTGGGTTCCCATGTCATCATATACTCGGATCACACGGCTGTGAGGCATCTCCTTGCAAAGAAGGACGCGAAACCTCGATTGATCCGATGGATCTTGCTGTTGCAAGAATTTGACCTCGAGATTCGCGATAAAGCGGGAAAACAAAACGTGGTAGCTGATCACTTGTCCCGTCTTCCTTCTGAAATGATAGACCCTTCCGGACCCATCACTGAGCATTTTCCCGATGAGCACCTGCTGACTATTGGTACTAGCCTTCCATGGTTTGCTAATATTGTAAATTACTTGGCATCTCATCAGACCCCGTCCGATTGGCCGAAGGCCAAGAAAGACAAATTACGCTCCGATGCCAAGTATTACATTTGGGAAGACCCGTACCTCTTCCGCATAGGTGCCGATCAGATCATCCGGAGATGTATCCCGGAAGGGGAAGTCAACAATATCCTCTCTTTCTGCCATGACCAGGCATGCGGTGGCCATTTTGCCGGGCATAAAACCGCATCAAAAGTCCTCCAGTGCGGCTTTTACTGGCCCACACTGTTCAAAGACGCATACAGTCATTACAAGGCATGCAGTCGTTGCCAGACTTTGGGCAACATGAGCCATCGCGACATGATGCCTATGCAACCGATTCTAGTATGCGAAATCTTTGATGTTTGGGGGATTGATTTTATGGGCCCCTTTCCTGTTTCGGATGGTTTCGAATACATTCTGTTGGCTGTGGACTACGTGTCCAAATGGATCGAAGCCATACCGACCCGAACCTGTGATCACAAAATCGTTCTCAAATTCATTCATCAACACATTTTCTCAAGGTTCGGGATTCCTCGTGCAATAATCTCTGATGGGGGGACCCATTTCACAAATGCTCAGTTTAGGTCACTGATGACCAAATACGGGGTGTCTCACCGAATCTCTACTCCTTACCACCCCCAAACTAATGGTCTAGCTGAGCTGTCAAATCGGGAGATCAAGAAAATCCTACAGGTCACTGTTCGACCTGACAGGAAGGACTGGTCGTCCCGACTTCCGGAAGCATTGTGGGCCTATAGGACCGCCCACAAGACCCAATTGGGCATGTCTCCCTTTAGATTGGTGTACGGAAAGGCATGCCACCTTCCCGTCGAACTGGAGCATAAAGCCTATTGGGCAGTACGGAACTGTAATCTAGATCTTTCTAAGGCTGGGACCCACAGAAAACTCCAAATCAGCGAGATCGATGAATTACGCACAGACGCGTACGAGAACTCGCAAATCTACAAGGAGCGGGTTAAAGCCTTCCACGACAAACACATCTCAAGAAAGATCTTCCATCCTGGTCAAAAGGTCCTACTCTTTGATGCCCGACTCAAACTCTTCCCAGGAAAACTGAGATCTAAGTGGGTCGGACCATATTTGGTCCGACAGGTTTTTGGAAATGGAGCAATCGAAATCAGTCCACTCAGCCACGATTCTGAACCTTTCATCGTGAATGGTCAAAGACTCAAGCCGTTCATTGATGTAACTTCTACTGATTTGGCTGAGGCATCTCATATCCTCCTTTCCCCTTGAGCTTATTGCGCCCAGCCGATGGCGTAAAACTCAGCGCTTAACGGGAGGCAGCCCGTCATTCTCTTTGAAAACCTGAAACTTGTTCTGACACCTTTCAGCACTCGAAGTTCACCCTGAACTAAGACCCCCTAGGTTACAATGAGGACATTGCAAATCTTAGGCATGGGGGGGTAGGAAAGTGCAAAAACTTGTAAGAAAAGGTTTCAAACAAAAAAATTCACATATGCCAAAAATACCATAAAAATTAAAAATTTTTTTTCGAAAAAGAATAAGAGGAAAAGAGGAGAAGAAAAATTTCGTGAAGGAGAGAAGAAACAAAATGAAAAAGGAGCACAAAATTATAAGAAAAGTTGATAGTCATTAGTAAGGAACTAAGGAATTAACCTAAGCTCTAGACCTCATTCAAGAAAATAACTGAAAAGTGCACAATGAGATTAGTAAGAATGCAAACCTTAGGCATTCTTGAATAGACTCTTAGTACTCATTAAGATCTGGACACTCCTCAAGAGGTTGAGGAAAATGAAAAGCTGAAGTATTAGGTCTAAGGCTTAGGGAGTATTCGGCCTCGTTAACTAATTTTTGGTTTACGGGACTCAGTAACCTAAGCACCCTAATCTCACACACAGCCTGGTTCAGTAAGCGTAAAAATCAGAATCACGCAGTAGCGTCGCAAAAATCTGAAAAGAACACCTAGAATAGGAGCGGCCGATCAACACAAGTTGATTTGGACGAGTTCCCAGCGCGGAGAGGCGGGAAATCCCCTCGAAGATGCGTAACAAAATATCATCTCCTCGGTGCTTGTCTCTTAGGATATTTACATATCCTACGGGGGGCATGTAAGCACTCTGCTGGTTCAGATTCCATGGATGGCATTATCTCGAAATGTCAATTGCCAGGGTCTGGATTCGGCCACGGAATACCATGGATGGGATTATCTCGAAATCTCAACAGCCAGGGTTCCGGGGGTTGCCATGGGCGGTGCTATCTCGAAGCATCGATCGCCAGGAACCCTTGAGGATTGATGATGGGAGCAAGGAATCTGATACAGACCGTGTTGAAAAGCCAATCCTAGACTAGAACTAAAAAGAAAAAAGAGAGAGAAAACTCTCCAAACAGAAAAAAACTTTCTATCTCTCTCTCTTACAAAACGCACTGCGAACTGAGCCAGGGCTAAAATCATTTCAAGCACGGGTGCTTTAACCACGAAGTCCAATAAACCTTAGGTTAGTTCTTGTGGGCCTTAAAAACCTTTGCTAAAAGACTGAGGCTAAGGCTAGACAGATTTGGATCTTGATTGGTACTAGAGTATCTTTTAGGCCTATGGTCAGCATTCTAACCTAATCTATGCTCAAATAAAAAAGCACTTATCTAAAACCATTGAAAACTTCATGGTCTAGAACAAGGGTTGAAACCTTAAGTTTTTTTTGCTAAGGGACTAGCAAAAGCTAGGCATGGGGGTATGATGAGAACCTCATCATGAGCCATAACTAGCTCATTTTGACCCAATACAAAGGATAAAAGCTCCTACATATCTCAAGGAAAAGCTTAACTCAGAGAATTCTGAGTTTGAGAAGAAAACAAGTCATAAGGGGTAAAAGTGCAATTTTACCAGTATAATCTGCATACAGGGTAATTCAGGGCCCAAACATAGGTCAAAACAGCTTAATAAGAATAAAAGTGGGATGAGATGATCTAGCAAGGGCTACAGCACTTCCAAGGAACCAAATGATAATCTGTAACCCTAAAACAACCCACTTCAATTCACAAGGTTCGAGGCAAAGTAAAAATAGAATAAACCCTCTAAAATTCATAGAAAAATAATCTCTAGGGTTTAGAACCTTCAATTTGGCCTTTAGAACCCATTTTGACCTACATTGAGAACCATGCCCAATTAATAACTTAATTTGGGTTTTTGCGCAAATTGACCGGTCAAACAAGGTTTAATATGAAAATAAAATTCACCATCAGATTCCTTAGGTCCTAATTAGTCATGTATAAAAACTTGAGCCTAAGAAGAAACCTCCTTGACCGAATTTACACTTTGGTCCTCATATATTTACTCTTTGGCCCTCAACTTTTGAACCCTCGCATTTAGGCCCCTAACTCTCCTTCGTTCTTTGCAAACAGGTCCCTCCTGCAAAACCCTGCCAGCACCATGCTCCGGCGACCTTGCGCGGAGCATGGCGCCGCGCAGGGTGAGGTGGAGGACCTGGCAAGTGTACCGGGGGTGCCCTGCGTCGTCAGCCGTCGCAGGAGCACCCCCATGGTCACTGTAGCCCCCCATACCGGCCGTGCGAACGCACGGACGGTATGGGTTCGAATTCCGACCATGCTCCGGCGAGGGAGACACGTCGTCTCCCTCCGCCTTCCTCCCTGCTACAACCCTATAAATACCCCCCGCCGCTCCACCGACCAAGGCAGCCTGGATCTGACGGAGAAAACCCCCAGCTTTCGTCTCTTCTTTCTCCGGCAGACGCTCACCAGCTCCGGCGACTTCCTCTCCCTCCACCTCTTCGCTCTGCCGCACTACCAGCAGCAGAGACCTCCTCCCCTGCTCTTCCCGCGCCACGCCGCACCCAGCTGGCGCCTCTCCAGCCTTCTGCTCGCCGCCGCCCCTCTCCCTGAGCATCATCTTCTCCGGCGACAGTCGATACGACTGTCGCCCTGTTCCTCCCCCTTCGTCCCTGCAGTTAAGTTAGACTTACTCCCCTTCTCCTCCTCTTTCTTTCCCCGCTTTCGATTTAGTCAATTAAGCCCTCTACCGACCCTGTTCACCCTCATCCTCTCCGCCTCCGACCACCCTCCGGCGAGCCGCTCCCATCACCTCAGCGACCCACACGGCTCGCAGACCACCGCAGAACTTCCGCCTCCTCACCCTGATCCTCTTCCGCCCCTCCACTTCCCACCAAACACCCTCTGCAGACCCACCGAACACACCCACTCCCTCGCTCACAGTCTGACCTAGGACGACCTAACAGCTCCATCACACCCCCTGCAGACCCCCTGACCACCTTCGCCGTGCCACGGCGAAGGTCCTCCGCCTGTCTGATTTGGCCGAGAGGCCGTGCCATTGGTTTCAGGTTCCAGGCCTTGGCCGCCATTGGCGAGGAAGCTCGAAGCCTGCTCGAGGTTGCTCCAAGCCGAGATATCCCAGATTGAATAGCCACGGCCAGCGCGGAAGAGACTCACGCACACACCCTGGCCCTCGATTGGAGCTGTACGCCTCAACAGCCGACGCAATTGGGAGCACCATCCCTGCTGCAGGCGTAAGAGAATTGGGGTGGGACATTTAGTCCCACCTCGGAAGCTCTCAAAGGCGCGCGGACACATAAATTGAAAAACTGCTGTATGCTGTTTGCCTCAGTTACCACGGGGTGAGGTCCCTCTCACCCGACCCGACCCGACTCGGCCTCGTCCGTGACCACGCTCCGCGGACCTGGCCCGACCCGATTAGACTGACCTGCACTCCTCGCCCACCACGCACGCCGGTGGGCCTGGACCCGGGCCTGATCCGAACCCGATTACCCGATAGCGCTCTGGGAGAGCTTCCGAAGAGTGATTTCAGAGAGAGAGAGATACGCGGGGGAAGGGGGTAGAGTAGGTTTTTGCCTTCTGATGAACTCTTGAGCGTGCAGGCACAGGTGAAGGACTGCGGAAGAAGAAGCAGCTGCACTGTAGCAACTGCTCAGTTAAGTCGTCGAAGCACGGGGCCAGACGACGGACAGCCAGCAGCCAGAGCAACACAGAAGGCAGGCTGAAGAAGAAGGAAGGGAGACTTAGTAGCCGAAGGCAGAAACAAGGAAGAACAGAAGAAGAAGAGCACGAGGGGAAAATCTGAAGAAAGCAGAAGAAAAAGAAGAAGAAAAGAAAAGAAGCAAGAAGCAAGAAAAGAAGAAGACGATCTGAAGAAAAAGAAAGAAAGGAAACAAGGAAGAACAGAAGAAGAAGAGCACGAGGGGAAAATCTGAAGAAAGCAGAAGAAAAAGAAGAAGAAGAAGAAGAACAGGAAGAACCAAAGACAAAGAGGAAGAAAGAAGAAAAGAAGCAGAAGCCAATTTTTCATCTCTCTCTCTCTCTTTATTTTTGTAATAGAATTTGTATATCTCTAGAATACAACTTGCTCCCTGAGTTCGACCTCGGGAACTCTTTTATTTTTCCGAGTAAAAAATTTTTATATGAAACGTTGGTAACAACCGGCTTTACTACAACGAATTAACAACGAAAACCGACGTTCCATCACTACCTCAACCCAACTCAAGGGTGCCATACACCTCCGTCCGTACAGAACCTCGTAGGGTGCCATGCCGATGCTTGAGTGATAGCTGTTATTATATGCAAACTCCGCCAGGGGCAAGTGCTCCTCCCAAGAGCCCCTCCAGTCTAGTACACAAGAACGCAAAAGGTCCTTAAGTGTCTGTATCGTGCGCTCTGACTGTCCGTTCGTCTGGGGGTGGTATGCTGTACTGAATCTCAACCGCGTCCCCAAGGCCTGCTGAAACTCAGCCCAAAACTGGGACGTAAAATGGGCATCCCGATCGGATACAATCTCCCGCGGAACTCTGTGTGGACGTACCACGTCGCGGATATACCTCTCTGCCAACTGTGTTGGTCCCAAGGTGACTCGATCTGCAAGAAACGTGCCATCTTAGTCAATCTGTCTAAGATCACCCAGACTGCGTCGTGCCCTCGCTGGGTAATGGGAAAGCCCACCACCAAGTCCATGGTGATGCTCTCCCACTTCTACTCTGGCACTGGAAGTGGCTGCAACGGCCCTGCAGGCCTCTGATGCTAGGCCTTCACCTGCTGGCACACTAAACACTGCTGTACGAACTCACCTACATCCCACTTCATTCCCCTCCACCAAAAGTTGCATCTCAGATCATGGTACATCTTTGTGTTTCCAGGATGTATGGTGAACCTGGAACCGTGTGCCTCAGTCAGGAGCTCTCTCAACAGCTCCTCGTCCCTGGGAACGCACAAACGTCCCCTCATGCGCAGCACCTCATCTGTAAAGGAGAAGTCCCCAGGGTCCCCTGACAGTACTCTGTCGCGCAACGACTGCAGGTACGGGTCGGCCATTTATCCTGTGATGATGCAGTCTATCAGCTCTCGCCTCGTTTGTCGTGTCACAGTCACTGTCCCATAGTTCCCCAGTAACTCTAGGGGTCGCCAACTGCCCATCTCCTCCATGAGGCTCCAACTCTACGCCTGCAAACTGGCCAAGTGGGTAGGTGCCTTCCGGCTCAAGGCATTAGCCACCACATTGGCCTTCCCCGGATGGTAGCAAATGCTGCAGTCATAGTCCTTCAGGAGCTCTAACCAACGTCTCTGTCTCATGTTGAGCTCCTTCTGATCAAACAAGTATCCGAGGCTCTTGTGATCCGTGAAAATCTCAAAGGTCTCACTAGGTAGTGCCTCCAAGTCTTCAACGCGAAGACGACTGCTGCCAGCTCCAGGTCATGGGTAGGGTAGCTATGCTCATGGGGCTTCAGTTGCCGCGAAGCGTAAGCGACAACGTGACCCCTCTGCATGAGCATACCCCCTAACCCCTGCAAAGAGGCATCCGTGTACACAACGAATCCGCCATTTCTATCTAGGATGGTGAGCATGGAAGCCGAAGTCAGCCTCTCCTTCAGCTTCTGAAAACATGCCTCACAAGCGTCTGTCCAAGAAAAGGGCACGTCCTTTCGGGTCAACTGTGTCATAGGATGTGCAATTTGCGAGAAACCCCTGATAAACCGCCTGTTGTAGCCTGCCAGTCCCAAGAAACTGCAGATCTCTGTAACTGTACGCGGTCTCTCCCACCTGAGCACTGCCTCGACCTTGGCTGGGTCCACAGCCAAGCCATCCTCGGAGATCACATGGCCCAAGAAGGTCACCTCTCTCAACCAGAACTCGCACTTGCTGTATTTGGCGTACAGCCTAAGTTGTCTCAGTGTGTCCAAAACCATCCGCAAGTGCTGTCTGTGTTGCGCCTGATCTCGAGAGTAGATGAGCACATCATCAATAAATACCACCATGAACTGATATAGATACGGTCTGAACACCCGGTTCATCAAATCTATGAAGGCAGCGGGGGCATTAGTCAGCCCAAATGGCATGACCAAAAGCTCGTAGTGTCCGTACCGGGTGCGGAAAGCTATCTTGGAGACGTCTGTCTCCCTGTTCTTCAACTGGTGGTACCCAGACCTCAAGTCTATCTTGGAGAATACCGTGGCACCTTGCAACTAGTCAAACAAGTCGTCAATCCTCGGTAGCGGATACTTGTTCTTGATGGTAACCCTATTCAGCTGTCTGTAGTCCACATAAATGCGTAGGGTACCATCCTTCTTCTTCACAAACAATACCGGAGCTCTCCACGGAGACGCACTGGGCCTCACAAAGCCCTTCTCCAGAAGGTCCTACAACTAGGACTTGAACTCTCGCAGCTCAAGTGGTGCCATCCTGTAAGGCACTGTAGAAATGGGGCTGGTCCCCGGTACCAGTGAGATCTCAAACTCGATCTCACACTCGGGCGGTAGTCCTAGCAACTCATCTGGGAACACGTCGGTGTACTCTCTGACCACTGGGATACTCTGGAAGTTTGCTACAGGGCTGGGCTCCGCCACCACACAAGCCAGGAAGCCCTCACACCCCTGGCCCAAAAGTCTCGCTGCCTGAAGTGCAGAAATGCACCTGAAGCCTCCGTCCACTGGCTGCCCGTGAAACTCGAAAGAAGGCAACTTCGGTATGGAGAAGACGATCTTCCTCTCAAAACAGTCTACCAAGGCGTGGTAAGCGGACAACCAGTCCATCCCTAGAATAACGCCAAAGTCCTCCATCTGTATCACAATCAGGTCAGCGGGAAGGTTGTGTCTCCCAACACTGACCTCACAACTTGTGTAAACCTCCTCAGATACAAACAGCTAACCACTTGGACCTCTGATCACAAACGAATCCTTTAACAACACACAGTCCTGCCCCAAATTAACAGCAAAACTGGCAGCAGCAAATGAGTGCGTGGTGCCGGAATCAAACAGCGTGTAAACTAGTCTGCCGGAAACTGTAACCATACCTGCCACCACTGAACCTGAAGCTTTGGCGTCTTTGTGTGTAAGGGCGTTGATACGCCCCTCAGCCTTAGGTGCGGATGAAGCAGCCACACTCTGCGTCGGACGGGTAGTCGCTGGTCGGTACCCTCCCCGTGACTGCTGTCCTCCCCCCCGTGCCTGGAAACTGCAGCCTCCTGCTCGTCCTCCAGTGCTCGGTGCGGGGAGCATCTACTGCCTCCAGTCCTAGACAGGCAGTCCTTCCTGATGTGGCCCAGCTGGCCACATTGGTAGCAAAGAGGAACTCGACTCCTGCCCTTAGTGGGTCCCTACTGACGACTGGGCGGGGGTCTAGTGCTAGCAGCTGACCCCTGCCGGGGGCCCCCAAAGGCCACTGTCGGCCCCGCAAAGCATGACTGCTCTCTTGCGGGTGTCACGTGCCTCCTCTCTCGTCGGCCCTGCGAGTAGTTGATTGCGCAGCAATCATAGGTCTTAATTGACCTAAATTAGGCTAGGACTTAGGATAAGTTAGGGTTATTCATGCATGCATACGCATTATCTGCATCTTTACTGCTTTCCTTTAGCTATGTATAAAATAATGTTATAATGTGCTGATTAAGTGCATTATATCGATTGCAGGGAATAAGCTGATCAGGAGCTGGATCTGAAGCTGGATCAAGAATAACAGGAGTTGTGGCAGAGCTGGAGCAGAAGGCCTAGTTTAGATGTAGGAATAATAATGTAAGGGGGTTAAAAGTTTGCTATTCTATTAAGTAGGAATAAAGAAGTAAAATGTGAAGAGCTTAGGTCCATCCTTGCCCTAGGATAGCCTAGAGACTTCCCTAAGCCTTAGCCACCCTTAGATTAGGTCACAACACCCTAGGAAGCCCTAAAACCCTAGTTCCAACCCTTCTCTGGACGTCCAGATAAGTTTTAAGACGTCCAGGACCCTTAGCCAACTCCCGCACACTTCAAACCCACTTCTGCAGTGTTATTGGACGTCTAGACACTATGTCAGACGTCTAATTTCTGCAGAATACCCAAAACAGAACCCGAAATCTTTCCTAACTCTGATTGGACGTCCAGACAACAAGTCTGGACTTCTGATTTTTGAGTATAAGACGTCTGATTATATTATTAGACGTTGGATACTACTCTCCAATTCCTGTTTTGAGATTTAAGCCTTGATCTTGGATCTCTAGGTCCCTAAACCCAATTCCAACCCCATAGGAACCTAAATTAAGGTGCCCTAACCCTAGTACATCACCTCTAGACCTCCCTAAGGACCTAATTAGGTCCTCACTAAACCTAATTGACTTGGATCTTAGTCAATTCCATCAGCCTATTCAATTGGACTCATTGAGTCCAATTGAGCCCTGATCTCAACACACACTATCCAATTGGACTCAGTGAGAGTCCAATTGACCTAGACCTGACTTGATTGAGTTGTTTTACTCTCAATTAAGTTTCCACACACCCAATTAAACTTGTATTAAGTTTAATTTCACTTTACCTTAGTGAATTAGGGTTTATAACCCTAATTTGAGACCTACCTTGACCTAAACCCAATAGAACCCAACCTAATCAACCTAGCCACCTAAGTTTCGACCCACACACACCCACACACACCATCCACACGAAAATATCTAGCCTAGAGTTCTCTAGAACTCTCTACCATGTGTGGTTTCCTTGGTTGCCAAAAATAGTAACCAAGAGCCATTCAATTTTTAGATCCACATTTGGTGGATCTAAAAACCACCATCCACCCTCTCTCTCTCACTCTCCCATGAGCTCCTACCATAGGCCTCTCTAGAGAATTCCATAATTCTCTAGAGAGCTTCCCTTAGGTCTATAAAAAGACCCCTTGGGTGGCCAATTGCAACCATTCACTTCTTTGGTAATTGCACTCCATTGGTGCCATTCACGCCACCTCCATAGTCACTCCACCTCCACGAGCTCACTACCACCACCATGGAGGACACCATGCCGGGATTCTGGATCAACCATACCTCTCTCTAAGGGCCGACTTAAGTTCCATTGGCCGCCCCTCCTTCTTCTCTCGACCACTCCAAGGCCATCGGGGACCACCCTTGAATGTCCTCTATTCTTCTAGCTTTAAATCATGCTCTTCGTAATCTTTATTGCTTTCATTTACTGCTTAGTAGTGTATTCTTACTTCTCCCCCAATGATGCATGCGAAATCCCCCAGTTGATTCTTGTATGCAATCGTTTTCTGGTAGTTAGGTTTAATTTTTAAGCATTCATGTATAAGCTTTCCTCTAGATTTCCTTGTGCAACAACTTTCCGATGATGAATGAAATTTCACTTTATATATATATATATATATTATGTGTTCAAAATCACCACGAGCTGAATGATTATCGTATTTGCTTGATTTAAGTGCTTGTTCTTTAATTGCCTATATATTACGCACCAGCATGTTGTTTAAATAAAGTAGAGCGACTTTAAGATCGATTTTAAAAGCAAAAACAACGCCTCCCAGAGACGAATGATCGGGACTCAAATTCTCGTTATTTTTACAAAATAATATCTTTGTTGGATCGTATTTCGCAACTATACTACGGCGCTTTTATCAAAAATGCGATCTACAACCTTCCAACAGTAGTCTGGCTGATAGGGCCTCTTCCGCCCGCTGTCAGTGTCACGTGCGGATGGGTTGGTCTCCTCATATGTCATGGCTGCCTCCACCACCCTCGAGAACGTAGGCAGCTTCAGGGGTTTGACATACCCTCGAATAGCAGGTCGGAGCTCCTCGGTGAACCTCCAAAGGTGCTCCTCCTCGGTAGCCACAGCTGTCGCGGTGAAACGAGACAGCTCCAGAAAATGCATGCGGTACGCGCTCACGGTCATCGTCCCCTGGCGGAGAGTGTGGAACTCCCGCCTCCTCTGGTCCTACCACGTCTGGGAGAAATACTGCTCGTAGAAGAGGGTGACAAACTGGTCCCAAGTCGGCTCGTCCCTCTCTTGACCTCTGACTGCCCTCCACCACCTGTGTGCCGCGCTCTCCAGCTGGTACATGGCGAAGGCCATGCGGCACTCCACAGGAGGGCGAAGGGTGTCAAACACCTTCTCGATCTGCTCGAGCCAATCCTCTGCCTCGGTCGGGTCCTCATCCCCCTTGAAGGAGGGGGGCTTCAGCTTCCAGAACTGTCCGAAAAGCTCGTAATGGCACTGAAGTGGAGAAACTGGTACGCCTCCAGGTAAGGAGGGCTTGTGCTTGGAAGTGCCGAAGGAAGGTGGGGTGATTGTGCAGCAAAAACACACCAACAATTATGCCATCTTGTGCTATTCCCTAGCATTGTTTTTGCATATTAGGTAGCCATAGCGCATCTGTAAAAATAAACGCATGCATGCATTTATTTGAGAGGGGAGGAAAGTGAATAAATTGGCCTTGTAATTAACGTATTCCTCAAGTGCTGCCTCGCAAATTCACCATCTTCATTTTTTTTATTTGGCTTTGAATTTCTTCTTCTCCGCACGGCTACAGGGCATGGCTTCTTCTTCGCGCCACTCTGCCACAGCATGCTCTGCCAGCTGCATGCTTAGTCATGCGCAGCCCAGGGCATGGCTGAGTTTGCCTCCTTCTTTAAAAAGGCCCAGCCACCTTCCTTGCAGGGAGAGCCTGGTCCATGCAACACACACCCGCACACCCTTCTCCAGGCAGTCTCCTCCCCTCTCCCCTCCATACACAGCATCTCTTCATCTTGAAGAGATACGTTGCGGGCAGGAGCAGCTCACAGTGGTCGACAACCACCATGTGAGTCCCACCACTGCCCAGCTCATCAAAAAGCCGGTGGGCGTGGTGGTTCACTTCGATGTTTCACCTGCTCAAAGTTCTTCTGCCATTGCCACAGAGTTGAGCTTTGAAGCTCAACTGTAGCAGTAGCATGGCATCGGCAGCTCCACGCACGCGCAAGCCCCTGCGAGCACGCCAGCAACCGGTGCCATCTCCTTCCGCACGCGCAGGCTCGCTCCGCAGCACCTACGCACGTAGAACCGGCCGCAGCTGGTTGTTCGAGCCGAGCACGCACTGTAGCTACTGTTCACGCATTTCTGCGGAACACTGTAGCTACAGTGCGGTGACCAGAAAGTTTCTCACTTATCCGGTCACCGCACGCTCTCTCTCCGTGCTGCAATCGCCTTCACCCCGCGCCCGCGCCTGCGCTCGCGTCTGCACCCACCCGCTCCCACATCCATGTTGTCGCTTGTGTCCACTCTAGCCCACAGCATGGTGCGCTGCGGTCCGCAGCGCGCTGCGCTGCACGCTCCCCTCACGCCTGCAGCCTCTAGCATGCACGCACATTCTCGCGAGCCTGTGCCTGCGCATTGGCATCCAGACGTCGGCTGCTGGCTCCAGACGCCTTAACCCGCTGCACCCTCTCTCACAGTCACTCTCTCACTCCCTCCTGCAGACACACACGTACACACACCACACTTGTACACACTCACATGTACACACACTCACTTGTACATGACTATATACTTATATATATATATACATATATATATTTATATATATATATTTTTATACATACATATATATATACATATATTTATACATATATATATATACAAATATACATACATACACACACACACAGATATATATATATATACACTTATACTAATATATCTATATATATATATATACATATATATAACTATATGCATATATTACTATATATATATATATCTATATCTATATAGTTATATATACATACATATATATCTAATTATAAATAAATAAATAAATAAATAAATAAATATATACATATACATCTATCTATATATATATTTACATATCTATATATATATAAATATATACATACATACATACACATATATATATATATATAACTACATATACACCTATATAATTATAACCATATCTATATATATACATATAAATATATACTTACCTTCATATCACCTACCACGCGTTATATCACGGGAATATCTACACCAGTTGCTGATATTCCCTGATACCCGCGTACAGAAAGCATCTCCGCACACACCTTCCACCCATCCATCCTACACTTCACACCGCACTTCGTCCTGTTGGTTGCATCTTTCTAGACGACGATCAACTCGATACCGTGCTACACACCATTTCTACCTCCACCCCCACCCCTATATATATATACATATAATATATATATATCTATATATACATATACTATATTTATCTTATTTCTATTTCTCTTTCCTGCTATTAAAAAGATAAAAAAATATATAAAAGAGAAAAGATAATCCTTGACTTGCAGGTACTCGGTCTTGCGAATAGCAAGACCAGTTTTGGAACCCTAATTTGGCTCAAAGCCAAGAACCTAATTTTGAGGGTGTACCTAAAGGACAAAAATTATCAGAAAAAAATTCTTAAATAGAAAAACACCAAAAACATAATAAACGAATGGAAGAGATTCGTTGTAGGAAAGGCGTAGAAACTTATTCACCTCTAATCCCGCCTCCCTGAGTTCGACCCTGGGCCTAAAAGTGACTAAGATAAAATCAAGTAGGCTAGGTTAAAAATTTTGTAAAAGGATGGTTAGGTTCAATTTAGGTTAACCACTATACTCACTTCAACGCTAATTTCGCCATATTAACACAACCTATCTGGGTCTACACCATGGGGGCAGTGGAGGCCCACCCCCTCCCCCACGTCCAGCGCCGTGTCCGTCTTGCGGTCCCACAGAGGACTCCCTCTCCGTAGCTCCAGGGAGAGGTGCTCGTGGACGCGGGTGAAGCTCCTCTCGTACGATCTCCTGTATCAACTGGGCGAGGTCCTAGGCCTGAACGCCCGGAAGTAGTGGCCGGTCCACTATGTTGGTGCTAGAGCACCACAATCATTTGTTTTGATGATAACAAAACGCGTGTCATTTAACATTTTCACTTGGAGTCTTATATTTCAGGTCAATTGCAAATGGAGACGTGATTAGACGGAGTTCGAGCTCGCATCCAGGACGGATTGGGGGAGATTGATGGAGAATAGAGGAGATTCGCGAGGACCGATGGCTTGAAGAAGAAAGGAGATGAAGAATAGGATAGATTTCCTTCTCTTGTACTCTTTGTATTTTTCGTTTCTTTTGTTGCTCTTTTTGTTCCTTAGAAAATCTTGTTAAAGAGCCTCAAAGTACCCTAACAGTAGTCCTAGGAACACCAGCACAACCCTAGGATACTTAGGTTTTCTGTAGAAAACTTAGAAAACCAATATAGGGTTCAAACATCCTTTTCAGACGTCTAATTCCAAAATCAGACGTCTGATAATGAGTTTTCAGACGTCTGACTGTTGATTCAGACATCTGATAACATTTAGGCTAGACTTGTTGTTCTGTCTGATGAAATCAGATGTCCAGACCTTAGACCAGACATCTCAGAAGATGTCTGATGACTTTACCAGACGTCCAATTAGTGGACCGTTGGCTGGCTCAGCAAACACTCAAGGATATGACCGTTAGAGCCTTATCAGACGTTCTTAGGCCTTTCCAGACGTCTGATAAATGATCGTTTTGCCTCGGCTGACCCAAAATCTCTTCTCAGAGATTTTCTAGCCGTTGCACTCTCTTGGAAATCCATTCCCACGAAAAAGTAGGTTTTCAGACGTCTAGACATAGTGCCAGACGTCCTGTATGTCGTCTGATGGACTTACACTAGAACCCTGTTTAGATTTGATCTAAGTCAGGAAGAAACCCGCATAAAATCAGATGTCTGACCTTATTTTCAGATGTCTTAAACTGGCTTCCCATACGTCTGATACCAGGATCAAACGTCTGATAACCTTGTTAGTGCAATCATTATTCCTGATTTTGGCCTGATTCTCTTGGGCTTCGCTCCCAACGGCTATGGAAGCTTTCCGAAGCCTTCCAAAGCTTTCCTAAGGCCTCTATAAATAGAGAGGAACCTCTTGCACACAAACAAACACCTAGAGACACCTAGACACACTAAGAACAAGCTTTCACACTCTTTTGTGTCCAAGCGAAGCTCTTGCTCTCCAAGCTCAAGTTCTACATCTTGAGAGCGTCAAGCCTTTGCGCACCCGCTCTCCCACCGTAGTTCACGAGAGTGACGTTGCGCCGTCGCATGGCTCACGCACCCGCGTCATTGACTCAACGCACTCCTTGCAAAGGAGAGTTTCCTAATTCCTATAGAAGCTAGGTTTAAATCTTTGTTGGCTCTATAGGACTATATTTGTTATTTTATCTTTGTTCTTTGGTTGGGTATTCGCTTTGCGAATTCTCGTCTCCTTCGTGGGACAAAATCCTTCTCGTGAAGAGAAGGGGTTGAGGAATGCTACCCTCGCACTTGTAGCGTGGTTGTAATTGAGGTTGAATCACCCTCATTTAAGTGATTCGTTTAGTGGATTTGATCAACTTGGTTGATCGAAAAATCCTAACTCGAGAGGGTTTGGTGGTGGTTTTCACCCGGTTTGGGTTTCTGATGAGTGGCTACTCATCATGGCTAAAAGGTCGAAATTAAGCTAGACACTAAGCAAAATAATATCAAATTAACATATAAAAAGGGTTAAGTGTGGGAATTAAAGAAAAGACCTAAAACTTTTAATGTGTGTTAAAACCTCCTAATTAGGTCACAAAAATGAGATATTCTGAAAACTAAAGAACAAATGATGATCCATGCATTAATTGAACACATAAACAAGTTTGAAAAGACAAATCAGAAGTAAAATCAATGTCTTAAATGTTCAATTAACCACATGTAAAAATTTGAAAGCAATTGGACATCATTTAGGCTTAGAAATAAATAGATTACAATTAGGTCCTTCATGCATTACATTTCTACCCTTCAAAACTCCTTCTTGGACCTTTTTGCAAGCCGCAGGGACCCTTCTGTATGACTGCAAGGCCCTTCCAGTTATAGTTCTTTTCACTTTTGGACCTGCACGCTATTCTTCTACCCCTTCGTTCAAGGGTCTTCCTGCAAGTTTTCCCTCATTTCAGAGAGAAGCCTGTGTTCTTCACGCGCACTGTAGCACGCGAAGAACACAGCCATTCTCGACCATCCATCGCACTTTTGATCTCGATCTGCGGCTAGAATCAAATGGAACCTTCGCGTGATTCGGTGCGTGCGTTCACCTCTCTTCCCAGATCTCATCTGACGGTCAGATCTGTCTCTTGACTCGCCACGTGCTCTACCCATCTCATCCTCACCGCCGGCTTAATTTTGATTAACCTCACCCTTGCGGTGATTCCAATCACTGAGCTGCTACTTAAGCACCTCAGTGGTGTCGTGTGCAAGGGATCGCTCCCTCCTACATCTCTTAGCGATCAGTTCATCCACTCCAGTCTCTCCTCCTCATCTAGACCCTGATTGTACAGCCACCGGCTGTGGAATCATCGCCTGCTCTCGACCCTCCTCGTCGCTAAGGACCTCGTAGCACCTGAGGACAACCCTGGAGTCTCACTAGCAGACTCTTCCCTCCGCTGGAGTCACCCTCCTCCTTTCTTCCTCCTTAGCCGTCGGCTAAGGACCCATAGGTCCCATTCTTCCTTTTAGTTTAGGTTTTTAATTCTGCACAATTAGTGTTAGTTGTAGTTTACAGTAGTTTAGAATAGATTTAGCTTTAATTGTTAGTGTTTAATGTTAGCTTTAGTTTAGATTAGTCTTAGGAGTAGAATTAGCATTAGATCCCCTCCCTCACCTCCTCTGATCAGTCCAGATCAGAGGGGAAGAATCATCTTTTCATTGTTCAATTTATCTCCCTCTTCATGTTTTGTTTTTCCACCATCCAATTCTGATTTATGTTTCTTTTAACGACGAATTTTTCATCATTCACCCACACATCTGGATCCAATTTCATATCTGATGGTGTACTGCCTCAGATCTGAAATTGGCGTCACAAGCACCATTTGGGGCTTCTCACTCACCCCATTTGTGTTCACAAAAGCCCCTTTTATTTTAGATTGATTGCCTCAGTTTGTCAGATTCACTTTAACATGGATTTTAAAGAATTTTGCTCTCTGGATTGCCTTGACAGATCTGACAAATTGAAGGGATTTTGGTTTTTCCTTGTGGGCAAGGACTCTGAGAAGTTCTCTGGTGACAGAGAACAACTCAGAAGAGCCTTTCATGAATCTATTTCTACCTTGATCTGAATGCATTCGCAAGCTTTTATAAATTCCTTTAATGCATTCTTAGTCTGTTTTGCCATTTCAGTACTGCCATACACCACCTGTTTTGATGATTATTTTTGTATGGTGATTTCCTAACCTAAGGAGTTCTCCATACTCCTTAAGGTTGCAAGAAACTGGGATTGTATGTTTTTTTGGTTTTAATTGATTGAGTTAAGTTCTCCTTCATGCTGTCTATAGCATTAGGAAGAGCTAAGTCAATGCCATTTGTTGTTTTGATCAGAAATGATGCTTTTGATAAGGGCTTTTCCTTGTTGGGTATTTGAACTGAATTCTTATGTGATTTTCGTGAGATTTAAACCCTTATCAGATTTGGATTTCAACTCTCAAAATTTTTAGTTTGTTTTGAATTTTCTCTTATTCCCATTTATACAGTAACGAGCTGCAACTTGCAGCTACATTTCCCACCATCTCTAAATTCTCTTCTTCTCTACAATTCCCCTCTCATATGTGAATACATCCCCCTCTTCAAATGGATTAACTGCAGCAGCAGTTAGCCCATTTGACAGTGGCTTAGGCCACTGTTGCTGCTAAACAAAACACCCTGAACAGCACATTCTCTTCTCTTCCCATCTTCTCTGACAGTAGCTTAGCTGCTGTTTAAAATGAAATAAAAACTTAATTAACCCTTCTTCCTAACTTCCTACTAAAGCCTACTTATATATACTTAATTCTCACACTGTAAATATACATATCCATACTATTATAACTATAATATACAGCCTGATTATGTAAGTATACATACATAGATATATTGTAAATACTGCATGAACTTGTATATAAATCGATATACATCTGTAATCTATGTAAATATATGTATAAATACTAAACTATTATGTATGTATTTACTTAATTATGTATATATATACAGAGACAGAGATATATTTACTTATTTAGTAGCTATATTATAGATTAATTAGCTAAATTAATAATTTAGAGTTATAATTAAGTAAATAAATCTATAGACTTAGTTTAATATATATAGCAAGTAATTTAAGTTAGTTAAAGTGTATTTATACCTATTGTATTTACTGTTAACTTAGTTTTAACTTATAAACACCCAGAACTGCTATTTTAACTTAAATAAAATAGAAATAAATTCGTAAAAATACAATAAAAATATGTATAAAATACTTAAGTATGTAAATTAAATCTGTATAAGGTCAATTAGACCATTTACTAATTATTTAATAAGTAATTAACTATTTAATCACCTAAATCAACCTGTATAATCAGCCTAGTTTAGCGAATTTATTTGTATAGTAAACATAATTAAAAGTCAAAATTAATTAATAAATTATGTAGTATTATGTAAATACTTTATTAACCATATTTTATTTTATTTTTTTAATAATTTATGGCCCCCAAATCGAGGGCCAAAAGCGCGTACAGACGCAGCTGCGCCTGATTTCCAGCGCACGATGTGGCGCTGGAATAGCACCACATCGTGCGCTGCAAATCGAGCGCAGCGCCTTATTAAGAATTTGTGTTCTATGTTAGCCAGTCGTCACGGGCGCTGGCGCTCGAAATGAAGTATACCTATACCGGATCCGATTACCACTGAGCATATGATCTGAGCATTCTGTCTGAGATGTGATGAGTATACGATTATGTGCAGGGCCGGGGGCCCGAGCGTGGGGACTTGTTGTGGCACATGGCTGAGGCCCAGTGCTTAGTATGAAAACGTAATTAAGCCACCTAATCAAAGATTAGGGCGTGCCTAGTAGAGGTTAGGTCCCGTCCTCTGGGTGCAGCGTATCCCTCGAAAAGCGCACCCACAAATTAAACAAATTTTACACTGAATAATAAAAAGCTAATGACGGTTGCTTAATCCCCTTCGCCGCAGCACTTGAAAACTTTGTTAAGGCCGAAACATAATGCAAAAACAAAAGCGAAGAAGAAACGTCGCTATAGCCCATTACATTTGTATAAATAAACCCATATGATTACTAACAGAATAAAATGACACTATAAACGTCGCTAAAGACTTTAGTTTGCTTCTTTAGTTTGTATATAGTGTTTTTTGAGATTTAGCGATGCGTATATCTGTCACTGAAACTGCTGTATATGTTACTATAAATAACAAACTGATAAGTTAAGTCTCTACACCATTGCATCCTAAGGTATTATATACTATTATGTTAGTACTAATAGGATAACTTGTAAATACATAGTTTAGAGTATAAAAATAGATTGTTTGATGCTTGTTCATAGTTAGTATTTTTGCAAGCATTTCTTAGTAATTAGGTAAATAAAACACACATTCATTCATTCTTTAATAAGATGTAAAGTTTCTTTTTGGAATTAGAGGATAATTTTGAGATCAAAGAGTGACCGAATTAAATTCAATAAATTGCCACCCAGTGAACGACCTGGAACAAAACCAGTAAAAATTAGATAAATAAGCAAATGATAATAATGGTTGTAATGACTGGTACTCACCCATACTCACCACTATACGACATTCTTAATGTTATATTATACACCCTATACTACAATGACATGATCATAACAATAATCATTCATTGTCATACAACCATTGTACACATCATCAGTTTCCACCTAAAAATTATTGTGTACATTGTGCGATTGATTTTTCGTGAGATTGTTTATATTTTATTTCCACATTTTATTACATCACCTCCTCCTGGTAGGGCCTCCATTTTCTACACACTGAGGCGTCAGGTTCAATGCGCCCACCCCTCCGACCTCGTCCTCGGCCGCATCCACGGCTCGCCTCGCTGCCTCCTCGTCGAGGCATCTCCTGCAAGGAGACGCGAACACAGAACGGAAAAGATGTCAATTCTAACCGACATTCAACGAAAGAATCTCAGAACAGATGTCAAAAGGTACGTTGTGGTGGCTACTTTAGTTACAAGCACGTGGATTGGTTATTTCCCAGCTAGTTGGTTCACTTCTCGAGACAACCTTGCTCTGATACCATCTTGTTATGACCCGGTTCCCGAATCCCTACAGGACACAAGACCAGACCGACTCGGCTGATCCCAACACCCAGTCGTCCAACGAGAAAGTAACCAAAAAGCAGTCAAAATAAACCACATTCACCATGCAAGCAACTGATAGTAACAAAAGTACAGTAGTAAAGAAATAAACTACTACAGTACACACCACCACAACAGCAGAGAAGTTAAACAGGTACAGGAATATAAAGTTACAATAAAAGAGTACATAAGTGTAACAAAATACTTACTACAACAGAACGGTACAACAAAAAGGTACACTACTGGGCCCAGCACCCTTCGTAGCCGTAGGCTCTAGCTGCTCAACACCTAGACTTGAAAAGGTTATGAGTACAACACGTCAGCGAACACTGAGTAGAGTGGCAACCAGCTAACTAAAATGGTAAAGGTGGACAGGTAGCTGTTGTTTTCAATTTCTTTATTTATTTATCTATTTATTCTTTCTTTTATCACTTGGTTTATTTGTCAGGTTTTTTTCTTGATCTCGAATGTTCCTCGTGGGAACGATCTTGATTACAGTCTTTTTCGAAGAGTAGAAGTAGCACGTGGTGCTCTCCTAGCCGGGAGAGTCCCCCGTGGTGATCCTACACTCAGTCAACCACCCCAAGGTCACTGATAGACATAACGATGACTATGGCACACGTGATAAACGCACGGGTAGCTACCCTGCACTGGCACGTGGTCAGTCGTTTCCGTTAACAGGTGCGCCCAAGCACATCACGGAACCAGTATAGGGCATAGCCCTCTCAGTAACAGGGGTCTAGCCCCTAAGAACCAAACAGGGGTCTCGCCCCTCCACAGTCTGCGCACCCTCGCCTGACTACCCTGGTTTGCCCAGAGGGCCTAACAAGTCGGTGTAGGACAGTTAGCTGAACCCTGGGCCCCATGGGGTGGCTAGCTCCCTCCCTACACTAGTAGCTCTCCCCAGTACTGTGTACGCAAGGGTCACAGAGTCGGTACAAAGTGGTCAGTCCTAACCCCAGGTCCCAACCCTAGGATGGCTAGCTCCGCTCTACACTAAACAGGGGAACAGTTGCTCTCCTTGGTACTCTGTACTCAAGGGTCAGCTCACTTCCCCATTCACATTTCTGGTCCTATTTCATTTATTTCCAGGAGCTCTACTCCTAACTCCCTGTAGGGTTCATGTTCGTGTTTCTCAGGCCAAGCCATACTAGGTTCCATCATTTCTATTTCCATTTCGTATACAGACAGCTTGTATTTAATTTCAATAACAGGAACATACATGCAATAGTTGCTAACAGTACTTTACATTCCACAGGCAACTGTTATTTACTTACAATCAATTGTTATTATTTTATTTAATCATCTCAAACTGCAATTCATGCATTCAATACAATTATTCCAGTGTTTCTAGTCCTAGGATTTATGCCATACCCTAGGATCTAACATTCAATCTAGTGTTTCTAGTCCTAGGATTCATGCCATACCCTAGGATCTAATTTTCATTCCAAATATGCATTTATGTTGTAATTAACTAGGGGAAGCCACTCTACCTGCGAAATCAAGAGTAATGGGGGCTTGATTGGCAGATCCACGTGCCTCCGCAACCCCCGAACCAGCAACGGAACGAGGTCCTAATACAAGGATCAACCACAAGAAACTACTCAAAACATGATAAAAATCATTCCAACAAGTAGAGGAACTTATGCGAAGAAGAACAGAATCTTAATTGCGGAAATCGGACGTCAAACGAACCCTAAACGGGTCAAAAATGACAATTTTGACTCAAATCAGACGTCTGGAACACCTTCCAGACGTCTTAAAAGGAACCCAGAACCATACCTCACTCTGCGCTGCTCCTCAGACGTCCAGGGATCCTGCTGAACCGTCTGGACCTAGTTCCAGACGTTCAACCACCTCTCCGAATGTCTGGAGACGCTCTCCGCTGTCTGGTGCCTCACCCAGACGTCTGAATCGCGTGGGAGGGCATGCCCCGTGCCTTCCCGAAGTGAATCCTGCACGCGCATCGCAATCTCCTCAACACGACACGTCTCAGAACCTCGGCGGAATGGCCTGCATGGCCGTATCCGCAAAAGGAGGGGTATAGGGTGCAGGACGTACCTCTCAATCATCTGGAGACGTCGTTCGCGTCGTCTGGATGTAGGTCCAGATGTATAATTCTGGAAAAAATCCCAAAATCAGAAGCTCCTTCATCTTCTTCCTACTGCACACGGCCGCGTCGCGCTCGTTCGCCTGCTGCTTGAGCTGCAGCAGCGTCGGGGAAAACCTCCTCGGCACACCTCTCCGCCGTACGTACGTCGACTGGCCGTGAGCTCCTCCGGCGAGCTCTCGCGTGAGCTCGCACGCTCTCCTCTCCTCTCCTTCTCACGTTGCTCCTCTTCTCCGCCGCTCCGCTCACTGCACTTGCTACTCCCGCTCTCGCTCTCGCTGGAGGGAGGAGAAGGTGGATGGGAGTGGGGTGGCGTGAGGGAGAGGAGGGGGTATAAGTAGGCATTGGGAGGAAAGGGTTCTGCATTTGGCGAGGGGAGAAGAAAGAGAAGGAAGGCGGCTGAGCTCAGTCTGCGTGCGGCACACGCGCAGACTCAGGGTCGTACGCACACAAAAATTGATTTCCAGAAGTCTGGGAAGGCATCCAGACATCTGACCCAAGTCCCAGACGTCTTAAATGGCTTTGATGGCACGGGTCTTAACACACTTCTCAGTTGTTCTTGTATCAAATTAAACCATGAGCTTCTGCCTTAGGGAATCAACTAGGTCGCAAACCACAGAGACCTTGCATCTGTAATCCATGCATTGAATGATTCAATGAGGTTGTTTGTGATGTAATGATTGTGTGCATGATTCCCAAAACAGTATCTACTCCATTTCTCGTTCACCCTATGCAAGTAGTCAAATGCACCTGGATTTGCCTTCAATTCCATGCATGAAATGCATATATTAATTCCTATCAAATGTCTTCGTTGCACACCACCCAAGCCCTTCCATGTCTTGCCTTGGGAAGTGCTTCTTGAAATTGCTATAGAGGTGTCTCATGCAGACCCTATTCTCACAATCTAAGAAATGCTCTTTAACAGCAGTAGCCAAGCCCTTCCCACCATTTGAAATGATGGTTAGACATTGATGAGGTGTGGCTCATCATAGCTAAAATGCCCAAGTTAAGCTAGAATCTAAGTTAAACACTATCATATTAACGTAATAAATAGGTTAAGTGTGAGAATTAATAGAAATGACCTAAAACACTCAATTTGTGTTAAAAATGCATAATTAAATCATATTTGAGATATTCTATTCATTAAATATAATTTGATGATCCAAATGACAATTGAACACCAATTTGAGTTTCAAAGTACAAATTAAGAGTTGAATTATATTCTAACATGTTCAATTAGCATTCCATTAAAATCACAGGGCATTTGGACATCACTAGAACCTTGGATTTAGAGTTTAACACTTAGATCCTTATTTCATTACATTTTATTCACTTATTAAAGTCGTAAAGGTCTTTCAGCAAGCTCTAAGGGCCACTCTACATGTGTTTCTTGTCACTTATGGGCTGCCCTTGCAATATTTCCACTATTTCACTTTGTTGGGCTTTTCTTGCAATTGTCCCTTTAGACCTACAAAGCAACGTTCTAGAACTTTATCTACTGTTCATACGAAGAACACAAGAAGTAGCAATCGTCCATCCTTTGCTCCATGAGATCAATGGTGGATCTTCCACTAATCCCTTAGCATTGGTGTGTGAAGCTTTGCATACTCTTCCAGATCTAATCCAATAGTGGGATTCACGCGCAAACTTTCTCGTGCTCCTCTCAAACTTATCCCCACCGTTAACCCCAAATTTGCCCTTTCTTCAAATGTGGTGTCCAGATCCCTTCTAGTGCTTATTTAATGAGCTCCATAGCCACTGTGCACGAGGACCAGCCCCCCTCCTACTTCCTTGGGCTGCCCAGTTGTCCTCTCCAGCTCTCCTTCCCCTTCATTCGAAGCTAGTGGTAGTAGCTTCACCTCCCTCATCTCCACTTCACTACAGGTCGCTACGGATTTTATAACACTAGAGGATGTCCCTGAGCTCCTCTAGAGGGCTTTCGTCTGCTATAGATCCTCCCTCCTTCGTCGCCACGTCCACCAGCCGTGGATCAGCTCAGAGGTCCCATTCATCTAGTTAGATTAGGATTTATTGCTTTCGTAGATAGAGTTAATCCTTTCTAGTTAGTTTAGATAGTTTAGATCATAATTACACTTTTTGATTACTTTAGTTTGGTGTAGATTAGTTGTAGTGTAGATTCACCTCAATCGACCTATCTAATCGATTCAGATCAAAGAGGCAAATTCGCATGCGCTCATTTGTTCATTGATCTTTCTCTTCATCTCTTTGATCGCTTTCATCTTCTTCCCCTCATGTTTTTAATCCATATTCCACCCCATTCATCAGAGTTAATTCAGATTTGAAGCTCTCTAGCTCTTAGATCCCAATCATGCTCAAATCCACCTAGGGTCTCTCTATTCACTCCATCTGATCACAAGGACCCCTTATCTGAGTTTAATTGCATCAATTCGCTCAATGGATTTGAATTTGAGTTTATGCCCAATCGCAAGATTTGGAATCAATTTGATCGAGTGAATTGAGTTTTTGTCGATCTAATTGGATGTATTGCGATGAATCTGAGGGGTTTTAATTGGATTTTTAGTCTCAGATGAGAATATGCCCAATTTCTTCTCCGTTTTGGGTAGTTTTAGCCAAGGAATCTCAGATTCACTGATATGAGGCTTAACAATGACCCATAAGGATTTCTTAGGATCGTCCTGAGGTCTTGAACACTAATTGATAGTGTTTAGGAGCTTTAGGTGATCAGATCACCCAGGCGGATCCAAATTAAGAGCCTACCTAGGCGACATTGGTTTCTTACTTCAAATTGATTTCAATCAGTTGTTGGAGGCTTGAATGAGTTCTTAAGGATCCTAATGAAGATTTTGAATCAATTTACAAGTGGATTTAATGTTTAGTTTGATTCCATCTCTTGTGTTGTCTATGACAAAGAGAACTGGTTGAACTAGAGTTTTTAGGGTTCCTTGGACTCATGATTTGATTGTAATGATTTCCAGATCTTTCATAGAGGTTTTGCAATAGTTGAAGTGTGGATTTGATCAATTTAATTCAGATCTGATGGGATTTACAACAGCAGTAGCTGTTGCTCTGTTTCAGCTGATCTAAATGAATTTTCTGTGGATTTTAATCTCTAATTTAGAGTGGATATAGGATGAATTGGTTTTCTAGGATGAATTGTCCTTAGATTTGGTTTTCCAGATCTGAGAATAGTCTTTTTTAGAGTAGCAGATTAGATCTTCAAGGTCTAATCCATTCAATCCCTATCTGTCAGTAGCAGCTACTGTAGCACTTGATGATTTCAGAGGATTGGAGTTGGGTTTCAGATGTTAATTGAGCTATCTGATGTTTTGTAATGTTGGAACTTATTTTCATAAGCTTTCATATACTTTTATAGCTTAGATTTGATCTAAATATGGCTTGTAAATGATGCTTAGAACACACTGTCAGCACATACATCATGTGATAACCGTCCAAATCTCATTTTAATGAAATTAAATTTGAAAATTATGTTTGAATGTTCAGAAATGTTGCATACTGTGTGCTGGATGTTTTTGGATGTTTACACTTCATTTCCAAACATCCAAACTGATACTCATGGCATAGCTTCTAAGTTTCAACATTACTTTAAGCCTTCCTTGTGCCAACTTGTAAATAAATAAAAAAATACAAAAATAGTGTAAATAAATAAAATAATTGTCTTGAGTAAGATTAGGAATAATTTTAGGTGTGTGTCGAGTTTGAGTGAGTTTCAAGCCCTTTAGATAGTAGAATATACTAGTAGACGGTTAGGTCTACTTTGGTATTGAATAAAACGAAAAGACATTAAAAACCTAAAAAGAGTCCTTCCTCTCTTCTAACCTTTTCTCTCTCTTCTCCCATCTCTATAAAACAAAAAAAAACCCATAAAAATATGAAAAAGCCCAAACATGCATAAAAATTGCTTGTACATATATTATTTATACTTCTAAATATAATTTAATGCTAACTTAAATGTAAATCATAAACATATAACTATAATGTACATAAATAACCTATATATCTATTATATTTAATTAAATAAATATTTATACTGTGTTAAATTGTATATATCATAATTATATATTTATTTAATTAGATTATATGTACATATACTTATGTAAATATAAATAGCAATGTATACATGTATAGTCATACTTATAACTGTAAATATAGATTAAGGTAATTATAATATACTGTAATATACCTATATATTTATCTATTTAATATTTATTGTATATAATTAAGTTACTAAGTTAATTAGCTAGATTATTAAGTTAAAATAATTTAAATTAGTAACTTGATAAATTATTGAAGTAAATTATGTTGTATACTTGTATATAATAATTTTAAGTATTTTCAAGCTATTTATAATGTAATTATGTATTTATCTATGTAAAACGTGTATTTAAATGTATATAAATTAAAATAAATAAATAAAAATAAATTAAAAATGTGTAATAAATATTTAATGATGTATATTAACTAAATTATAAGTTAATTGACTGGTTAAGTTGTCAATTTGAACTTTAATTAACAAATTAAGTACTAATTTAACTTGTATAATTAAGCAACTTTAATGATTTTTTAAATATAATTAAATAATTAATTTTTGTAAATACAACACACCAATAGGTAGCCATATGTACATGCTTTAAGATGATATAATTTAATTTGAGAATAAACCTTAATTAAGTACTTAATTAGAGGCCTAAATCTGGCCTAATCAAATGTTAATTGCGTTGAATCATCGTTGGAACTCTGTTGAATCGTTTTGCAAGGTAAGATCGTGGTTTAAAAAGAAGACGTTCGTTGCAGTATATTTGAAATCATCGTGAAAACGAATAACAATTTATTTTACTTGAAAACTAAGGTATCCGAGGTCGAGCTCAAGGAGCAAATTGGTATTTTAGAAACTAGAATCACAATTCTTAGAATATGATATTTAATAATAATATAAATGAGAGTCCATAAGGAAACTAAAAAGAGAATGGAAATGGAAAAGGAAATTCTCTTGATAGCTTCTTCTTTCTACTCTTTTTCTTTTCCTTTTTCCTTCTTCTGCTTGGCCTCACCTTCTCCTTGTTTCTTTCTCTGTCTTTCCTTTCTTAGACGTCTAATTCTGTGAATCAGACGTCTTAACTGGCGAATGCTACAATACCTTCACTCTTTCTTCTTCTTCTTCTTCTTCTCTGCCTTAAGCTTTGGCTGTGGCTCCTTCTTCTGTCTTCCCTTGTCTTCTTCTTCTTCTTCTTCTTCTTCTGTTCTTCTCTGTTGTGCCTCCTTCTTTTTCTTCTCTTCCTCTGCTGCTCCTCTGCCTTGAGTTCTCCTTCCTTCTCTTTTCTTCTTCTTCTCTGCCTTAAGCTTTGGCTGTGGCTCCTTCTTCTTCTGTCTTCCCTTGTCTTCTTCTTCTTCTTCTGTTCTTCTCTGCTGCGCCTCCTCCTTCTTTTCTTCTCTTCCTCTGCTGCTCCTCTGCCTTGAGTTCTCCTTCATTCTCTTTTCTTCTTCAGCCGCACCTTCTCCTTCCTTCTTCTTCTGCCTCAGCTTCCCTACGGCTACAGTGCCATCTTCCTTCTCCTCCTTAGCTTCTCCTTCCTCTTCCTTCACCTTCTTAGCTTTCTTCTTTTCCCTGCACACACAAGAGAGTGCAAAACCTATCCCCTACCCTCCCCCGCGTCGCTCTCTCTCTCTATTTTGCTCTTAGGAATGCTCTCCCAGAGCCAGGTAATCGGGTCGGGTTACGTGCACCTTGGTCCAGGTGCACCGGCGTGGGTGTGATGCGCGAGGTGTGCGTGGGATAGGTAATCGGGTTAGGTGCTAGATCTGCGAGGGTAGGTCGTAGACGAGGCATGAGCAAGTGAGGGTGAGGGACCTCACCCCTATGTTTTGAGGCGAAGAGAAGAAAACACAAAAACAATAAAAACCACTCACCCGCGCTGGTTGTATCCAAGGTGGGACTAAAGTCCTACCCGCTTCTTCGCGCATCCGCAGGTGATTTCTTCGCCTATTTGCCACTGCTGTGATCCCTCTCAAGGCCGCTCACTTTGGCTAGATGAGTGCGCGCGTCCAACCAGCGCCTCCTGGAGCTAGGGATCTGGAGTGAAATGGCCTGGAGCGAAGCTTGCAACAAGCTTCACAGCTGCTTCAATGGCGGCCGAGGTCAAAATACTGTCAATAGGAATATAGCCTCGTGGCTCTGTCAGATTCCTTAGGAAGCCTCACCGTGTCACGGTGAAGGTGAGACGGAGGTTGGTTGGCTGCGGAATAGCCTAGGCGTGCGTGCCTAGGTCGGATTGTGGTCGTGTTTATGGGTGTGTTTGGTGGGCGTTTAGGGAGGTGATGGCGGTCGATGAAAGGGAGGAAAGTGCTCAGTGGGTGATGGCGAAGGTGATGAGGGATCTGGTGAGGCGTGTGGTGGTGCGGAGCAGTGGATGCGCCTTCGCTGGTGGTCGGTCAAAGATGGAGAAGGTAGTGGTGGTCTGCGGCATCGAGGGTTCGAAAATGCGAATTAAGAGAGGGGAAATGAAGAGGGGAGAGAGAGGAATAATTCTAACCTAGCTAAGGGGATGAAGGGGGGCAGGAGGCAGACGGCTCATTCCTACCATCGCCAAAGACGAAGGCCCTGAGATGTAGAGGACGGTGACGAGGAGGAGGTCGGAGAAGCTCGCACGGGTACGGCGCGATGCGGAGGAGCGAGGCGAAGATGACTCTGCCATTGGTATGGTGGCAGAGTGATGAGAGGAGGGAAGAGATGTTGCCGGAGCTTGGGGGCTATTGGCCGGAGGTGAGGGAGGACGATTTTAGGGGTTTTCTCAGGCCAAATCAAGCTTGCCCCCTTCGGCCGGACCTGGTGCTTCTTATATAGGCACGGGCAGAGGGTTAGGCGCATGGTGGCGGCCAAAAATCCTCGCCGGAGGTATGGTCGGAAGTGATATCCATACCTCTCGAGCATTAGCACGAGAGGTATGGGGCGATTCAGGGCATGGGGAGCTGCTCAGGCAGCAGGGAGTTTCGCAGAGGACTCCCCTTTCAAATTTGGGAGCAGCTCCCGGCGGAAGCGAGGAGAAATCCTCCTCGAAACCTCGCCGGAGGTATGGGTCTCTGCTGTAATGGTAGAGGGACCTGAATGTGAAAAGTGACAAAGAAGTTGAAGGGGTCTTCGCAAGGGTTCTCAAAAGTTAGGGACCAAAATATAATTGGGTGGACTATTTTGCAAAGTAGGTCAAGATGGCCTTCTCTTAGGTCTAAATTTTGGTACAAACCTAATTTGGACTTAAGGAATCCAATGGTGAAGTTGGATTTTAGGTTTGACCAAGTTTGACTGGATATTTTGCATAAAAACCCAAATTAGGTCAAATATTGAGCTTGGACCCTAATCTAAGTCAAAACATGTTTCAAAGGCCAAATTGAAGGTTCTAAACCCTAGGAGATATTTTTCCATGAATTTTAGAGGGTTTAGTTGATTTTTATATTTCCTATAACCTTGTGAAATTAAGTGGGTTTGTTTTAGGGTTACAGAATGTCATTTAATTCCTAAATTTCACAATAGCCCTTTTCTAATTGAACCATCCCACTTTTTCTTTTATTAAATCCAATTGACCTATGTCTAGACCTTGAGAAATCCCGTTGATGTACTGCAATGGTAAAATTGCAGTTTTACCCTTTGTTTAATGTTTTCTTTCCATATCAGTGGTCTCTTGAGTAGGTTATGTAGGAGCTTTTGTTCTCTTTTTTAGGTCGAAAAGAGCTAGTTAGGGCTTATGATGAGGTTCTCATCAAACTCATCGTGAGATAGTTCCACATTGATGAACACAGAAGAGTCGTGGCCACATATGAGCTCCTGTGCTCAACCTCACCGGTCGTCAATGCAGGGCGCAAAACAAATGAGCATCATGTGTGTGTGTGTGTGTGTGTGTGTGTGTGTGTGGGTGAGTGCATGTGTGTGTGCATGTGTGGGCCCGTATGGGTGTGGGTTGGGAGTCATTTGTGGACCTAAATGGGCCTAAAAATATACCAAAATCCACAAATAAATAAACTATGAACCACCAAGTAATGGTATATTTTCAGGTCGGCCTCAAAAGGGGACGCCGATCCTGTGAAAAGTGGGCTGGCCAACTAATAAATTTTGAGGTAGAGTCTGTGTGTACTGTGTGTGCATGTATACCTAGTGTTGAGTGTGTGTTATATAAGTATAAGTGTTAGTATTTATAATAGTTAATTAATATATTTGTATATAAGTATGGTTTACATGTATATATGTATAATGTAATATACATATATTTTTGCCTCAAGTTTTGTATATATGTTTCTAAGGCTTTATTGACACTTATATACGTCACTATACAGATATTATATGTTAGTATAGGTAGTTATATATATGATAGTATATATATATTCTCTTTGTGCCTTCACTTAGGCATTGCTTAGCATAAGTGTACATAACTAACATAGAGTAGTTTAGATTGATTTTTAATGTCTTTCCACTTGTAAATATGTTTAAAGTATTGTGATTAACATTAATTAATTCATTTTGTACATAATTGACTTAGATTAATTAATTTTTTTATTCATTCATTCATTTATAAATAAACTTAACAATTTTGGAATAAAAGAGTATTTTTAGAATATAGAGAGTGATGTATATCAATAACTGCCTCCCAGTAGACGACTTGAAAACCAACCAACAAAAATTGTAAATAAATAAATGACATAACAACCATCTGGATTGCATCTATACTACAAAACAACTTGATTAATTAACCATGATTAACATGCAATCCAAAAGGTCGATCAGACACTGACCAGTTCTAAAACCAATGGATTCTTTGAAATAAGTCATGAACCATGACCAAGAAGAGTTAGACTCATCCACACAAACTACAAATGCAACTGGGAATAAACGATTTGATCCATCTGAAGTAGTGGCAGCTAGCAAGTTACCCGTGTACTTGCCCTTAAGGTGACATGCATCTAACCCAACAAATGGTCTGCAGCCATTGATGAATCCATCTTTGATGGCCTTTAAACTCACAAATAACCTTAGGAATGAGTTATCAGGCTCTGTGTAATAGTGTATGACACTACCTAGATTTCTTCTATTTAATTTGTAAACCAAGGAGGGTATCTTCTCATAGGATTTCTTAACTGCACCAAAAGGCTTCCCTTAGGCCTTCTCCCTATCTCTATAGATTCTCATGTAAGGAATACGAATTTTCACTTCAGAAAATAACCTCTCCCCTATCTCCACTGTTAGCTTTGGGTTATCCCTCAGCCATCAAAGAGAATGGTTTACCACTCATTCTTCTGTTGCCATCACATTTCCTCTTTGATTAATAGAAGTGCATATGTGCTCCTTTTTCAGTCACTTGCTGGTAAAGCTTACACAATCTTGAATCATGAATCCTCCAAGGACAACCCTCAACATCACATACTGCAACCACCCTTTGTTTATCACTCTTCAGGTTTTTCAAACTAAATTGCTTCCTAATGCAGTGTTCTGACAAAGCCAACTTAAATAATGCATTGTTCCTAAATTCTCTTCCCTCATAGAACTCATAGTTCTGAATATCAGTTGTGAGCTCCCTACCTTCATAATTAGGCACTTCCCGCTCAAGTTGGTTCCCAACTTCCACTTCTAAGTCAGAAAATGACTCACTATCATTACCTTCATCAACAGACGCACGAAACTCACTATCATCAGAACTCTTAATTGAATCATGAAGAAAGACATTAGACATAACTTCTCCTCGCTTTCCTCTGATCCTTCCACTTCTTCTCACCTCATTACCACTGACATTACCAACATCTCTTTTGTTATCACTGACAGCATTAACTTCAGAAACTTCAACACTTGATTTCTTACCATTCCCACCAGTTTTGTTACTATCCTTCTTCCCTCTTTTACTATTTGTACTCTTCCCTTTGTTACTACTGGAATTATGAGTTGTACAAACCGTTATGTTTTCACCTGACCTACTTCTTAACTTTGCTAGCCTTGGTGAACATCTACTTCCAAAATTACTACCACCAGGTCCAACTTCTACAGATGACTTTCCAACTTTATCAACAGCAGCACCAGAAAATCTTGGGTTGCTCCTACTGGCAATATTCTTAGAACCACTGACTACACTCTTCTTACTCTTTCTACTTGATTCACTATTGCTTCTCTTAATGACCACACTTGCACATGGCACAGTGTTGTGTATTGTTGTTTTAGTTTGATCAACATGACCTTCATCCATTATAGGTGTTGGCTATGGGACATTAATATTTGAGTCGACTATAGATACATTTTCATTTCTGACATTCATATTAGGGTTTCTTAAATTAGAATGTGTCTCATATGTAGCTCAAGGTTCTGTACATAAAGGTTGGGTAGGTTATTCCTTCCCAAGAGTACTCATATCTATCTTAAATTTCTCTCTTTCATTCAACTTATCAACATAGCATAAGGAGTCAATGTTATAAAACTAACAACTAACTCTAATGGTGTTGCATCCATATGACAACTAAACATCTTAAGCATATCAGATTCATTATTTACCTCAGCATATCGTTGAGGGTGCAAATTTGGAACTCTGTACTTCATCATCAGTACGTTCCCTGTCACCCATACATACATCTTTGATAACATTTTCGTGAAATTAAACCAGCAAGTTCTGTCTGGATCAAGGCCTATCACTTTCTCATCACCTCCCTCATACTTCTCCCCTGTTGTTCCCCTCATAGATTTGAAAAATCCACTGTATGTCATATGGACCTCAATGATACCTTCTTCACCTTCGTACCACCCCATCATAATTGTTCCCACCTTCACACAAAACAAGTTACAAATTAACAAAACAACTTACAAATTAGTACTTATTCTAAGTCAATACAAGTTACAAAACCCTTATCCCAGTAGTTGAGAAAACTCTAATCTCAGCGCAAAAAACCTTTACCCAAATCCCTCGAGACAACCCTAATCCCAACAGTATAGAAAACTTGATCACTAAATCCCAAATTCGTCCAGAAAACTCTAATACCAAGAGCTAAATGAAAATCCTAATCATAGTAATACACAAAACCCTTTCCTGAAATGCCTCGAGCAATCCCTAAAAGCCCCAAATCCCTCCAAAAAAATCCTAATCCCCAAAATCGACAAAACCCTCACCCTAAACTCCTCGTTGAAAGCCATTATCAAAACAGACATCGTAATCCCTAAACCCTAATCGAAAACCCTATAAATCCAAATCCCTTCAAACAAATCCTAATCCCAAAAATCCACAAAACCCTCACCCTAAATTCCTCGTCAAACACCATTATCAAAACCCTAAACCTTGACTAAAAATCTTAAATATATACCCCAAATATTTACCTGAACAATAACAAGACCACCCACCTGCAAACCACACAATTCCTTCCGACGTCTGAACTTCCAAGCCCCCTCTATTGAGCTTTGATTACGATTCCTGCTACACACTGAGAGGGAAGGGATAATGAATGACAACCATGCATACAAAGAAAAATGAACGACGCATGCAGGGAAAAATGAGAAGGAAAATAGGGAAACGAAAGATGGAAAGGAGTAGTCTGACATCATTAGTGGGTAGGGATTTCTCTAACCTTGCATCACGAGAGGCAATAGAGATCAAGAAGCTTTTCGCTCCCTACAGTTGGTGAGGCATTGATTACTGCCTTCGATGATGACGACAACCAAAGAAGAGCAAGTTGAAAGGAATTGAGATGGGAGATTGATGACGACCGTGAGTGCTCGACTGAAGAAGATCATTGTTTCACTCGTCTCTTGTCTTCTCCAACCAACCGCAAATGATGCTTCAAGAAGGGAGATTGATTGACGAAGGAGGGAATACCCTTCATTTCCCTCCACTGGCTGATGGGACATTTGAAAGCTCCCTGATAATGCATCAATCATCATGCATCCCAAACAAATATCAGTTGTCCAATTAAATCCTGACCCTTCGTTCTTACCATGAGATTTAAACACTAATGCAACTGTAGTTAACATTCCATTAACCTTGGTTTGTTCACTAATGGAAAGCTAATGGAGTGACAATTTTGATAACGACGCAAAGATTTTAGTGGCAAATCGATAATATACTGAAATCAATGGCATTTTAATAAATTCAAAAGATTGTAGTGGCATTTACGTAAAAGTCATTAGTTGTATTTCCTTGCATGCCAAGGCCTCTCTCTATGTATAAAGAGGGCTAAGGCATCTACTTTCAACAATAATAAAGTTTATGTTCCCCTAAATTTCTCTACAACTTGTTTGTCTTGAAAGGTTATTGTGGTGGGATTTTTAAGATCTTATTGATATTATCATAAAAAATGAATGCTTTTGAGACAGTAGATATTTCCATCATGTATAACAACCTCAAACTCATTGTTTTCCTATAGTGACCCTCTCTTGACTAAAGGTGGATGGGTCACTTAGTGTCCAACTCTATCGCTTAGCCCTTACTTGATTAGTCCATCCATAACTTATAGACATCCAATTCCAAATTCAGGACATAGTGTGCCACAACAAGAACTAGAGGAAAGCTTGGGTGAAAGATAGGGTCCACAATAATGAAGTTTGAATAGTGAGACCTTCAAGAATTGCAACTTGTATGAGCTCATTTTGAGCACGTGGTAAGAGAATTGGTCAGGTCCTTTTTATTCTGATACGAATGACTCATTGGAATTAAGTAGGCCATCTTAGGGTCATTGGATGGTTCATTAAATCAGGTACATAGGACTTGAAGAAGTAAAGGATGATTCAAGGACTCTAATCAAGACTCGATTGATGGCTATGATTAGTGATGTATGATTAACATGCTGAGCTCATTTAGTTCATTTTATGGTTATATGAGATGACCTTGCTCTGATAAAATAGTATGACCCAAACCCCCACCCTAGTAGGGACTTGTGTTGATTTTCGAAACTTCTAAGATCTTGGTCGTTCAACATATAAATATAAAATAAAGGACATGCACAACGCACAATATCACATATAAAAAGGGCATATTAAAGAAGAAAGAATCTAAACTAGATTAAATGTCTAATGTCAATAATCATCCATAACCATCATATGAGAGAAAAGAGAACATGTTTGAAAAAAATAGTATTAAATGTAATGTAAGGAAAAGAGCCAACAATCACTAACTAAGAAGTCTTATCAACTAACTACGATGCAGAACTCAGACATGCACCATCTCCTCCCATAGCCATGGAACATGGTTGTTGCTCACCAAACCTCAATATGAAATCCATATGAAAAAGTTAGCAAAAGCTATGTAGAGTAGCAAAATAAAGGCATAATATCAAATAGAATATATGAAAACTATAAGAACCAAGAGAACCAAATAGGTATTCATATTAATTATTTAATTATTCACTTATTAGTCAATTTTCAGATTTTTTGTGCCTTCTTATTTCGGATTTCGCCAATGTTGGTGCAAGGGCATCATGATCGTTAATTTTGATGATAACAAAACACTTAGTATTTAACATTTCCATATGAGATTAAGTTTTCAGGAATAATACAAATAGATTCAAGTGTGAAGAAGCTCAAGTTCGCATTCATGGTGGATTGGAGGAGCTTGATGGAGGAAGAAGTGGAGACGGAGCTTTGCGTGGAGCAAGAGCTTGAAGACAAAAAGAATAGGATAGATATTTGTCTTTCATGTATTTTGTATTTTTTTTGAAACAGAAAGGAGAGCTATCGTCTTACGACAGTAGTCCGGAGCAGTATATTATATAAACATGTAAGAGAAATTACGAAAGAGATCCCCAAAAGTGTATGAGGGACCAGCACTCTCTTACAATACTTTCACAACATATCGGCCTCTCCTGAAAAAGTCTCTCATTTCTTACCTTCCATACACACCAAATAGTGGCAGCCATGTGTACATGTGGCTTCCCACTCACACCAAACCCATGCCAGATAGAATCCCACTCTGGTAATGGCTCATGACATGTCCTTCTCCAAATAGCATCAGTGACAAGGCAAGAAGAAAGGAGGTGATTTACATTGTCAGTATTCATCTCACACAAAAAACAGACATGGTGATCAGTTCCCAACCTTCTATGTCGTAGATCACTTGTGATCAATCCATCTCTCCTACATAGCTAGAGAAATATCTGTACCTTGAGAGGAATTTTTAACAACCAGATCTTCTTGTCAATGGAATCGCATCTCCATCCATCTTCAAGGCTCAACATTCTGTTATAGCCAGATTGGACACTATAAATCCCCTCCCAAAGGTATTTGTCCTCCACTCCAGGCCTAGGTCTGAAGCTCTCAAGGTCTAAAATTAGCCTTCTCCTTTCTTCCCACAGTCAAGTAGCTCTCCTGTTGGATTCCTCATCAATCAGATTCTAGTTGCTGCTGCTGCAGGACCAGACCCTGCTGAGAGTGGCATCCTTGTCAGATGCTGCAGCAAAACCTCTTGGATAGAGCTCCTTCAAGACACCTAGCCCATACTACCCCTCCTTCCAGAAACTGAAGGACCTACCATCTCCAAGTGACGGCTGCAGCAGGTGGAAATGATCAGCCAATGCCCTTGTCACTGATTTCCAGAAAGGAGAAGGACAGTTGGGCTGAAGTCTAGACAGCACATTGTTGGATGCACCATATCTGTCTCTGATCAGGACAGTCCATGGCTTCAGATCTCCTTGCAAAAGTTTAACAGCCCATTTAAGTAGCAAGGCATCATTAAAGTATTTTAGGGATTTAATCCCAAGTCCACCCCTCTCTTTTGGACAACAATCTGATCCCATTTGAGTGGCTGCAAGAATCTGCCCTCATGTCTAACTCCCTTCCAAAAGAACCTCTTCCTCATCACATCCAACCTTTTCCAAATGGATTTAGGTGCTTTAAATATGGAAAAGTAGAAAATAGGGATGGAGGTGATCACCGAGTTGCGCAAGATAAGTCTTCCACCTTTGGAAAGGAAGCTGCTATGCCATCCATCTAATTTCACTGAAATCTTGTCAAAAAGGCAGCTCTAATCACTCTTCTTCATCTTGGAACACCTCAAAGGCAGCCCTAGATATCTGATAGGAAGACTGATGCGGGGAGTCATCAAAATAGCTGCTAAAGCACCTTGCTCCTCCTCAGGTAAGCCAAAGCAGACCAAATTAGACTTCTCCCTATTCAACCTCAAGCCAGAGAGCTCACCAAAGATATTAATCATATGATGCAGAGCCAATGCTTCATCCATAGACCCTTCAACAAAAAAAATAGTATCATCTATATATTGAAGAATGGGAGCCAGATTACTCCTACATGATAAAGAATATCCTCTAATAAGACCAGCTTCAGAATCTTACAAGCATACCAAGCCAAGTTGTCAACTGCCAAATTGAAAATCAGGGGAGCTAGGGGACATCCTTGCCTGATACCACATTGGGGCTGAATCCATGAACCATAGGGCTTTCCATTTATTAGAGGGGTGAAGGAGGCAGTGGTGATACATCTTTTTACCCAATGGATCCAAGTAGAAGGAAAGCCCCTTCTTTTGAGCACATCCCACAGATAAGGTTAGCTAATGGAGTCATAAGCTTTACGAAAGTCAACCTTCCAAAGGAAGGCCTTGCATTTTCTCTTATGCCAACCACAAAACATCTCTTGGTCCATGATAAATGATTCTTGTAGAGATTTGCCAGGGCGGAAGGCTGATTGAGCAGGATGGATCAAATCTTGCAAAATAGGCCTCAATCTATTGGCTAGGACCTTGCCAATCACCAAGTACAAAGAGTTAGAGAGGGCAATAGGTCTAAACTCTTGAAAAGATTCAGCACCCAGGGTCTTTGGCAAAAGAAACAGATAGGATCTATTTATTCTTTCAAAGCCAAAATTGCCATTCTCAAACTCTTTAATCACTTGTATAACCTCAGTGCCCACAATGTCCCATAATTCTTTGTAGAAGAAAACTTGGATTCCATCAGGAATAGGTGATCCTTCACAATTGAGATCCTTAATGGCCTTCAAGACTTCAGCTTCAGACATGTGTTCAATCAGGCTGGATCTCTGAGTCTCAATAATTTTGGGTAGATCACTAGCTGCCATCCTCCAACTGCCCCTACCTGCAGCTCTTGAAGATTCCTTGAAATACCTGATAGCCTCAGCTCTGATATTAGAGATGGAGGTAATTCTCTGCCCCTCTTTAACAATTGAAGAGATCATATTAGTTCTTCTCCTAGAACTGGCAGCCAAGTGAAAGAATTTAGTGTTTGCATCCCCCTTACTTAGCCACAGCTGCCTTGATCATTCCCTCCAATCCATCTCCAGTTTCAGGTCTTCTTCAACCACCACCTCTTGCCACCTCTTTCTATCTGCTAAGTCTAGCTCAGACAGCGGAGCCACAGCTTCCTTGGTATCCAGTTCTTGAATCTTCATCAAGGCCTCTCGACGCTTCTGATGTCTGAGGACTGAGACAATATCCCCATATTCCTTCAGCATACCATTCAAAGCCACAATCTTGGAAGCCAATCTAAAAGTAGCCGTGCCTTCTCCCTACTGTGTCCTCCACCAGCTAGCAAACATGTCTCTGAAACCTAGCTCCCTCAGCCATGACTTCCTAAATTTGAAATAGGAACCAGCCAACACCTGTTCACCATTGTCCCATACTAAGGGTGTATGGTCAGGGAAGGGACGTTCAAGACCACGAACAAAGGACATCTGGAAGAGATTCATCAGCTCAGCAATGCCAAAAAACCTGTCAATCTTGGACATGAGCCCATTACCATTCCTCCAAGTGAATTCAGCACCTAAAGAGGGGAACTCACACAGTCCCAAGGCCTGGACCATCAATTGGAATCTAGTGGAAGAGCTGTCCACCACCCCATTGGGTCTGTCACTCCCCATCAAAATACAATTGAAGTCCCCTCCAACAAGCCAAACCCCCCCATTTACAAAATCTGTAGCTAGGCTCTAATCCTCCCACAACTCCTGCCTCCTGCTAGGGTCATTAGGACCATAAACACCTGTCACAAAGAAAACATTGTCCCCCTGGCCTCTTTTGAATCTGCAAGTCAAAAGATGCTTAGCCACAGAAACCTCCTCCATACGCAGCATATGCTTCTTCCACCAGATGGCAATTCCCCCAGATTTGCCATTGGAATTGATCACCACAAGGTCATTTGCAAGACCAGCTCTCATCTCCACCCATGCCTTGTCAGATTCACTATCAATGTGTGTCTCTTGCAGGATGGCATAGTCAATCTCCCATTCTCGTAGATATCTAAGCAAAGACCCCCTCCTACTTCTATCATGCAGCCCACACACATTCCAAGTAAGAATCCTCATTTGGGAGTCAGGTTTGTCCCCTTCTTAGCTACAGATGCTCTGCCAACCTTCATCACAGCTGCAATGACAGATTCATCAACTTTTTGTGTAGGAGTGTGCCTTCTTAGCCTCAGCTTGTAGGGAGGTTTCCCAATCCTAGAAGTAGGAGTCTTAGACTTCAAGTGCACTACATCAGCCACAGGAGAGAAATTGTGCAAGTCAAAGGAATTCACAGAGGAATCCACCAGAACAGAATCAGCAAGATCACTAGTAGGAGTTTTCAAGTCCTTAGCCACTGCTTCATCAATCACATTTACTTCTATCCCTTCTTTAGCCACCACTGCAACTACCTCTTGGATCAGAGGTACTCCATCCACATCCTCTAGAGTTTCAGTCCTCAACTCCCAAGCTCCCCACCCCATCTACCAATTCCATACTTTTAGTGTGTTCTGCCATCACCTCCTGACTAGCACAGTTTGGTTGCAAGGGAGGAGCTTTGGTTTTCAGCACCATAGCATAAGAGGGGGGGTGATGACTTGACTCCACCTCCCTATTTGCCACATGAAAGATTAATAGGAGCATCCAAGAGCTGCCCCCACACCTGAGAATCAGCTTATCAAGGATGGAGCCAGCCCTGAAGACATTCACCCTCACTTTCAGAGCACTGACATCTCCTTCAGTCAGACCAATATCAGCATCCTCAGCCATAGATGCGAACCCGGCGACCATATTTTCCACCACCTTCCTAGACCTTAGATGCAAAGGCAAACCTTTGATCTTAAGAGAACCAGACCTGGAAGGTACTCTTTGAGGGGGACGCTCAGGCAAAGAACCATCAAAGGGGGATACCAGTCGCCAGATCACTGACAATCCACCCAATTTGCTAGTTTGAAAATAGTACTTCTCTACATCTACCACACCCACATCAAAAAGTACAAACCGCGACGGAGAGATAACCGCAATTTTCCAAGCATTAGTTGATAAGGGAAGGGATCGCACCAATTGCCGAACTCTGTCCAGCGAAAGAGTACCCAACATCACTTCCCCAATCAAAGCACCACGCAATACCAGCTCTGCTACCTTAACGTCCTTGGTCAGGGGAATCTCCACATCCATAGTGTGCCCCCCGAGAGTTGAAGGGGGGGTGGAAGAGGCATCTGCGACGCACCCCCAGGAAGCGAAGGTGTAGTACACACCCTGCCCCCAGAACCACCGCGAGTCACCAGGTAGGCATCCCGCTTGTGACCAAAGCCTCCACAAGCAAGACAAAGCAATGGCCGCCGACAGGTCGTCGCCAGGTGCCCCCGAAGCTGACATCTGAAACAAATCACCTCCCTTCGACTTCGGCCCCAGCCACCTTGATAGCCCCTCCTATCCAGAGTCCTAACTCCATCAGACACCTGGGTGCCACACGCATTCCTGTGCCAAGACCGCGAGCGCCATACCGCCCATCCATCAAAGTCGTCGACACGGGCGTCGGGCCCCCTCAGGCGGCCGGCCATCCTCGCCGGAGTTTCCTGCCCAAAGGAGAATTCAAATTTCGCCAGAGCTTCTCTCTCCTCACTCTGAAATCGTCGCCCAGATTAGGGTAATTAATTTTGTGCAGTTCTTCATGTATTTTGTATTTGTATTTGCCTTTGCCCTTTTATTTACTTATATACTTGTTAAAGAGCCCAAAGATTCATACCTTAGTCCTAGGAACACTTATACATCACTAGGACACTTAGGCAAACCTTAGAAATAGAAAACGAAAATACAAATTAGACAGTCCAATCGGACATCTAACATGATTATCATTTGTTTGATAGTGACATTTAAGTCGTCTGATATCTCACCCAGATGTCCAACTATCTAGGCTTCAAATTAACAACCTATGCCCTTCCAGTTAGACGTCCTATCTTAGTTTTAGATGTCTTAGAAGATGTTTGATGCCATTGCCAGAAGTCCATGTAGAGTACTATTGGCCTGTTAGAACATTATCTTTGAGGATTATTTGATGTTTACATTTATTCTTTTTCCAAACATCTGTAGAGGTGTACAGACATTCGATAAAGAGACGTTAGGCTAGATCTGACCCACATATACTTTTGTCAAACCTTTATAGCCGTTAGCTTCTCGGAAAATCCATTCCCACAAAGAATCCTCATTCCAAATGTTTAGAATATTTTTCAGACGTCCGATCTATCATTTGACCCATAAACTCTAAAACCTTGTTTAATTCTAGACTGAACAGGAATGAACCTGCCTATTATCAGACATCTAATTTCTTGTCCAAACGTCTTATAAATCACCTTCAGATGTCTGCTTAGAACCCTGTTTCAATCTAATGGAATAACCATTTAGATCAAACGTCCTAATATCAGATCAGATGAAGTACCAGATGTCTGATAATAAAACAAGACGTCTAATAATTCTGTTAGACTCATGATCCTGATTTTGTTAGGATTTTGGCCTAATCTTCCTAGATATGCTCCCAACGACTACCTAAGGCTTCATAAGCCTTCCAAACACTTCTTAGGACATCTATAAATAGAGGAGCACCCTTCCTAAGCCAAGAGACACCTTGATAGAATACTTTCCACCATATTTGTGTTAAAGAGAAGATCTTGCTCTCTAAGTTCTACATTGCACAATAGAGAGCACCATCCTAACTGCACACTCACTCTCTAGTCTTCGCATATTCGAGAGCGTCTACATGCCTTGCTTGGTTCACGCGCATCGACTTTCATCTCAAGGAAGTACCTTTTTCTCATAGGAGGTAGTTAGATTTCTACCTATTTGGTCTGTATAGGATAATTTGTAATTTGGTTGTTGTTGTGTGATTGGTTATTCACGTGGTGAATTCCCATCTCCATTGCGAGACAAAATACTTCTCGTGAAGAGGAGGGGTTTGAGGTACGCTACCCTTGGTTCAAAGTAGTGTGGTTGTAAGAGGTTGAACTACCTTCGTTTAAATAGTTCGGTTAGTGAATTTGATCAACTTGGTCGATCGGGAAATCCTAAATCGAGAGGTTTAGATGGTGGTTTTTACCTAGGTTTAGGTTTCCACCTAAAAATCCTTGGTCTCTTTGTGAGATTGCTTTTTGTGTGATTGCTTATATTATTTCCGTATTATTTTCTTATCATGCACATCTCACCCCCTCCTAGTTTGAAATTACAACCAACCCATAATCAACTTCCTAGAAAGGTGCAAGGAGATATTGTTGTGATATCCCAAATAGTGAGGTCAACATGAGACTCTCTTGGCCAGAAGAATGACCTGCACCTACCCCACTACTTAGTTAACTACCTTGGGGTCCCAAGATAGGTTTAGTGGTGACTACGATCTTGTGTGATATGCATGCAATATGCTATTCCACACTAGCACAGAGTTAGTCATCTTCACTACAAGGTACAAAAGAAAGCAATAATAAGCCTCTCACACTAACACGTACTCACTTGCACCTAACTACCCGATTGGCTAAACAACCTAATAGAAGAGTTGCAAGGAGGCTAGTTTACTTCTTAAATCAGTCTCTACCTCCCAGTATAGTATAACCAATCGTGTCGTTGATATCAAGCATGAGATTAACTATTTAACAGATCTCATGAGTTTCCATGTTTAACATCAATCAATCCATCCATCATTACAACTCGTTCACTATGCTACAAAATACAACAAATATTCCTCATCCCTTCCATTTATTTCGAACATCTTAACCATAACTTTGACAATATTTTCGAACATCAATCAGCATTAATAAGACAATTAATTCATGATAATGTTTATCCGGTTAATGTAACGAGCGCGTGCCCCAGACGTCTTTTAAGACGTCTGGGAGGTGGCCCAGACGTCTGTCAAGACGTCTGGGATCACATCCAGACGTCTGACCAGACGTCCGGGATAGTTTACAGACGTCTGACGAACAGTTATGCTCGCACGGGATATTCGTCTGCGCGCCTGTGCGCGCAGACCTGCGATCCGCATCTTCTCTGCGGCTGCAGGCGACTGCGACCGTCTCTCCCTCCTCTCCGCGCGGCGTTAAAAGGGGGAGGGGGGGCGCCTCCCCTCCCGTCTCCACCATCTTCCTCCTTCTCTCCTGCCTGTGCGCGAGAGCGAGCGGACGCGAGGGCGCAGCGGCAGCGGCGGCCGCAGTAGGCGCGGAGGAGCTGCGGTGTGCGAGGGCGGGGCTCTGCCGTGAGGGCGAGCTCGCCGGGAGCGGCTTGGCCGGCCGGCGGAGGGCGCAGGGGGCGCAGAGCGTCGCGAAGAGGGACCTGCTGCGGGCGGAGCAGCGGACGCGCGAGGTGCGACGCGGGCGGCGTCGCGAGCGGAGGCCGAGCGAGGTTCTGATTCTGGAAAAATCTCCAGAATCAGACGTCTGGACTGATATCCAGACGGCAAGGTCGACGTCTGTGTGATCATACAGACATCTGAAAGGTGAGTTCCGCTTTCTCCTTCTTTTTTTGTCGACTGACCGTACTGAGGGAGGAGGGTTGGCTGTGCGCAGGTGTTCAGATTCGTCATCCTTTGCGAATCCGACGTCTGGAAGTTGTACCAGACGGCGGGAGTGACCTCCAGACGTCCGGAGAGACCATCGGACGTCTGGGATCTAGGAGAGACGTCCCCACAGACTTCTGGACGTCCGGGGAACCAAGCCGAACAGGTAATTCTCTGATCCACCGTTTAAGACGTCTGGAAGGAGTTCCAGACGTCTGATTTTGCACAGTATTGTCTTTCTCGACCCGTTAGGGCCCGTTTGGGCTCCGTTTTCCGCGATTCGAGTTGCGTTCGTTTCAGAATTTATTCCTCTACCCGCCTACAGTAGCTATACACTGTTTTGAGACACTCCTTGTGTTTGATCCTTGTGATAGGACCTTGTTCGGTTGCAGTCTTGAGAGTCGCGGAGGCGCGCGGGATTCCCGACCACGCCCCCATTACTTCCGTTGTACCTGGTAGAGTGGTTTTAAGTATTAATAAAATCTGTTAAAGTATGGAACCATAACTAGAACCTAGGGCATTGCATGAATCCTAGGAATGAGAAATATATGGAATGATAGCTCCTAGGTGTTGCATGAATCCTAGGGCCGGAAAACTAGATTGTATGATAGATCCTAGGATATGGCATGAATCCTAGGATGGAAAAACTAGTGGAATGTATATTACTGCAGTCTTGGAAAAATGGAAAGGAATATATATAAAGCTGCCTGTAAATTTAATTAACAGCTGCCTGTTATGCATAAAGAATCATGTTGAGATCATGGAATGTGAGAACGAGAATCTGGAAAGTGAGACATATGATGTTCTGAGATAAAGAGCTGGAACCCTACGGGGAATTAGGAGTGGAACTCCTGGAAAGAAAAGGAATGGAACTGAGATGTAGTTTGTACTGTCTCTTGGGTACGCAGTACCAAGGGAAGTACCTGTACCTGTTTTAGTGCAGAGTGGGGCCAGCCGCCCCAGGGACCCGGGGTTAGGCTTGGCCGCTCTGTACCGACTTGTTGGCCCTCGTGTACGTAGTACCGAGGAGAGCTAGTAGTGTTAGGAGAGTACTAGCTACCCCACGGGCCCCGGGGTTCTGCTAGCCTCCTTCACCGACTTGTTAGGCCCACTAGGGCAAACCAGGGTAGTCAGGCGAGGGTGCGCGGACTGTGGAGGGGCAAGGCCCCGGTTTGGTTACTGTGGAGGGGTTGGACCCCTGTTACTGAGAGGGCTCTGCCCTGGTTCCGTGCTGTGCTTTGGGCGCACCCGTTAACGGAAACGACTGACCGCGTGCCAGTACGGGCTAGCTACCTGTGCGTTTATCGCGCGTGCCGTAGTCACCGTTACGTCTGTCAGTGACCTTGGGGTGGTTGACTGAGGGTAGGATCACCACGGGGGACTCTCCCGGCCAGGAGAGCACCACGTGCTACTTCTACTGTTGGAAAAGACTGCAATCAAGATCGTCCCACGAGGACATTCGAGATCAAGTAAAGGATCTGAGAAGTAAATGAAATAGTGAGAAAAATTGAAAGATGTAAATAAAGGAAGTAATAGAACATAACAGCTACTGTACACTCTACTGTTGCCTTTAGTTAGTTTGCCACTCTACTCAGCGTTTTGCTGACGTGTTACACTCGTTACCTTTTTCAGGACCAGGTGTTGAGCAGCCAGGGTCGGCGGCTGCAGAGGACGCTGGGCCGAGTAGGGTCCAGTAGAGTTGCCACAGCTTTGTACCTTCTTTTGTTTCTGTTCTAGTGAGTAGTTTTGTTTCCGCTGTACCTTCTTTACCTGCAGTTTTTGTTATATGATAAATGTTGTTTTACTGTTGTGGTGGTGCCTACTGTAGTAGTTTCTTTCCTTACTATTGTACTTTCTTACTGTTAGTTATATTCATGCTGAATGTGGTTTATTTTACTGTCTTTTGGTTACTTCCTCGTTGGACGACTGGGTCTTGGGATTAGTCGAGTCGGTCCGGTTCTCGTGTCTCGTAGGGACTCGGGAACTGGGTCGTTACAAGATGGTATCAGAGCAAGGTCGTCCCGAGAAGTGAATCAACTGACTGGAAAATAACCAATTCACATGTTTATAGCTAGAGTAGCCACCACAACATATCTCTTGACTTGAGCTCTTAGAAGTGTTGTTAGGTACCGTCTGTTTTGACGTTTCCGTTTTGTTTCACGTCTCCTTGCAGGAGATGCCTCGTCGTGGGACTGGCGAGACTGGCCGCGGGCGCGGCCGTGGGCGAGGACGGCGAGGTGGACGTGCTGTCGTTGACGTCTCGGTGGACCAGCCACCACTCCCTGGCATCCAGGCCCAGGACCTCGCCAGACTGATACGGGATATTGTACGAGAGGAGCTCCACCCACCGCCCCGAGCACCTCCTCCTGGGGTTGCAGAGGGGGAGTCCTCTGTGGGACCACGCGACGGACGCGGCGCCGGACACGAGGGAGGGGATGGGCCCCTGCCGCCCCCACCTTCCTCCGACACTTCTGTACACGAGGCACCTTCGCCTGGAGGTGCACCAGCACCTCCCCTACAGCACCACTTCGAGCTTTTCGGACAGTTCCGGAAGCTGAAGCCCCCCTCCTTCAAGGGGGATGAGGACCCGACCGAGGCAGAGGACTGGCTTGAGCAGCTGGAGAAGATCTTCGACACCCTTCGCCCCCCGGTGGAGTGCCGCGTGGCCTTTGCCACGTACCAGCTGGAGAGTGCGGCACACCGGTGGTGGAGGGCGGTCCGGGGACAGGAGAGGGACGAGCCGACGTGGGACCAGTTCGTCACCCTCTTCTGCGAGCAGTACTTTCCCCAGACGTGGCAGGACCAGAGGAGGAGGGAGTTCCACACTCTCCGCCAAGGGACGATGACCGTGAGCGCGTACCGCACGCGTTTCTTGGAGCTGTCCCGCTTTGCAGCGACAGCGGTAGCCACTGAGGAGGAGCGCCTTTGGAGGTTCACCGAGGGGCTCCGGCCTGCGATCCGGGGGTATGTCAAACCCCTGAAGCTGCCGACGTTTTCGAGGGTGGTAGAGGCAGCCATGACTTACGAGGAGACCAACCCGTCCGCGCGAGAGACCGACGGCGGGCGGAAGAGGCCCTTTCAGCCAGACTTCTCACAGGGCCGGCGAGAACGGAGACACGTGGCGTCCGCAGGAGAGCCGTCACGTTGTGCAGGGCCATCAGTGGCCTTTGGGGGCCCTCGACAGGGGCCAGTCGCCAGCACCGGACCCCCGCCTAGCCGATAGCAGGGACTCACTGAGGGCGGGAGTCAGGTTCCCCTCTGCTACCAGTGTGGCCAGCCGGGCCACGTCAGGAGGGACTGCCCATCTAGGGCAGGAGGTCAGCAGATACTTCCCGCGCAGAGCACTGGAGGGCGTGCAGGAGGCCGCGGTTTCCAGGCGCGAGGAGGAGGACTTTGGGGTGATCCTGGGGATGGATTGGCTGTCCGCTTACCACGCATTGGTAGACTGCTTTGAGAGGAAGATTGTCTTCTCCATTCCGGAGTTGCCTTCCTTCGAGTTTCACGGGCAGCCAGTGGACGGAGGTTTCAGGTGCATTTCGGCACTTCGGGCGGCGAGACTTTTGAGCCAGGGGTGTGAGGGCTTCTTAGCTTGTGTGGTGGCAGAGCACAGCCCCGTGGCAGACTTCCAGAGCATCCCGGTGGTCAGAGAGTACCCCGACGTGTTTCCAGACGAGTTACCAGGACTACCGCCCGAGCGTGAGATCGAGTTTGAGATCTCACTAGTACCAGGGACCAACCCCATCTCCACCGCGCCATACAGGATGGCACCGCTTGAGCTGCGAGAGCTCAAGTCTCAGTTGCAGGACCTTTTGGAGAAGGGTTTCGTGAGGCCCAGTGCGTCTCCCTGGGGAGCCCCGGTACTGTTTGTGAAGAAGAAGGATGGGACCCTACGCCTTTGTGTGGACTACAGACAGCTGAATAGGGTCACCATCAAGAACAGATATCCGCTGCCGAGGATTGACGATTTGTTTGACCAGTTGCGGGGTGCCACGGTGTTTTCCAAGATCGACTTGAGGTCTGGATACCACCAGTTGAGGATCAGGGAGACCGACGTCTCCAAGACAGCTTTCCGCACCCGGTACGGACACTACGAGTTTTTGGTCATGCCGTTTGGGCTGACCAATGCCCCCGCTGCTTTCATGGACCTGATGAACCGGGTGTTCAGACCGTACTTGGACCAGTTTGTGGTGGTTTTCATAGATGATGTACTCATCTATTCTAGAGATCGGACGCAGCACGGACAGCACTTGCGGATGGTTCTGGACAATCTGAGACGACGCAGGCTGTACGCCAAATACAGCAAGTGCGAGTTCTGGTTGAGGGAGGTGACCTTTTTGGGTCATGTGATCTCTGGAGACGGCCTGGCGGTGGATCCCGCCAAGGTCGAGGCAGTGCTCAGGTGGGAGAGACCGCGTTCAGTCACTGAGATTCGCAGTTTCCTGGGACTGGCAGGTTACTACAGACGGTTCATCAGAGGGTTTTCGCAGATTGCACGTCCTATGACACAGTTGACTCGGAAGGATGTGCTTTTCACTTGGACAGACGCCTGTGAGGCGTGTTTTCTGGAGCTGAAGGAGAGGTTGACCTCGTCTCCCGTGCTCACCATTCCTGACAGTAGTGGCGGGTTCGTCGTGTACACGGACGCTTCCTTGCAGGGGTTAGGAGGTGTGCTCATGCAGAGGGGTCACGTGGTCGCTTACGCTTCGCGGCAACTGAAGCCCCATGAGCATCCCTACCCTACCCACGACCTAGAGTTGGCAGCTGTTGTCTTCGCGCTGAAGACATGGAGGCATTACTTGTACGGTGAGACCTTCGAGATTTTTACAGATCACAAGAGCCTCAGATATCTTTTTGACCAGAAGGAGCTCAACATGAGACAGAGACGTTGGTTGGAGCTCCTGAAGGACTACGACTGCAGCATCTCCTACCACCCGGGAAAGGCCAATGTGGTGGCTGACGCCTTGAGCCGTAAGGCACCCGCACGCTTGGCCAGTCTACAGTTACAGAGTTGGAGCCTTTTGGAGGAGGTGGGCAGTTGGCGACCTCTAGAGTTACGAGGGTACTGTGGGGCAGTGACGGTGACACGGCAGACCAGACCAGAGTTGATAGACCGCATCATCACGGGACAGATGGCCGATCCGTACTTGCAGTCTTTGCGCGACAGAGTACTGTCAGGGGACCCAGGGGACTTCTCTTTCACAGACCAGGTGTTACGCTTGAGGGGACGGCTGTGCGTCCCCAGAGATGAGGAGCTGTTGAGAGAGCTCCTGACTGAGGCACACGGTTCCAGATTCACCATACATCCCGGAAACACGAAAATGTACCATGACTTGAGACGCGAGTTCTGGTGGAGAGGGATGAAGCGGGATGTGGGTGAGTTCGTGCAGCAGTGCTTAGTGTGCCAGCAGGTGAAAGCCGAGCATCAGAGGCCTGCAGGGCCGCTTCAGCCGCTTCCAGTGCCAGAGTGGAAGTGGGAGAGCATCACCATGGACTTGGTGGTGGGTTTACCTGTTACCCAGCGAGGACACGACGCGGTCTGGGTAATAGTGGATAGGTTGACGAAGACGGCACGATTCTTGCCGATCCGAGTCACTTTGGGACCAGCACAGTTGGCAGAGAGGTATATCCGTGATGTGGTGCGACTACACGGAGTTCCGCGGGAGATCGTATCCGACCGGGATACCCGCTTTACGTCCCAGTTTTGGGCTGAGTTTCAGCAGGCTTTGGGGACGAGGTTGAGGTTTAGCACGGCTTACCACCCCCAGACGGACGGACAGTCGGAACGCACGATACAGACACTTGAGGATCTTTTGCGTGCCTGTGTACTAGACTGAAGGGGCTCTTGGGAGGAGCACCTGCCCCTGGCAGAGTTTGCATACAACAACAGTTATCACTCGAGCATCGGCATGGCTCCCTACGAGGCTCTGTACGGACGGAAATGCACGGCACCCTTGAGTTGGGTTGAGGTGGGGACCAAGTGGGAGGTTGGCCCCAGGTTGATCCGGCAGAGTCAGGAGGTAGTTGAGCAGATCCACAGACGACTCCGCACTGTCAGGAGCAGACAGAAGAGCTACGCAGATCGCAGACGCAGAGAGGTGCAGTTCGAGGTTGGGGACCATGTCTTTCTTCGTGTTTCGCCCATGAAGGGCTTACAGCGGTTTGGGGTGAGAGGGAAGCTCGCGCCGAGGTTCGTGGGGCCCTTCGAGGTCCTGGAGCGGGTTGGACCCGTTGGTTACAGACTTGCCCTTCCCCCGCAGCTTTCTGGTGTGCACGACGTGTTCAACGTGTCCAACCTCAGGAAGTACGTCGCCGATCCCAGCCACGTACTGAGTCACGAGAGCGTCGAGGTGAGCGACGACCTGACCTACCCCGAGCGGCCAGTGCAGATCCTAGACCGAGCCGTCCGCAGGTTGAGACGAAAGCAAGTACCCCTGGTAAAGGTTTTGTGGAGGAGCCAGTGGTACGAGGAGGCTACCTGGGAGCCTGAGGCGGCAATGCGGGAGCGGTACCCAGAGCTTTTCGCGGGTACGTCTTTTCGGACCGGCTTCGGTCCTCTTTGAGTTTGTTATGGTTATTTGGACATCCTTTTTCCGCACCCTAGTTGGCGCAAGTTTCGGGGACGAAACTTCCTTTGAGTTTGTTATATTGTAACGAGCGCATGCCCCAGACGTCTTTTAAGACGTCTGGGAGGTGGCCCAGACGTCTGTCAAGACGTCTGGGATCACATCCAGACGTCTGACCAGACGTCCGGGATAGTTTACAGACGTCTGACGAACAGTTATGCTCGCACGGGATATTCGTCTGCGCGCCTGTGCGCGCAGACCTGCGATCCGCATCTTCTCTGCGGCTGCAGGCGACTGCGACCGTCTCTCCCTCCTCTCCGCGCGGCGTTAAAAGGGGGAGGGGGGGCGCCTCCCCTCCCGTCTCCACCATCTTCCTCCTTCTCTCCTGCCTGTGCGCGAGAGCGAGCGGACGCGAGGGCGCAGCGGCAGCGGCGGCCGTAGTAGGCGCGGAGGAGCTGCGGTGTGCGAGGGCGGGGCTCTGCCGTGAGGGCGAGCTCGCCGGGAGCGGCTTGGCCGGCCGGCGGAGGGCGCAGGGGGCGCAGAGCGTCGCGAAGAGGGACCTGCTGCGGGCGGAGCAGCGGACGCGCGAGGTGCGACGCGGGCGGCGTCGCGAGCGGAGGCCGAGCGAGGTTCTGATTCTGGAAAAATCTCCAGAATCAGACGTCTGGACTGATATCCAGACGGCAAGGTCGACGTCTGTGTGATCATACAGACATCTGAAAGGTGAGTTCCGCTTTCTCCTTCTTTTTTTGTCGACTGACCGTACTGAGGGAGGAGGGTTGGCTGTGCGCAGGTGTTCAGATTCGTCATCCTTTGCGAATCCGACGTCTGGAAGTTGTACCAGACGGCGGGAGTGACCTCCAGACGTCCGGAGAGACCATCGGACGTCTGGGATCTAGGAGAGACGTCCCCACAGACTTCTGGACGTCCGGGGAACCAAGCCGAACAGGTAATTCTCTGATCCACCGTTTAAGACGTCTGGAAGGAGTTCCAGACGTCTGATTTTGCACAGTATTGTCTTTCTCGACCCGTTAGGGCCCGTTTGGGCTCCGTTTTCCGCGATTCGAGTTGCGTTCGTTTCAGAATTTATTCCTCTACCCGCCTACAGTAGCTATACACTGTTTTGAGACACTCCTTGTGTTTGATCCTTGTGATAGGACCTTGTTCGGTTGCAGTCTTGAGAGTCGCGGAGGCGCGCGGGATTCCCGACCACGCCCCCATTACTTCCGTTGTACCTGGTAGAGTGGTTTTAAGTATTAATAAAATCTGTTAAAGTATGGAACCATAACTAGAACCTAGGGCATTGCATGAATCCTAGGAATGAGAAATATATGGAATGATAGCTCCTAGGTGTTGCATGAATCCTAGGGCCGGAAAACTAGATTGTATGATAGATCCTAGGATATGGCATGAATCCTAGGATGGAAAAACTAGTGGAATGTATATTACTGCAGTCTTGGAAAAATGGAAAGGAATATATATAAAGCTGCCTGTAAATTTAATTAACAGCTGCCTGTTATGCATAAAGAATCATGTTGAGATCATGGAATGTGAGAACGAGAATCTGGAAAGTGAGACATATGATGTTCTGAGATAAAGAGCTGGAACCCTACGGGGAATTAGGAGTGGAACTCCTGGAAAGAAAAGGAATGGAACTGAGATGTAGTTTGTACTGTCTCTTGGGTACGCAGTACCAAGGGAAGTACCTGTACCTGTTTTAGTGCAGAGTGGGGCCAGCCGCCCCAGGGACCCGGGGTTAGGCTTGGCCGCTCTGTACCGACTTGTTGGCCCTCGTGTACGTAGTACCGAGGAGAGCTAGTAGTGTTAGGAGAGTACTAGCTACCCCACGGGCCCCGGGGTTCTGCTAGCCTCCTTCACCGACTTGTTAGGCCCACTAGGGCAAACCAGGGTAGTCAGGCGAGGGTGCGCGGACTGTGGAGGGGAAAGGCCCCGGTTTGGTTACTGTGGAGGGGTTGGACCCCTGTTACTGAGAGGGCTCTGCCCTGGTTCCGTGCTGTGCTTTGGGCGCACCCGTTAACGGAAACGACTAACCGCGTGCCAGTACGGGCTAGCTACCTGTGCGTTTATCGCTCGTGCCGTAGTCACCGTTACGTCTGTCAGTGACCTTGGGGTGGTTGACTGAGGGTAGGATCACCACGGGGGACTCTCCCGGCCAGGAGAGCACCACGTGCTACTTCTACTGTTGGAAAAGACTGCAATCAAGATCGTCCCACGAGGACATTCGAGATCAAGTAAAGGATCTGAGAAGTAAATGAAATAGTGAGAAAAATTGAAAGATGTAAATAAAGGAAGTAATAGAACATAACAGCTACTGTACACTCTACTGTTGCCTTTAGTTAGTTTGCCACTCTACTCAGCGTTTTGCTGACGTGTTACACTCGTTACCTTTTTCAGGACTAGGTGTTGAGCAGCCAGGGTCGGCGGCTGCAGAGGACGCTGGGCCGAGTAGGGTCCAGTAGAGTTGCCACAGCTTTGTACCTTCTTTTGTTTCTGTTCTAGTGAGTAGTTTTGTTTCCGCTGTACCTTCTTTACCTGCAGTTTTTGTTATATGATAAATGTTGTTTTACTGTTGTGGTGGTGCCTACTGTAGTAGTTTCTTTCCTTACTACTATACTTTCTTACTGTTAGTTATATTCATGCTGAATGTGGTTTATTTTACTGTCTTTTGGTTACTTCCTCGTTGGACGACTGGGTCTTGGGATTAGTCGAGTCGGTCCGGTTCTCGTGTCTCGTAGGGACTCGGGAACCGGGTCGTTACAGTTAAGCATGCTAAATAGGTAATAATTCCACCATTTAGAATTTCATAAACATGGATAATGTATGCATTGATTCATTAGATCAACATCTTTAGTCATGTTGTTAAGCTGTAATTTTTATCGAGAAACATGCAGTGAGGTTTCCAAATAAGTCATTCATCTCTAAATCTTCTATTTGTTGGGCTTCCTCAATTGTAGTCACTTTTTGTTCTCATTCCGAACCAAGTGATCAGAGTAACTTAGCTTAAAATTCTCCCTTGACGAAAGACTTTTCCAAGGACTTTAAGTTGTTCACTACCAAAGTGAACCTTGTGTACATATCCTTCATCTTCTCATTCTCTTTAATGGAGAAAGTTTCAAATTCCTATGAAAGAAGATTAATTTTTAAAGTTTTAACTTTATTGGTGCCTTCATGAGTTACCTCCAAAGTTTTTTAAATTTTGTGTGTTGTCTTGCATTGTGAGATCTAGTTGAATTTGTCTAAATTGACGACACAATAGAGAGTGTTCATCACTTTCACATTTAGTGAGAGCTTCCTAGTTTGTTCCTTGGTGTAGTTGTTGTTGGGTCTCTCCAAGTTGTCGTGGGATTTGACATTGATACCATAAGTGAAGCTATTGGCTTGCAAAAAAGTTGATATTCTAACTTTCAAATATGTTACCATTAAAAGAGGACGGTCTCGCCATTGATCGACCTTCGCTCCTCCCAATCATATTGATTCTCCCCTCCACGGATCCTCATTGGTTACGTCGATGTCTATGAGAACCTACTATGATACCAAATAATAGTGAACCGGAGGGATGATTGGTGCAATCAAATAAATATAACAAAATTGAAATAATAGAATGCGCAATCAAATTACCACACAGTAAGAGACAAGATTTTTAGGTGGAAAACCGTCATAGGTAAAAATCACTACCTAAGTCATTCTCGACTTAAGATTTCCTGATCGGTCTAACTGATTAAATCCATTAACCACACCACTTTAAATCAATGGTGGTGTACCTTAATTATGAAACCCCTATCCAGTGCCAATCGAAGAGTTTTATCCTTCCACGTAGGAACTGACAAGGATCCGACATCCCGAATATCCAATTACAATAATAAATAAAACTACAAAAGCAATCTCATAAAGCAACAAGTAGTGTGAATAAGTTTAACTTCTATGGGTGTAGTGCACTTCCCTTTAAATCTTCAGTGATGTGTTTGATCACTAATGAAGAGTGCTTAGGTTGTGTTCAATAAGAGTAATGTTAAGCATAGGCCACAACCTTCTTGAGTAGTCTTCTCTCTTTGATCTTCTTTCTTTGAAAAGATGTTGGGAAGAATTGTTTTCATGTGTATATAGAAATGGGAGTCACTAGAGGTATTTATAAAAGTGTTAAGAATGCTCTAGATAGGTTGTGAGAGCCATATGGCCATTGGAAGTGAATGAGAAAATCATATCTCAAGAAGAGATTGCCAAAGGATCCACAATAATCATTACAGCATTAGACGTCTAATAGGTCTATTGCACGTCTGATAAGGTCTGATCAGACAACCGATGAAGGTGTGTGTCATCTAAAGAAAAACACTTCAAGGGGAAATTGCCTAGCAGACGTCTTGTCAAGTAATCGGATGGCTTATTCTAGATTTTAGGTGGTCTAATAGTAAGTTTAGATGTTTATTTTCTCAGACTAATTTTTACTAGACTTTGGTTTAAAGTGTACCAGGTGGTTTGTCCTAAGTGTCAGGCATCTGATAGGATGTCTGAAGGTCTTGTTGGTCATCTGATGTGAAAATCAATTCTCGATTTGAGTTTTGACACAAAATCTTTCTTGATCTAGGTTTTCAAGGTTCGATGCATACCTAAATGTTGTCTTACAATCATATAGATCATTTGATTGTGTGATAGGTCATCTAAAGAGATTACATGACATCTAATGAATCAAGTTGAATGTTGGATTTCAATGTTCCTTTCAAGCATCGACTGTCCAAGTCATCAAAAGACTTATTTGTCATTATAGGTTGTTTAATCAAGTTACTAGATGTCTGACAATGTAGGATGTTCTTGTTTTGGTCTTGTCTTTGATTGTAAGGTTTTCCCAAGTGTTTAGGGCTTATGTCGGTGTTACTTAGGACTTAATTATTACACTTGAGCTCTTTTACACTGAGTCTAAATATAAGAAAGAGAGAAATTACATCATTGAAATGTAAATGCAAAGACTAGATCTTCTAAAGCTTCTATCTTCTTCTTAGCCTTCAACTCAATTCTCTTTGAGACTTAGTCCTTCTTGCTTTGATTCTTGACAAGCTATTTTATCTTTTTTACCTGAAACATTAGTTCTCCAAGAATAACATAATAGAAGCATATTTTGTTATCATCAAAATCAAGAACATTAGTATTTATGCATTAACAGGAAGATGATCCTTGATTTTTACATCATCCCAACAACATTGATAGAACTTTGCAGGAAAGCCATTGAGACCAAGGATTTTGGAGGGGCCATTTTAAAAAGAATATTCTTGATTTCCTCTTTTCAATGTATAGAAGCTGCCCATTCAAAATCATCTTTAGATGCCTTCACTTGATCATCAAAGAAATGTGGGGTAGTGGTATCCCTCCATTCAGATGTGAAAAGAGTTGTGTAATAGAGAACAAATTCACGATCAATTCTCGCTTGCATGTTGATGATGCGTCCATCAGAGATGTGAAGCCATTTCATTTTGTTTGTTATGCTTTGGTTTATCACAATCATATGGTAAAAAGGGTATATCTATTTCCTACAACCACCCAATTGTGCCTTGACCGTTGTTGCCAATATGTTTCTTCAAGCTTAAGAACATGTTCACAATTTTGAGTCTCCTTTCTCCTATCAGATTATTTTTAGTGGCATCCATTTTTTGAATTTGTGCAATTTGGCTTTCAAGTATCTTCTTTTTCTTGCCAATAGCCATGCATTTTTCTTATGCTATGTTGATAGCTCCTTAGGTATATATTATGACTACCATTCATGGGAAGTTGAGCTATCCTTTTCAGTCTTGATGTGCTTAACTACATTTCTAAATCTTTCCTCCTCATGCCAGATGGCTTCAAATTTGAGGGGTTTATATTGCTTCTATATACCACTGTGGAATTTTAATAATATGGGCCAATGATTTGAACTAATAGCAGGGGATGAAAGACTGAGGCCATAGGATATTGCAAACACCAATTAATAGATCCAAGAGTTTGGTCAAGCCTTTCTCTAATATTGTGCTTCATTTTTCTTTTATTTCTTTGGTTGTAAGCAAGTTGAGAAAAGCCCAAATCTAAAATGAAAGTTTGTAAATATGAAAATTCCCTACTTGGAATACAAGCCGCATTGCTTATATTTAGCTTCAATTATGGTATTAAAATCCCCAATGCAGACAAGATTCTCTACATAACTAGCTAATAATCTACTCATTCGTACCCAAAAACCTTTTCTTTTGCTTCTTTTTGGTGTGCCATAAATGCATAATAGGTAGTAGTTGCTGCCGTCATTTTGTTCATAAATATAAGAAAAATAAAGTGATGTTTCGAGAGTAGATAACATTCAGATCTATATCATGATGATAAAGAAGACCAAGACCTCCAGAGAGTCCAATAGCATCAATCGAGAAACAAGAGTAATCTTTGAATTTCTTCATTATTTTGTACATTCTCTTCTTTTTGACATGAGTTTCAAAAATAAAACATATTGTGTAGCAAGGAGGAGATCTTGAGGATGAGGAATTTCAAGGGGACTCCCCATACCCCTACAATTCCAAGTGAGACAACCCATTGTGCCTGTGGTAGCTATAGAGGGCCAATTGGCACACCCATATATATTTTCATGAATTTTATCTTGAGCAAGAAATTTCAAGTTTTTTGTGAGCAAATTCTTCTTCACAAAGGGCAATGCATGATAAAGGTCTTTTTGGCTTGCATTTTGTAGTTTGCTCTTTAAGCTTTTTTCTTCTAGGACTTTGCCAAGAAAAACTCCTCTTTTCTCGGCAAGATAATCTCCGCATTCTGTAACCATTTCCGCCACCCTCTTGTTGGATGGTTGGCGATCACCCAACCAAGATGAAGGTCCTTACTTGCAAGGGATGCTTTCAATTGCATCTCCCCGCTTTTGACTTCAACCATCTTTCCCAATTTTGGACAATCCAACTTCTCATGGCCAATTCAACCACAACAGTTGCAAGTATTGGGGCAAGGTTGTTTGATTATAATCCAATATATGGACTAGTATATGTATTTAACATATAGATATAATCATACAACATACAATTTGAGGATTGTCGTTATTTATACCCATTTGTAAAGTGATCAACTAATGATATTAAGTTAATATGGGTATGAATTGCAAAAGGAAAGTGTGGTGATTAAACATATATGTGCAGAGACCTTTCTTGTAAGTACAATCTCCTTGATGTGCAAATATGCTAATTACCCAATAGCAATTAGTGGGAATAATTGCTATTTTAGTATGGGGGTTATGGTTCCCAAGGGAACCACACACATTCTCTAGGGCTAAACCCATCGCAACCCAGAGAAACAGAGAGAGAGAGAGAGTAAGATCGAACAATTGAGAAATTGCTCCAGCTGCTCTCAATCAGGTGTGTGAAGGTGGGATCCTTTGGAAGCACCATTTGCAGCCTCTTCTCTTAGCCTTGGAGATGAATATAGGTATTCCTATATCTCTGGCCATTAGATGTCAGACATGATTATGCATATATATGTGTATATCCACATGCATGTGTTATAAAGTCTTTATAATCCTTTTGTACATTAGTATGTCTTGTTCATTTTTATATCTAAATGTTGTTTAGATCTATATTATACGTCAATCACTAGTTTTGCATGATCTAGGATAATACACAGATGTTTCATCTTCTCAGAAAACCCAAATTGAATTTCGTAATTGTTACTGGTACTCATCACAAGTACTGATACATGTGAGTTACAACTTTTGCTCCAGAATTTCAAATATGTGAATTGTAACTCACTAGTACCAGTAGTCATGATGAGTACCGATATATATGAGTCACAGATCAGGTTTTAGGTTCTTAATACCCAAAATCTATAACTTGTATGTACCGGTACTTCTCACGAGTATTGATACACAAGAGGCACAGATCAGGTTCTGGGTTCTGAAGTTGCTAAGATCTGTAACTCACTAGTACCGGTACATGTTAAATATAGGTTGAGGTATCAGTATTCAACAAGTGAAATGACCCTTCCCAAGGGTTGGTAGGCTTTTTCCAGAGACCGTGAGGGTTTCATTGCAAGTTTTAACCTGCTACCTTTTAGTGGAAGGATGTGGGGGAAATTTTGGAGTCTTGGGGGATGCTTTGTGCAATTTCCGTAGGGCCACAAACATACCCCCACGCACACCAGCCCTCCCCCAAACCCTAACTCTAGGCTAAAACCTATAAAACCTTCCCCCCTCCCTTGGAACTCGAGCCCTACCTCTCCCCACGTTTCCTCCCTGTGGCTACACCTTCCTCCCCCTTTCTTCCTGTGCCTCCTCTGCTGTGCAAGGAGCTGAGCTGCTGGAGCTCGAGCTCGCGTAGAGGAGCTGCTGAAGCTTGGCCGCAAGGAGGAGTTCGTGAGGAGCTGGGAGCGTGTTGGGAGCTAGCTGCTGTTGAATCTCCTACGTGAGGTGGGAGCGGGTAGGCACCGAGGGAGTCTGCTGCAAGGGGAAAAACCTCGCAAATGATTTAGGGAGTCATTTTTTCTTACAGAATCGGATGTCTGAGAAGACCCTCAGATGTCTTATCAGATGTCCGGAGTTGTATCCAGATGTCTGATCCTGCACAAAAATCGGAGGTAATGTCCTGCTCAAGACTTGTGCGTGTGTTTCAGTACAATCTCCTTTGCCCGGTATTCGAAAGGCTGAGTGCCTTGGGTTGTGCGTTGTGCAGGACGGGGCTTGCTATTTGCGAGAGAGGAAGGCTTGTGAAGGACGCTAGGGAGATTTTTCTTCGCAAATCAGATGTCTGAATCTCTCAATAGACGTTTGAGCGGACGTTCGGAGGTAGCACTAGAAGTCTGATAAAGTAGATTCAAATGGTAAGGTCCTATCCACCTGTATTTTTCGTATGCGTAGTCTGAGAGTGACTGTACGTCACTGTGCATGTGCAGGGCCATTGGGAAGAGGCACAGGCGCAGCTCCCCAGACACTTTAGGACATCTGGACGTCTCTCCAGATGACTGATACCCATCCAAGACGTCCGAGTACACTGCCAGATGTTTGGAAATACCCCAGAACGACTGTGAGGGGTTCCAGACATTCGACCTTTAGCACAGAACGTAAGGTGAGCTTCCTGTTGCCGTTTAAGATGTCTGGGAACTCTCCTAAACGTCTGATTTTAGTCTGATTTGATGTATTCAGGAACCAGGCGGCTAGTCCAGCTGGACCCACCGTTCTAGTTAGGTTCAAGTGAACCGAAAAGGTTGTTTAGGTCGATCAAGGCCCAAACGAAGTCAATTTTTCGTAAATAAGGTACCGTTGGGTTCCTATTGGAAATTTCCATGTGATGGAGCCTTGTTCTAGCTATTTTAAACTCCTTTTTCTATCTCGAGAAATATTGAAATGGTTGGTCTGACCGTTTGTGTTAATAGGATGTCGACCGTGGTGTGCATGAGACCTGCAGAGGCTACGTGGTCGGCCGTTCGTGCCCCCACAACTCCTGGTTACTCTGGTAGAGTGGTCTTTACTATCCCTTGTGAATGAAATGATGAAAGTGCATGTTATTTAGAACTAATTGATTGAACCCTAGGATGTACAATGAACCCTAGGGCTGAGATAGAAAAATGAATAATTATACATGCCGTGAATGTTAAATTGTGGTAATGTTTCTGAATATGCTAAATTATGAGCTGCCTGTCTACATTCGTTGAATCATGTCTTGAACTAAAATACATGTTGTATCCTATTTAGCTTGATTGATGAGATAAGTGTTGAATTGTGAAACATGAGCTGCCTATTATACCCTAAATTTATCATGATATGAATAGAGGCATGTGTATTGTACCTACGTAAGAAATTCTTATGCACAAACCCTACGAGGAACTAGAAGAGGAATTCACATGTACAGAATAAATATTGGATGTCAATGGAAAGTAACTGGCCCTCGTGTACATGGTATCGAGGAGAGCTAGTGTACTTAGTGTAGGGGGGGAGCTAGCCGCCTGATGAGGCCCAGGGTTAGGACTAGTCCCCCCTACACTGACTCTTGTTAGGCCCACTAGGCAAACCGGGATAGTCGAATGAGGGTACGCGGACTGTGAAGGGGCGAGACCCATGTTTTGAGAGGGCAAGGCCCTGTGTTGTTCCATGTTGTACTTTTGGGCATACCCACTAGCGGAAATGACTGACCGCATGCTAGTACAGGGTAGCTACTCGTGAGCTTATCACACGTGCCGTAGTCACCGCTACATCGTGACCGTGACCTCGAGGTGGTAGACTAGGCGTAGGTCTACCACGGGGTGCTCTCTCGTCCAGGAGAGCATCACGTGTACATCCTACATCGTGGAAAAACTGCAATCAAGATCGTTCCCTTAGGGAGCAGGAAGATTGAGAGACATTATGGACCTTTTGCTAGAAATCTGACTTGTAAACACTAGTTGTTAAATTAATTGTTGTTTGGATAATTAGATATTACATGCACGTCTGTGGTTTTTCTTTGTTGTGTAAATGATATAACTGTTGTATATGCCACTCTACTCAGCGTAAGCTGACTCCTCGTTATATATAACCATGTATAGGTCAGGGAGTCAAGCAACTAGCACCACCGGCTGCAGAGGTGCTGGGCCCAGTCAAGCCCAGCCTTAGTTTCTAATACTAGTTCTCTTTCAGCCTTTTCTACTGTAGTGAGTGTTTCTATTTCATATTGTACTCGATGGTGTGAACTTTTATTGTCATGATGGCTAGTTTTGGATTATGTTAATGTCTTTTTGAGCTCCAGTACTTTTGCTGTTTCCTTTAATTATTCAAGCTACTTGCATTCATGGTTTGTGTTGGTTTCGTGCATATGGGTTAGCTTCTCGTTGGATGACTGGGTCGTGGGGTTAGTCGAGGCGAGCCGTTTCCAGGTTCCCAGAGGGGCCGGATTTGGGTCGTAACAACAAGTACCGATACTCGTTGAAATAAGTTAATTCTGGAGGTTTACCAGCATGTTGCGTGTACCGATACTAATCCTTAATATTGGTGTACATTGGGTATTGGAGAAGTTCTTAAGTGAACTTGAATCCCAATCTGTGAGCCATGTGTACGGGTACTTATCATAAGTACCGGTACCACATGGATATGGGATCTAAATCTAGGACTCATATGTACGAATACATATGAGACATAAGTTCACTTTAAGTTAAGTTTATGATCAAGTCCATCCTAAGTTAGAAGTAGGTTATTTATAGTTAAACCCCATAAGTTTTTTTTTAACAAGTGGTATTAAAACCTGCCAACATTCTACTTTGTTTAAATTTTCAAGGTTTAGTCTGAATAATCAAGTATACAGTTCTAGGACATTTTAGTTGAAACATCATCTCACCAAAGTGAGCTCTCCTATGGATACTGATCTTGTCTTTCACATGTAAAACGTAGATGAGTATAAATAGGTGTACATTGGCCCAAAGGAAAGTGTACATTTATCGTATGGTCATTCATTTACGTGGGAGTAGTGAAGTGTAGGTTGTTAGGTTTATTTGTGTAGCTATTGAATCGGCTCAAAGGAAGGTTCATGACTAACTCAGAGGTGAACCTACAATCATTACTCACCACACTATGTCTTTAATTACAAGTCAATCTCTCATCCAAAGGTGAGACTTTTGACGGAGTTAACTAAGACATGAGATGGGGTTAATTTTAAACTATTCAGACTCACTTTATGTTAGTAGGAGCTAATCTTTTGTTATTCCTGTAAATTTTTTATATGTCCTTTGTTAATATTACTGCTACCTTAAACTCTATTCCCATGCTCAGTGGCTCCAATTTCAAGTTCTGCAAAGAGAACTTATTAATAGTTCTTGGGTCATGGACTTGGATTTGGCGATTAGGATCAATTCCCCTGCTATTACATAACCTAGTATTTTTGAACAAAAGAAGAAAAAGGAGCGATGGGATAGGTCTAATTGTTTTAGTATCATGATAATGAAAAAGGCCATCCCTGAGGAATTTAGGGGCTCAATGTCATATGGCATAATTATAGCCAAGGAATTCCTTACCAATATTGAGAAGAGGTTCGCCAAGAGTGAGAAGGCTGAAATTGATACGCTTTTGGTAGCATTCATGAGTACATTATGGAAATTTCCCACAACTTCAAAGTTAAAAGCACTGAATCTTGACCTCTTATAGGACTTGCTAGTGAATTTAGTTTTGATCTATCTTCCACCCTCATTCAACCAGTTTAAGGTGAGCTACAATTGCTAAAAAGAGACTTGGTCTCTGAATGAGCTCATCTCACAATGTGTGTAAGAGGAAGAGAGAATGAAGCATGATCGGGTTGAAAGTGAACATGTTGCCCCTTCGTCGAGTAGCAAAGGCAAGGGGAAGAAAATGAAATCGGATGCTGCAGATACAGCCTCTCAAAAGAAGTAGAAGGGGAAGACTACCAAGTCTTAAAAATCAGAATGCTTCTTTTGTGAGGCTAAGGGGCACCAGAAGAAGCATTATACCAATTCTTACTCTTGGCATGCAAAGAAAGGTATGCTTCACAGTTTAGTTTGTATAGAAGGTAATTTGGTTTCAGTACCAAGTTATACTTGGTGGATGAATTCAGGTGCCACTGCTCACGTTAGTGTCTTTACTGGGTTGCCTTAATTACCGAAAGGCAAATGAAGTTGAACAGTTCATCTACGTAGAGGATGGAAATCCCATACAAGTTGAAGAAATAGAAACTTTTAAATTATTAATGAAAATTATGTTGTATTTGAACTTAAAAAATACTTTTGTTGTACCGTCTTTTAGATGTAACTTGGTTTCAATTTATGTTCTTGATAAACTAGGTTACTTTTGTAATTTTGGAGATGGAAAAGTAAACATTTTCTATGATTCAAAATTGGTTTGTTCTGGTTTCATTTTAGTTCATGATAATATATATTGTTTGAACACAATTGCTTCTTTTCATGAAACTTCCCTTTCTTGTACACGTGGTGTAATTGAAAACTGCACTTATTTATGGCACAAATGATTAGGGCACATCTCTAGACAGAGATTGGAATGACTTGTGTCAAATGAAATTATGGTCCCTTTAGATTTCATAAATTTTGATTTGTGCAAAGAATGCATTAAAGGAAAACAAACCAACTGTAGAAAATTTGAAGCCAAAAGGACTTTAGGTGTCTTGGATTTGATACATACGGATGTCTATTGGTCATTTCCTATGTCTATTTGATACATATGAATGTCACATTCACAGATGACCACTCTAGGTATGGCTTCATTTATCTAATTCATGAAAAGGCTCAATCATTGGACATGCTCAAGAATTACAAAGTTAAAGTTGAAAATCAGCTTGACAGAAAAATTAAATTCGTTAGATCTTATTGTGGTGGTGAATACTACGGTCGATATGATGGATCTGATGAACAATGTTCAGGACGTTTTGCCAAATTTCTAGAGGAATGAGATATCGTCCCTCAGCATACATACCAGGCTCACCTACTATGAATGGTGTAGCTAAGAGATGAAATAGAACGCTTTAAGGACATGGTAAGGAGCATGATTGCTCATTCTACCTTATTAGATTATCTATGAGGTGAGGCACTTAAGACTATAGCATACATTCTAAGTTGGGTCCCTACTAAGGCAACAAATAAAACCCCATATGAGCTATGGATTGGGCGAAAGCCTGGTCTTAAACATTTTCATGTGTGAGGATGTTCAATTGAGGTAAGGCCTTATAATCCTAATGAGAAGAAACTAGACTTCAAGACTATTAGCTGCTACTTTCACAACTAGAAAAATGAGATCTACCATCTGTTAAATAAGCGACGACAAAAACATATTTGCCAACGGTTCTTTTACAAAGTGATGGCAAAGGGGTGTGACATCAGAAAATGAGTAAAAATAATTCGTTCGTTGTAGCATGCATTTACGACATCAATTTTAAAAGAATACGGATGGTGAGTCTAAGTGTTGAACATAGGGAAGTGTGGAATGGGATCAATTAATCACTTAATGTCACAAGATATTCTATTCTGTTTGCTTGCAAGAGAAAGGGAGAGAGAGATTAGGGTTATAAATTTGTAGTAGAGCAATGATATCTAACTATGCATGATGAAGCATAATAGAGTCTAGCATAGGATGATAATAAAAACAAATATATATTGAATAGGTGAAATTGTTTAACACTACAATGCTAGAGGAAAGCTTTAAGAAATATAAGCATTTAACTAAAGAAAACAAGCAACTAAATGCGACAATTGGAGTGTAGAGACAGCCACAGTGGTGGATGGGCTTCCGTCAGTAGCTTGATGACTCCAAGGGCTTGCTCTAAGCTCTAGAAGGTGGTGGGAACGTGATTGCTAGATGATGTTGAGAGATGCCCATGAATGGAGGGTTGTAGGCCTTTTTATAGTGGATGAAAGGGAGCTAAAATAAGTATAGACCAATTAGCGACAGCAATGATGTCATTGTAGCTCTGCTATAAGCGTTGCTGTAGCCCAACATGTGCCTGCTGGCAACTGCACATGAACAGTGGCCCAACATCCGTGATTTGTGTGCTCCTACTAGTAGTCGTTCGATCAACGATCGACAGTCGAGATCGCGTGCAACCACGCACTCAGGATCGTGTTGTAGGCACGTGTCAAATGGTGTGTGCATCATTGGATTACGCATCGCTCATCGCACTCATCCGACATGTGAGAGCATGCCATGTTGCCGCTGTCAAAGTCGCTCCATGAGGATCCGGTGGCCCAATTTTGCCTCCTCTTCGCGTGTAGCAAATTTGCACCTTGCGGGGCTTCGAACTTGAACTTGCAACGCGTGGGTTGACGACACGGAGGTGTCCCAGCTGTTGGATCTTGATCCAATGATTGGGATGCGAGCACGCGATGATGGGAGCGAGGAGCCTGCAGTTGTCCTTAGATGGTTCGGATGATGTCACGTGGCATCATCTGGGTCGTCCATCTTCAAATGCTCCTTGAAAGTGCTACAGGTATCGGATTGGACCGATTTTACCCTAGTTGGGTCACAATCATCGATCCGGATTCATCCATGCGGTCTGATTACTTATCTGAGAGCTATGTCAATATGTACTTGTACACAGGGTCATTAAACATTAATTCTAGGCAATCTCAATGCAGAAATACATGTATGGCTCCTAGACCCACTATAATATGATATTCATGCACATGTGCCCCTGAAATTGACTCTAGTTGATGTAATTAACACTATTAATTATAGAGTTATCATACCCCCATGCCCACCCCTTACTAGTCCCTAGCAAGGTTAACCTAAATGCTAATTACAACTAGAATCACGAATCGATCGCTCAGGCACTAGTTACTTGGCAACAGGAGGAAATTTCTACTAAAACCTAACCCACAAAAACTCAACAGTGCTTGGGTGCTTGCCAAAATGCAAACCGCTCGAGTCCTCGCCTTATTCTACATAGAAGCAAAAATTTTTTATTTTCCCTCTTAACTAATTTTTCCTTTTTTTTTTTTTTAGATTTTGGAATTGAGAGTTTCAAGGTAACATTTTACAGCTACCCGACCCACCCAAGACCTAAAAAGGACTCTAAGTGTTAAGCATCTTGTCGTGAAAATTGTGATAGACTCACCAACGACAATTAAAACAGACTTCGGATTTCTGTACCCCTAGGTGACCCGAAAAAGAAAATACTGCCTAAAGGTGTATCTGTCTGACCAGTAGCATTCTCCCTACTTTTATTTTTGTGGGGTCAACATAAAGGCGAACCCAGTGTATATCTTCTCAGATTATTCTACTTCCTCTCTTCTTCCTTAAGTATTTTGGAATTTTTGTGCATTTTATGAGCTGGGATCTAGACAAACAACCAATGGAACATCTAACCCATGACAATTTGCTAATCATACTCGTGCGGTGAAGTGTGGCTTATTTCTTTTTTTCTTTTTTCATTTTTTATTTATTATTATTTTTTTAAGTAGGTAGCTTCCATTATCTAAGATTTACCTAAAGGCAGTAGTAAAAGAGAATGGTCCTGTGGCTGGGCTCTAGACAACCAGCCAATGGGCTGTTACCCACAACAACTTGCTAGCTATACCACCTTAAAAGGATCATTAGCTACCCAATTTCCGTTTAAACCGTCAAGGAGTGAGTCAGTGCAAAACGTGTTCAAATGCTTAGATTATAAGCCCCCCTAAATCAAAGGGTAGGTTGATAAGTCGTATACTTACCACCCTACTTTATTGACTAAATTAATATAAATTAAGGTGGCAAGAACTCAAGAACAAGTCCACAATTTAGTGGACACATAAGCTGATTAAGCCCGAAGACTTGAAGAGTCTAGGTGTATAAGTCCTTAATGTACCATTTCCCAAAGTTGACAAGCTCCTAATTTTTGAGTTTTCTTTTCCTAATTCTTTTTTTTTATAAAGTAATAAAAACTAATTCAAGCTAACAAATTTGTATTTAAAAAATGATAATTACCACTCCCCCATGCCTATGTTGTACAATATCCTCATTGAAAAATAAATGTATGTAAGGGAGCAAGGAAAGAAATCACCTGAGTTTTAATAGTGAATTTAGTCAGTTTGAATTCTCTCAGTTGCCTCCTAGGAAGCGTTGAGTTTAGTGCCTTCAACTGGGCATGGAGAACCCTATTCAGAAGAAACAGTCAATTCTAGAGGTTGAGTCAACAAAATGTAAGTGATATGATCCTGGATGCTTAAAATCAATGGCCCGCAACTGTAAACCAGGTTGTGATGTAATCCCATCCCTAAAGGATGAGAACTTTGCAATGGTGCATCACACATGCTCATGTTTGTTTCTCTCTTAAGCTGCAGGCAAGTAGAGAAGTCGATTTGGATGAGTCCAACCTAAATCTAAAATGTTGGACTCTAAAGATGTAGGCTTTGTAATCAGTTTGTGTCCCTTTAAAGTTGTAATCCTTCAGTGTTCTATCAATCCCAGTGAATTCGATTTACGGGATTTCAATTCTGATAGGGCATGTAACAAAATCAAGAGTTTCACAATGGACCCAAAAATCAAGCATGAGGTCTCTCTCCGAAGAAAAATCCATCACTTCTTTAACTAGGGTTTCATTGCTTATTCCCTCCAATTCCTTGACCCCTAAAATATTATCTTCAACCTCTTTTATATCAGACTCAGTTTTCAAGGTTTCATTAGAGGTAGGGCTAATTTCATCATCTAACTCAAACTCAAATTCTTTTCCTTGGCCCTCCTCTAAACTTGTGATGGGAGTTTCAAATGATTCAAACTCAATTATTTCGGAATCGTAATCCCACTCCCCATCTTCAATTTTGGATGTCTCTTCCACCAAATTACTTTCCTCAAGAAGATTAGATTTGGATTCAAAGACATTGACCCCCAAATTCTCAATTTCCTCCTGATTTTTGTCCTCAACCCTCCCCAAATCATGTTCTAAGGAATCCTTAATGATATTTTCTAATGAGTTGTCCAATAATAGGGCAGTATCAATGGTGGACTGAACCAATTTTGGGCAAATAGGTGTAGTCCAATCAATCACCATGGGACCTTGCTTCATGAATTCTATAAAATGGGTTGCTTGCAACAATGTTCTTAGGCCCTCTTCATCTAGTTGTTGGAACATATCAATCATGGCTTGTTTCCTCTTGATTAATTCTTGGTTCTATCTATATAACTCCAACTGAAGGCTATCAAGAATTGACCGAGTGTCATTAGGTTTCCCTTGGATTTCCTCCTTATTGTACTTAGCATTCAAATCAGGGTTGGGAGGGTATGGTTGAGAATGTGTATCAGAGTTTGTACTAGGGTTTAAGTTTTTGGGTAGGTCTATTCTATCATTTTCAAGGTTCAATTCCTCAAGAGGCACCATTTTCTGTTTAGTCCTACTCCAAAATAATTAAGGTTCTAAGTCCTCCTCCCAATCGGATTCTTCATTAGGGGTCCAAAATGGGTGTTGATCATAGTTGGTTTGCCCAGGTTTATGATCATCATCATTTGATTTCCATTTTTCTAAAATCCCTTCCAATCCATAGGTCAAGTAGGAGAGATCCTTGAATTCAGATGACCTATCATTGTTATTGTCTTAGGAAGGGTAGGGGTCTTGGTGTTCTCCTAAAATGTAGGTCCTATCGAATTGGTTAGTGGGTGGGTGGCACCTAAAAGAGGAGTCATCATGAGGAGAACCAAGATAAGGATACCCAAGGTTTGGATCATACCCCCGAGTGGGTGGGTTGGATGTATCCCAATAGGAGGTTGGTGGGGGTTGGGTAAAATTGGGATAGTTGGGACAAGAGGGGTATTCTGGGTACTTAGGTCCTGGATTATATCCCCAACTAGGTGGTTGGTTATCCCAAGTAAACTGTGGATACAATCTACTTGAGTTAGAATACCAATCATGTTGGGGATAGTTTGGGTAAGATGGATAGGCATTGAAATCCATGGTTTGGAAGAAGTGGAGGGATGACGGAACAACAGACGAGGGAATTGTGTGTGCACAACCAAGCAAACAAACTAGGCCCTACAGTGTAGACCTTGGTGACCTAGAGGGCTTGGAAAGAATGATCAAATCTGCAAGTATTTAAATTCCTTTTCCCAAAGTTAATCCGGCCAGGTTGATTACGAGGGGATTGAGGGGAAGGTTCAATCTTTGGCTCACGTCGCCAGTTCCTTGATACCCCTCAACCACAGTCGTTTGACGCTTTCCCGCAGCCTAGATACCAGATTCTACAATGGGAATTAAGGCCAGGATCTTAACAAACACAATCACACTTCTAGGACTTAGATTAGTTCTACCTACGGCACGTCTACATGATTTTAATTTAGGGCTAAGATCTAGAAGTGCTTGGGAATGTGAGGGAGCATTGTTTTGGGTTTGTGCCCCTTAATGTTCAATTCCAAAGTGTATAATATGGTGCACAAGCAAGGGATTTGCAAACAATGTTTAATATGGGTTGTCTTTTAAAGTTCAACCATGTTTAGTTAGTTTTTAGGGTTCAAATTCTTAGGTTGATTCAACCAAGTTTTGCTTGAACACATAAGAGGTTATGCAAACACGAGTGTTTCGCTCTTTTTCCTTTAAAAGTATGTGTCTCTAAGAAATAGAATCCTTAAGAGTTTCACCCTTATAGTTCATGCAACTTTATTGATTGATTTTAATTATGGTAAATGGCGCACCCCAATGCAAGACATAGTTGGCTTTGAAAACACCACTCAAAGAACACTCCAAAAAGATTTTCTAAATAAAATTAGAGAGTATTCTTTTTTTGTTATTAGGTGATGGATTTAAGATGTGGGTAAAGTAGCCATTGACCACACTAATTTTTTTTTTGAATTTATTTATTTTTTTTGGATTTTTTTTAAAGCAAGCAAAGAATCAAACTAGCTTAGGGTTTATACACGAGCCTAAATGCATCTTTTTTTATTTTTTCATTTTTTTTGATAAAAGAATGGATGGGACTATTCTAGAAAGGATGATACTCATCGAGGTCTTTGCTTCACTCTACCCCTAATCTACCATTTTTGAGTGTGCTCCTCCTGTTGCTTTCGTGTCACTTTCTTGTAGCAAATCCATAGAAACAGAGAGAGTAAGATCTCAAGAATATCACTAATGCAAATACATAAGTGATTAGGAGATCCGTTGCCTCCCTGGCAACGGCAGGAAAAACTGACGTTCGAAAACGTGTAAAGATAATTTGTTCATTGTAGTGTACATTTATGACATCAATTTTAAAAGAATATGGATGGTAAGTGTTGAGAGCAGAAAACTACGCGATTGAAGTTTGATTTGAAAATCCATCGTTGTAGTTCAATTTGCGAAGCAATTCGTCAACAGATAAATTTAACCGAAATTTGTAAAAAAATTTTGGTTCGAACACAGGGAGGCTACATCAATCTTAAATCTGCGATTATATTTTTTGCATTTTTTTTGTCTGAAAGCAAGATAATTACAATGGAATATAAACAATAAGAGAGAGAGATAGAGAGAACAATCACTTACTGAAATAATAATGTTTTTACAACTAGAAAGCAGGAAATGATTACACTAGAAATCAAAAAATTCTATTTTAGAAAACGATTAAAAAGAAGGGAGAGAGACATTATCCTCCTCGAAGAATGCTTGGAGGACGAGCCGGATAGAGCGACGCTTGGAAGACAGAGGACAGAGCAAGAAGGAGGATGAAGCAGGAAGAAGCGGGAATGAGGCAGCACGTCATCGTCGTCGCGGGATCCACTTTCAGAACAGGGGCGAGAAAATTGGATTTGGCTCTAGAATAGCATCCCGGGTGTGGGACAGGCTTCTCTTGAGCTTTGGAGAGGGAGAGAGGTAAAGGAAGGGATGAGAATTTTATAGGGTAGGGGTCTCCTTTTATAGTTGTAAGGATTGGGGGTAATTTAGTCATTACATTGTTAAAACATTAAATAAGGGGGTCTTTAGTGACGGATTTAAGCGTCACTAAAGACCCCATGTTGCCGTAGCCTCGCGCACATGCTTGCCTCCTTGCCTGCCATGCACTTAACGCTCGCCCACGTCCCCGAAATCTCAGTCGTCCAATTGCGAGATCGGATGGCTTAGATTGCTCCTCACTCGCTTCAGCTGTGCCGTCTGCGCATGTGATTGGGTGTGAGGCGGGGCATCTGATCGCATGTGCGTCCAATTGGACGATTTGTGCCATCCATAGCCGATCGCGCAGTCGAGATTAAACGCGCACGTCATAGATTGCGAGTCGAACGCACACCCCACACTTGCGTAATGCCGCTCGACCGCTGCGCTAGGGGCTCTTCTTTGTCGCGCTTACGGTCGTTGGATCAAGATCCAACGGCCTAGATCTCACCTCGCTGCGCCTTCAGAAGATGAGAATCGATGCTACAGTCGATTTGGGCGGCTGTGATGGCACCACATGGCGCCATCATGGCCGTCCATCGTCTGTGACATGTAGAAGGTGCCACGGATGTCGGATTGAGCCGATTTTCGCGTCGTTAGGCTACGATCATCAACCTGAACCCATCCGTGCGGTCGGATTTGTCATCTAAAGTATGGTTTGGCACCATCTTGGCCCTTGATCTCTATACTTCCTTGGACTATATCTGGTGCTATAGATGTTCTATCAGGGCAATCTTGGAGTCGTTGAACTCCAATCGTCGTCCTGATCAGATCCGTATGGTTGGATCTTCGTTCTGAGGCTCCGATTAAAAGTCGCCTTGTCCCTGGCCATAAAAGGAGACAATTACTATATAATTTATACAATTTGACCTAAATGCATGATTATGCATGTTATGCAATATTTACAATGTATGATGCTAATATGACACTAAGAACATGCATTAATAGACATTTTGGCTATTTAGATGTATGCACATCACACCCCCATGACTATCTTTTGCTAGTCCCTTGCAAAAACTACATGCTATTTATAAAAGAATTAGGGTTAGATTACTCTAGCAAAAGTCATTTTCAACATTAAGAAATTTTTACTTAGGACCTAAACTTTCAAAGACACAACAACACCTGGGTATCTGCCAAAATGCAAACCGCCTCAATCCCTCGCCTTATTCAAAGAAGGATATCTTTTTCTCCTTTTTCTTCTTTTCTAATTTTTTTTGGATTTTTGAGTTTCGGGTTATAGAGCAGCTTTCTACGGTCACTCAACCCACCCAAGACTTGATGAGAACCCTAAGTTCTAAGCATCTTTTTGTGAATGTGATAGACTCGTTGATCGACAATCAGAACGAACTTTGGGTTTCTACGTGCCTAGGTGACCTTAAAACGAATTCTACCTAAAGGTGTATCTATACGACCAGTAGGTTTCTCCCTACTTTTATTTTTATGGGGTCAACATAAGGGTGAATCAAGTGTATATTTCCCCAACTTATTCTACTTCTTTGCTACTTCCTAAGTGTTTTAGGAATTAAACGTGCATTTCTTGAGCTGGGTTCTGGACAACCTACAAATGGGCTGTTACCCACAATAACTTACCAGCCATACTCGTACGGTGAAGTGTGGCTTATTATTATTATTTTCTTTTCTCCTGTTCTTTTCTTTTTTTAAGTAGGTGGCTTCCAAGGTCTAAGATTTACCTAAAGGCAGCAACAAAAGAATGATCTAGTGGCTGGGCTCTAGACAACCTACCTATGAGTTTTTACCCATGATAACTTGCCAGCCATACCACCCTAGAAGGTTCATTTGCTACCCAATTTCTGTTAAAATCGTCAAACAACGAGTCAATGTGAATAGTGTGTAGATGCTTAGACTTAAAATTCCCTTAAATCAGAGGGTAGGTTGATAAGTCGTGTACTTATCACCCAAACTTATTTAATAAAATTGAAATGAAATTCAGGATGGCGAGGACTCGATAAAAAAATCCACATTTTAGTGAATACCTAAGCTGATTAAGCCGAAAGACCTGAAGGGTCTTAGTGTTCAGATCCTACTGTATTATTTCCTAAGATCGAAAGGTCCTAATGTCCAATTATTTTCTCCTAACTCAATTTTTTTAAAAAAATAAATCAAAAGAAAACAAAAAGAATATATGGAGCTGACAAAATAATTCAGTGATGAATTTCCACCCCCTATGCCTATCTAATGCAATGTCCTCATTATATTAAAAAGGCATGAAACAGAGTGGAGTAGAGTAGAAAGCACCTGAATTGCGTGAAAAAAGGGTCCGCTCCGAGATAAAAAGAACCTATATATGTACTGAAGTTAATGCCTTTAGCTAGGCACCCTATACAAATAAAGAAGAAATAAAGTATTCATAGGTATAGGTCATAATCAAAATAAAAAGATTCACCTCAAGACTTGCCAGTAGATGTCCACAGATGTGGACTAGATTTTGATGTAGACCCATATCCCATGGTCGAGTATATATAAGGTTCTGGATAACAATTATCCAAAACCTGAAATCAGTATGCAAGTGGGGTCGGGCCTGCGATTTGCGAGGATGCAACCCAAGACCAAAAAGTCAGGTTACAGAGAAATCAAGCTCAAAAGGATAATCAATGAATGTGTGCTTGGGTTGGACATCCTCAGGGTCAAAGATGTCATAAGGGTCTTGGTAGAAAGTTGGGAGTTTTAGACAAATTGGAACCCTTAGACACAATCTTTTACTTCCTCCAGAATTGGCTTCCCAAATCAATATTTCCCAACTCCTGTCTTTTTCATTCAAGATTTCAAATTTCGGAACCTCATGCATGTTAATCACCCCTTCTGAAATTTCCAAGTCTAAAAGATGTGATTGGATCAAAATTGACGTGGGTCTAGTGATCTCAAAAATAGGATTGTCAATAAGCTCAAAGGGGTGTAATTGAGGAATGGGACTTTGAATTAAATCCTTCATGAAATCAAGGTTTGAATCCACCATGCGAGCCCCAACAGGATCAAGTTCCTCAATTTCAGGGCCATCAAATGATTTACAAATTCCTTAAGTCCAGTTGTCTCACTAGAATTGTGTTCTGTAAACTCATGTGAGACTTTGCATAATGATTCTTCAGCTTCAGAATCAAAGAAATCTGGATTCGCACTAATGTATGTCTCAAAATTATCAATCACTTTCTGATACACAGAGACATACATTTCCTCGTACCCCGGCTCAGGGATCTCCGATAAAGAAATCAAATCATCCTTATTTGATTACTCTAGAAAAGCTTGGTCAAACCCGATCTTGTAACCCGTGTCCCCCCCAACAGGTTCCTGAGCGGGTTCTGACATTGGCTCTCCTGAAGGGGGTTCATCCTGAGAATCATCCCAAGATTGAACTAAAGTGATTAGCCCATAGTTGTGGGCTATTTAAGTATTTAAGTGCCTAGACATTAGGTTAATTCGAACATTTATTTAGCATAAATTAGGATGTAAATAGATTAATTCATATTTCTAATTTAATTACATAATTCATACATTGCATTCATATTTTAAATGCATTTAGAATTAACTTAGAATGGCATTCATTTAATTAATTAACCAATTAGGTACATTATTTAAGTTAACATAAAAGTTGAGGGTTTGTATATAAATAACCATAATATTTTAATAATATCCTTTATTCTTCTTTTCAGCAATGGCTCTGCTACCGCTGCAATGCCTCCTGCCGCACTAAAGCACATTCATGGATCAGCGGAGGTGGATCTGCTCTCGCCTCTCCATTCAAATTTGTGAAGTCAGCTACAAAAAGAGGAGAGAGGCTGCCGAGCGGAGGAGGCCTCCACCCCCAACCCACACTGTGCAGAGTCCACCTCTTCCATTCCACACCGCCGGCCTCAACCGCTGCGACAACCCTCCACCACCGTGGGCGTGTGGTGTGATAGGCCACACCGCCATCCGGAGGTCGTCCGCATTACCGTGAGCACCTCGCCGTGCACCTCCCTCGTCGTCGTCATCAACAATCACTGTCACAACTATTGCAATCACCCCTCAGCCAGTTAAGACGTCCGGGAAGTTTCCCGAATGTCTGAAGCTTCGACCTCCCACTCCTACAACAACCACACTCGTCTGCTCACCTGAACCGCCAACACTCGCCCGTTCACTCCACACCCGCCCGCACGCCCTCCAGCTACGTGCAAGGCAGGCACGGCCAGCAGCCTTCCCGCACCTGCAGCCTTCGTCCGCACACCTGAAGTGCCAGCCTCATCTGCATGCCCTCCAGCCTTCGTGCGCACCCACGCCCACCGCCAATAGTGCGCGCACCTACCTGCAGCCTTCCCACGCCCCCGCGCCTCTCGCGCCTGTAGCACCTCCCACTTATGCACGCAACAACAGGTCGCATGCACCCACGCCACCCTCACGCCTGCAGCAAAGCCGCCCTCCTCCAATGCGCGCACCCACCTGCAGCGCCTTCCGCCAACAGCAACGCACCCATGTCTCCTCCCTACAGCGCTTCCGCCAACAGTAGTTGCAGCACCGTTGGCAGCCACCTTCACCGGAGCTCCGACTGGCCGGCTCTGGCCACCGCACGACTCGCCGCCGCCACCGTTGCAAAGCCCTCGGTCCAAAGAACTTCCTCCGGGCTTCCCGCGTCCGGCCGTCAACTCCTCTTCGCGCACGGGCAAGGGGAATAAATCCCCTATTTTGCTATAGTAACCATGCCATTAATAATTACATTTTCTGCCATTGTCAACTTTTAATGATATTTTATTGAATCTGCATTGTAACAAATATCCTCTAGTTATTAAAAATTGCTATTTCAGCATGATTTCTTGATTCAACCTTAATCTGAAGGCAATTTTGGCTTGATTCTTGTCTAAACTAACTACGAACAAACATTTTTAACCAGTGCGAATTTAAATACGTCATTGCCCCCTGTGGATATGACCCGTTCTTCTGCGAGTGGTTATTCCTTTTAAAATATTGATTAGTCGATTTTTCCACCACATAAAACTACAAACGACTTTAAAGCGAACAATCGACACGTCATAAAGCAACCACAAATCTCATCCTTAATTTCAATAATTTCCCAAGTAAAAACTCACTCGGGTCCTTATCCTTAACATCCTGGAGCCAATCCAACAGATACTTATTTAGATCATCAATCATTTCAATCAGGGGCTTCAATTCTTCAGTGTAAGGTGTTGACTAAGCTTCTGAAGATTGTCTAGTGCTCCTCAAGTTAGCCAACACCTTTTCTTGGACCTAGTTAACTTGAACCACATGGTTTGGTTCAGGGTTGAGTGGGTTTGGGTTCAGTGTAAGGGAATCTATGAATTGAGGATCTTGATACCCTCCCTAATAATAGGTCATTTCAGGTTATTCATAAGGTGGTGATGACCTAAAGGCAGTGTATTCTGGGGAGGGGTAAGGATCAGTGCATCCTTCTCAATTGTAGATCATATTAGGTTGTCCAATTGAGGGAGATGATCTATAATCAGTGTAGCTTGGAGAAGGATAAGAATCGAGATCATGGTGTCCAGAGATGAACCTTGAACATGGAGGTTCGGAACTGTATTCCCAATCAGGATTATCCCAACTAGAAGATAGAAGAGAATAAGTCTGGTTAGAATAATAATCATTTTGAGAATAAGTAGTAGTAGAAGGGCAGGAGTGGAAGTGTGAATAAGATGTGGAAGAATCCATGATAGAACAAAAGGAAGAGAGGTGCCTACAATACAAACAAACACACCTGTCCTTAAGTGAGTTAGCCTAAAGACCTACAGACTCCCAGAACCCATCTTGAGATTAATAAACGATTTGATCTACTTCTTTTCAGTCAATCTAACCAGCTAGAGGGAGTGTTGCTCGTTTATGCATCGAGATAGTGTTTTAAAAAGAAGACGTTCGTTGCAGTATATTTGAAATCTCTGCGAAAAACAATCAACAATTTATTTTACTCGAAAACTAAGGTATCCGAGGTCGAACTCAGGGAGCAAATTGGTATTTTAGAAACTAAAAATCACAATCTCAAAATATAATATTTAACAAGAATATAAATGAGAGTTCATGTATAAGAAAACTAAAATGGAAATAGAAATGTGAGAGGAAATTGAGTATTTTCTCTAATGGCTTCTTTCTTCTCTTTCTTCCTTTTTTTTTCTCTTCTTGACCGCACCTTTCCCTTCTTTCTTTTTTTGACTTTCCCTTTTTTAAATGTCTAATTCTGTGAATCAGATGCCTTATCTCACGGTTGCTACAGTGCCTTCCTCTGCTTTCTACCTTCTCTTCTTCCTTTCTTTTTGTCTTCTTCTTCTTCCTTATCATTCTTCTTCAGCCTCTGCCTCTGGTCTTCTTTCTTCTTCTACTTTCAAGCCTTTCTTCTTCCTTCCTTAGCTTTGGCTTCTGCCTTGAGTTCTCCTTCCTTCTCTTTTCTTCTTCAGCCGCACCTTCTCCTTCCTTCTTCTGCCTCAGTTTCTCTGCAGCTACAGTGTTCCTTACTAAGTCCTTCAGCTCCTTCCTGGGTTCTTCTTCTGCGGTTCCTTCCTTAGCTCCTGCACAGCACAGGGCAAAACCTACCCCTACCCTCCCCCGCATATCTCTCTCTATTTCTCTCTTCACTCTCTTAGAGCTAGTCGGGTAAACAGGTTGGGTTACGTGCGCCCAGGTCCAGGTGCACCGGCGTGGGTGGTGCGTGAGGAGTGAAGTGTAAACGGGTTAGCCAGGTCTGCGTAGGGGTAACCGCGGACGAGGCAGGTGAGGGCGAGGGGACCTCACCTTGTGACTTAAGGGGCTAAGCCTATGCGACTTTTTCAACTTATATCACCGCTTTTGCTCTCAATCTTCCGAGGTGGGACTAAATGTCCCACCTTCTTCGCAGGTGCCCCTGCAGCAGAAGCCTTCACGAATTGCAGCAGCTGCGTGGGACTTGGACTCTAATAGTTGGGCTGATAGTGTGCACGAAAGAAATCTGCACCGTCTGGGACCTAGAGCCTGGAGCCTGGGGTCCTGGACAAAGCTATCGAGCTTCTTCGTGCCTGCTTCAATGGCGACAGAAGCCTAAACCCTGTCCACAAGCAAACGGCCTCGCGGCCTTGTCAAAATAAGAAGGAAGCTGATTGCACAGCAAAAATACACCAGTAATTATGCCATCTTGTGTTATTTCCTAGCATTACCATTGCATCTTATGTAGCAATAGTTGCATTTGTAAATTGACACTTGCATGCATTTATTTGAGAGGGGAGGATAATGCGAATAATTGGTCATGTAATTAACGTCTTCATCAAGGGTTGCATTGAAAATTCACCATTCCCTTTTTTTTTTTGACTTTGAATTTCTTCTCCATCGCGCGGCTCAGGGTATGGGGCATACACCTGTTCGCGCCATTCCTCTGCCAACTGCATGGCTGGACTTCCTCTGCCAGCAGCATGGCGGTGGCATGCATCTCCTTTAAATAGCCTCACCCTCTCCCTTGCATAAGGGGGCCTGGAACACACACCACCTGCAGACACTTCCCTCCAGGCCAATCTCCTCCCCTCTCCCTCTCCATACGCAGTCTCTCTTCTCACTGAAGAGACACACTGCGGGCAGGAGCAAGCTCACAGTTGTCCCACGACCACCACTGTGAGTTCCACCACCGCCCAGCTCCTTCGTGAGCAGGTGGGTGTGGTGGTTTCACCCTCTGTTTTCACCGCTCAACACCCTCACAGCCATTGTCAAAGCTCCAAGTTCTGAAGCTCTAGCAGTAGCGCAAGCACCGCGCGCATGCCAGTAGGCGCCCCTGCAAGCCCTCCTCAAGCTCTTTCCGCATGCGCAGGCGCCTTCCAGCAAGCCTGCGCACGCAGAACCGGCTGCAACCGATTCTCCACTCTGCGTGGCACTATAGCTACTGTTTATGCCTCTCAGCGCGGAATTGTAGCTACAATGAGGTGACCGATTTGTTTCTCACTTATCCGGTCACCGCACGCTCTCTCTCCTCGCCGCAACCCGCTCCAGCCGGTCGTCAGAGTCTGCGCCCGCGCCCGCACTCGCCCGCATCCACTCTTGCCTGCAGTGCGGTGTGTTGCGCTACACTCTCTCACCCGTGCCCTCACTCTTCTGCACCTGCATGCCCACGTGCGCCCTTTGCACGCTTGCATCCGTGCACACGTGCCAACAGACGACACCCGCGTCCACCAGACGTCTTAACTCGCCCGCTCTCTCTCACACTCCTCCAGCGTGCACTCCCACACTCATACACACACACACACTAGTGCACATACACACTCGTACACTCACACACTCACTTGTACACACCTATACATACTTATACATATATACATATATACATATATATATATACATATTCATACCTATACAACTATATATAAGTATATATATACATATATACATATATATATACACACATATACACATACATATATTACTATATATATATATATATATATATTTACATATCTATATATATATACATAACTACATATACACCTATATAGTTACAACCCTATCTATACACACACACACACACATATATATACATATATATATATATATTTACATACACATCACCCACCTGTATCCATACGCCCTTGCACTAGTCACTCCACTGCGCATTATATCGCGGGAATATCTGCACCAGTTGCTGATATTCCTCAATACCCGCGTAAAGAAAGCGCATCCGCACACACTCCCACACATCCATCCTACACTCTACGCGGCACTTCATCTTGTTGGTTGCATCTTACTAGACGTGGACCAACTCGACACTATGCTACACGTCATTTTCACTTCCACCCCCACCCCTATATATATATATATATATATATATATATATATATAGACTGTATTTATTTCTCTACAAACAACCTACCTGATTTTTATTTCCCTTCTGTTTCCTACTATTAGAAAGATAAAAAAAAAGGAGTAAAAGAGAAAAGATAATCCTTGTCTTGTAGGTACTTGGTCTCGCGAATAGCAAGACCAGTTTTTTGGGAAACCCTGAGTTGGCTCAAAGCCAAGAACAATTTGGCTCGAAGTCAAGGACCTGATTTTGAGGGTGTACCTCAAGGACAAAATTATCAGCAAAAAAATCTTAAATAGAAAAAACCAAAAACATAATAAACGCATGGAAGAGATACGTTTTAGGTAAGGCATAGAAACTTCTTCACCTTTAATCCCTGCCTCCCTGAGATCGACCCTGGGCCTAAAAGTGACTAAGATAAAATTAAGTAGGCCAGGTTAAAAAAAATTTGTGAATGATGGTTAGACTCGATTTAGGTTAACCCACTATACTAACTTCAACAATAATTTCACCATATTAACTCAACCTATTCGAGTTCAACCACCCTTTTTCTAGTGCCGTTGCCAGGGAGGTGCGCATTGAGGTAAGTTTCTACTCCATTCCTTCGATTTTCTCTTCTCACACCTTTCTCTTCATGGGTGTTTTTGTCTACTAGTGTGTAGGTAAACCAGTTGCAAGGAGGAGGCAAGCAGAGGAGGTCAGAGACACAGGCAGATCCAAGGTGGAAACGAGAGCATGAAGTCGCCGGCGCTACACTGGAGCATCAGCCACATTGCTGAAAAGATAGGTCTCTCTCTTAGCCACTTAGGTCAACTTGTCACCTTAATAAAAAAAAAACCTAAAACCTAAAACCTAAAAACACTTCTTGGGATTTCTTGGGGCAAGTGGATTAAAAATCACTTGTTTGATTGTCTGCTATCACCCCCACCGCCCCAGGATTTCCCACCAAGCTTCGCATAGCGAAGATCCAAGAATCTTGATTCTTGAATCTTTCTTCGTGTGAAGTATTCTTTGAGGCAAGATTAAATAGATTGATTGCCATCCCTCCTTACCTCATTTATCCGCAATTCGGGATCACATTTTTTGGTGGGGAGACTTGGAATTGAGTTGATTCCAACCCCACCACGACCTTTCACATGCCTTAGATTTGATCCCGAATATTTCAACCCCAACACTTTGATTTTCTTTACATTATCTTGTAGTTGAGCCTTGTGTGTGGAACATCATTTTGGTGATTGAGAGCACTTGAATTGAAGTGCTTTGACTCCCTTTCACATGAACCTAAAATTGACTCGTGCATCCACACATAGAAATTTCCACCTAGGGAAGCCTAGTGAATTTTTTAGCATGCATTAACTAACTCACATTGAAGAAGGGTTTGTTGGGCATAGAAGAACTTGTATTTTCTCAAAACCCGGAGATTGGTTGAATTGGTAACTCAGCGAAATCTTAAAATCCATACTACTTAAGGCTGAAATTCTAAAAACCATTCACCAACTAAAACTTCAATTTGGGGAGATTTTCCCGTTGCATGCTTGGTTTACACACTTTCTAATAATAACGTACTTGGGCATTACCCGTATACAACGCCCTTCACTTTCCTGAAGCACTTGATCCTAAGCCTCTAATTAAAACTGGTAGCAACTTGACCCTTATTAAGGATTGGAGGTCTAACTACCTGCGTGTAGCGCCTATGTGCTGGTGTGGGTTCCTACGTGCTATCAGGTGTCTAAGACTGGGGCAAACGACCTTTCAATCTGGCCCGGTGGTTTCGCGGTGCTCGCATTTGGCTCCGTAGGTTGTGATAGTAGGTAACTTAGATCTTTAAGTCTAAGGGCACACTGTAGAGGTTAGGACTTTGATTGCCTTGATTTGTCATCAAGTGTACCTTTGCGGCGTCATTTCTCTCATCCCCTTTTCCCTTCTTATCTCCCCAATTCTTCCTGCGGTAGTGCATGTTTGGGAGGAGGTCATAAAACCCTGAATTGTTTGAATTGTCTGATAATTTTAGAAGAACAGAAATCGAATCGTCATCCTCCTCCACAAACATGGCTGCACGCCCTCCCCCAAATCCCGAGGGAGGAAACCACCCCCCTCAAATCTCACCAGGTGGTGGAGCCATGGACCCCATAACCCGCCTCCAAGACCATATGGAAATGTATAATGAGCAGATTGAAGCCATTAGGAAAACTTTGGAGGAAATGTAGAACCCTCCTGAACGGGAGGAGCCTAGGTCTCTTAGCTCTTATCAAAATCCCGCTACTACAGAGACCATAGGACAAATTCGGGTCCCCATGGGCGGGGACGATTTTGAATTGAAACTCAATATAATTGGCCTGATTAACTTTCACTTCCATGGTCTTACAAGTGAAAATCCTTTTCTCCATTTGGAAGACCTAACCCGATTGGCTGAAACGGTTAAACCAAGAAACATCGAGTTATCAATTGTCCTCATGAAAATGTTTCCGTTTCCATTGCGGGATAAAGCGTCGCAATGGTTACGCACCCTTGGGAGAATCATCCATTCTTGGGAAGAGATGCAAACAGCATTTCTCAAGAAATTCTTCCCAATCGGGTGAACCAATGTGCTTTGTCGTGCTATAACTTCCTTTATGCAACAAAATGGCGAACAGTTTCATGAGGCTTGGGAGAGGTATAATGAACTCCTTCGGAAGTGTCCGCACCACGGTCTGCCTAAGTGGCATATAGCCCAGATTTTCTATTATGGGCTAAATAAGACTTTGAAGCAGATTGCAGGCGCTTCTTGAGGAGAGAATTTCATGAATGAAGACGAGAATGGAGCATTCAAATTATTTGAAAACATGAGCGAAAACTCAATGAACAATGCCTCCATTGTCGCCTTTAATCGTACCAGCCTACCCCGTGATGTTCACAAAGTTGACACGGGACCCTCCCATTCATCCACAGATCTTAGCCTTATCGCACAAAAATTGGATGAAGTCTTCGTCGTGCACAAGAAGCTGGATGAGCTTCTGGCCAATCCCGCCCGTTCTATGGCAAACACCCCCACCTCACCACTTCGTCACAATCCTAATCCTCCCAACGCTAGGCTTATCTCCAAAAACCCCGTGAGATCTTCCTTACCGAGCGTCGCACCGAGCTATTCGGTAAGTCATGTGGATCTGGCTTCTACAAGCCAGTATTTTGACACGGAGGACCAAGCCTCCGTGTGCTCGGATGCATATTTACATGCGGACCCGTCTTTTGTCTTAGAAGACGCTTGCGCCCTGGGGAACAACCCATTCTTTGCCACTTATAACCCCGGGTGGCGAAATCATCCGAACTTCGCATGGTCCAATAACTCGCAGTGCCAAAACCCCGCTAGTGGGCCAATGCGACCGTCTACACCCGTCATCCCATGGGCCCAGTCTAATCCTGTGGCGAATCCGCCATCGGGTCCTTGCATACCGCAAACAGAACACGCATCAAGTCCTCTTGATAAACTGATGCAAATGATGACGGAAATGTCTAAGCACCATGAAGAGAACATGACCTCTCTTCAGCACCAATTGGCGCAGCAGAATGCTGAGATCAGTCAACTACGTATGGCGACTCGATCTCAGGGCACTCTTCTAGCCCAACCTGTTCCCAACCTGCGAAATTTCGTACCATGTGGTCCTCAACCACAGGTACGACCTTCTCAGGGGCAGGTTCATCAGATTCTGCAAGCACCGAGCATTCCTCCGGGATTTCAGGCTAATCCCGCTGCAGCACCTCATCCCTATGTCCCTATTGTGAACCCTTCTCCGCCTTATGATCCCACTGGACCCGCAACGTCCAATGGATTACTATGAGGAGCGGAAAGCAAACCATCGATCCGCCTCGACCTGATCCTGGCCCATCTTTTTCATCGCCCTCTCATTCGGGATGTGCACTGCATTCGCGAGAGGATGATACCCCCAAATTAGTGCCAGAATTGGTCCCATTCCCTGAGGCTCTACTGAGGGAGCCAAAAGGCAAGAAAAATGATACGCAGGCCTTTGATAACCTGCGTAATTTATTTAGGGATGTTGAAATCAAGGTACCCCTGTTAGAGGCTATTGACCACATACCTACTGTCGCCTGATTTTTCAAAGACTACACTACACCCAAGCGACAGTCAAAGAAAACAAAGAATCTGGTGGTTCTCTCGCCTCATGCGAGTTGTGCCATACTGTCAAATCTACCACCGAAGCAGAAAGATCTGGGCACATCGCTTATTTCTTGTTGCATCCAAGGCTGCAAGTTTAACCGTGCTCTGCTTGATCTAGGATCTTTCATCAATATTATACCAACTATCATGCTCGAGAAATTTGCCTTAGGAAATCTGAAACCCACCCCTGTCACGTTACAGTTAGCAGATCGTTCTATCAAAATACCAAAGGGTGTGGTGGAAGACGTGGTGGTTAGGGTCAACAATCTCTGTTTTCCTGTTAACTTGTTTTGGATATGGAAGTTCCTAGCTCACTTTCTGATTGTTCGATCATCCTTGGTTGACCTTTCTTGGCCATAGCCCGTGCCCATATCGACTGCGAGTCGGGCTGTATTGAGATTGTCGTTGGATCTGAGAAGCTCAAGTTTAACATCTTCAAGGCAGCCAAGAACTTTGATTGCGATTGCATCAAGGATGACACGTCTGACGAGGACATGGCTGTCAACGTGTGTATCGGACTAATAGGGACCTATTCTGGCTGCTGTGGATTGCCTTTAAACATGGACGATTGCCTGACCGACACATATTGTGACGTTCCCCCATCCCTCCCTTGTCCCGTACCTTCTCCTGACTAGACTTTTGACGAGGTTTTCTCCGCTTCCCATACCTCGTGGTCTAAGTCATAATCGAGCTACTCACCGCCGATCCACACTCTTGAAGACCAGATTGCCCTTTCTTTCCCACCAAATCATGCAGAATTGCAACTCCACACTGGGACCTTGAGCCCACATACTACTCACTGGGGCTATCCCTTTTTGGATCCATCTATCCAAGATGCCCCTCTTCTTGGCCAAACTGAGGGCCAACTTCTTCCTCCTGACTTGTTTTCTTTTGATCCGCTTGGGACACTCTCATCCCAAGGAATGCCAGATCTTTCACCATCCACTCCCGAGCTGAAAGAGTTTCCTGATTCGCTTAAGTATGTTTTCTTGGGACCAAATGAAACATGACTAGGGAGCAAGAGTGCAAACTAACAAAGGTCCTTATGGAACCCAAGGCAGCCATTGGATGGTCCTTATTAGACTTAACTGGCATTAGCCCCTCCTACTGCACTCACCGTATATATATAGAGGAGGCTAAACCTTCCCGCGAGATGCAGCGACATCTCAACCCTAACATGGGGGAAGTCTTTAAAAAGGAAATTATTAAGTGGCTGGATGCGGGTATAATCTACCCGATCAGCGATAGCCCCTGGGTGAGTCCGATTCACGTTGTACCCAAAAAGGTGGGACTCACCATCCGTGTCAATGACAGGGGCGAATCCATCCCTACACGTACTCATACATCTTGTAGAGTGTGTGTAGATTATAGGAAACTTAACACTGCAACTAAGAAAGATCACTTTCCGCTACCTTTCATTGACCAAATCCTGGAGCGGTTAGCGGGAAATAAATTTTTCTGTTTCCTAGATGGATTCTCTGGATATAACCAGGTGGCAATTGACCCCAGGGACCAAGAGAAAACCAACTTTACCTGCCCCTTCGGCACCTTTGCATTTAGAAGGATGCCATTCGAACTTTGTAACGCGCCAGCAACTTTCCAGAGATGTATGCTGGCAATATTCCATGACATGGTGGGTGACTTTCTTGAGGTTTTCATGGATGACTTTTCGGTCTTTGGACCCTCTTTTGATGACTGTCTTGCCAACCTGACCGATATTGTTCGGAGATGTATTGATGTGAACCTTGTGCTTTCCTGGGAAAAAAGTCATTTTATGGTACACGAGGGAATTGTTCTCGGGCATATCATCTTCGATAGGGGTATTGAGGTGACAGAGCTAAGCTTGATGTAATTGCTGATTTACCTGTGCCTGGCTATGTTAAACAAATCTGCTCGTTCTTGGGATACATCGGTTTCTATAAGAGATTCATCAAAGACTTCTCCAAGATTTCTAGACCTTTAACTCATCTCCTATCGACCAATGTGCCCTTTGATATGGGCCCCGACTGCATACGAGCATTCACGCAGCTACATGATGCTGTCACCAAGGTCCGTGTTCTCCAGCCACCTGATTGGTCCCTCAACTTTAAACTCATGTGTGACGCTTTCGACCTTGAAGTCGGAGCCATTTTGGGACAAAGACGCGATAGAAACCCCTTCGTGGTGTACTACGCCAGTAAGACGTTGGACGAGGCCCAGCGTAATTATACTACCACTGAGAAAGAACTACTGGCGGTCGTCTTTGGGCTAGAGAAATTTCGCTCTTACCTTCTAGGCTCACATGTCATTGTATTCACTGACCATGCAGCCATTCGCCATCTCATGCACAAGAAGGATGCCAAGCCTAGACTGATTCATTGGATCCTTCTGCTCCAAGAATTTGACATTGAGATCCGCGATAAGGCCGGAGCCAGAATGTTGTGGCTGATCATCTCTCTAGACTGGACCATGACCACATTGGACTTACCCTGTCGATTAACGAGGTTTTTCCGATGAGCACCTATTGGCAATTAATGTGGCAAGTGGACCTTGGTATGCCGACATTGCCAATTACCTTACTTCTGGTTCCCTTCCACGTGGCCGGCCTAAAAACTAGCGCGAGCATCTCATTGCAGAAGAAGAGTATTATTTCTGGGATAATCCACTACTTTTTCGAATAGGTGCTGACCAGATCATCCGTTGCTGTATTCCTGATAGCGAACTCCCCAGTGTGCTATCCTTTTGCCATGATCAAGCCTGCGGAGGCCATTTCTCTGGGAGGAAAACTGCAACCAAGGTGTTGCAGTGCGGTTTCTTTTGGCCCTTCCATCACCAGGATGCACACAATTATGCCAAACATTGCACTAGGTGCCAGTTGTTAGGGTCAAAGTCACGTCGTGACATGATTCCCTTGCAACCCATTCTAGCTGCAGAAATCTTTAACATATGGGGAATCGATTTCATGGGTCCCTTTCCTCCTTCCAACGGCTTCGAATACATCCTCGTGGCTGTTGATTATGTTTAGAAATGGATCGAGGCATTCCCACGCTCCATGCTGACCATGTCATATCCACTCGATTTGTCAAAGACCACATTTTTGCATGCTTTGGGATCCCTCGAGCCATTATCTCGGATGGAGGAAGCCATTTTACCCATGCTTCTTTTCGGGCACTTTTGAGGAAATATGGAGTCCACCATCGTATCGCATCTCCATATCATCCTCAGACGAACAGCCAAGCTGAGGTGTCGAACCGGCAAATCAAGCAAATTCTCCAGAAAACGATTTGGCCTGACCGTAAGGATTGGTCCTACAAGCTTATTGACGCACTTTGGGCGTATCGGACTGCCTTCAAGGCTCTCCTTGGTATGTCTCCTTATAGAATCATTTACAGGAAGCCTTGTCACTTGCCCGTGGAGCTGGAGCACCACGCTTATTGGGCGGTTCGCTAATGTAACCTCGACCCAAACCTGTGTGGTCGAGAAAGGAAACTCCAACTCCAAGAGCTGGAAGAGCTCCGTCGTGAAGCCTATGATTCTACCTTAACTTTCAAGCAACGCACTGAGGCTTTTCACGACAACCGTATTCGGCGGAAGGAATTTTAGCCATCTCAGCAAGTTTGGCTTTACAATGCCCAGCTCAAATTCTTTCCAGGGAAATTGAAGTCCAAATGGACTGGTCCCTTCTTGGTCTTGAGACCAATTCCCAATGGGGCCATTGAAATAGAAAATCCCAAATCTGGGCATAAATTTATGGTCAATAGGCAGCGTTTAAAACCTTATCTTACTCATGAACCTGCCCTCGTTGGAGAAACTGCTGCCCTGCTGGAGGGTAACTAATTTCGTGCCTCATTCTGAGTCCAGTTGGGGACGTTAAATTCAGCACTCATTGGGAGGCACCCCAGCAGCACTCCTCCATTGTCACGTACACTTCACTTTGCACCTTTTCACTTCACCACCCACCATCCACCCACCCTACCACCCTGCTATATACCTTGCACCTTAGCTCTCGTTTCCCCGATCTTTAGACCTTCCTCTACCTTGCATGCAAATGAGGACATAGCATCGTTTGGCATGGGAGGGTGGATAGGCATCTATAGGATCTGGGTATTATATGGTATCATGCAGCTTCCATCTATCTATAAATATGTACATAGCATAAAAAAAAAAGGTGTTTAATAATGATCTGAAGGCTGAAACAAAAATACAATAAGTGTTTATGGATATTCAACCACAGTTTTGAAGACTTTTCAGGCCACAGAAGCTTGATTCGCTCAGGCTCGGCTTAATTCACTTGAGCATTGACAAGATAGATCGGAATCTCTCCTAACTAAGGACGTATTCTTGTACCTGAGACATCAGTACAGGATTCATTAGTTTGCTTCTACGCGAGAGCCTAAGTAATCTTGGTTCACACTACACATATCAAGAAAGACTAGGTGAACATAAGATCCAACCCTAGTGTTGTGCGCGTAGATAGACTTTTTATCCCAGGTTTTAGTCTTGTGTCTAAGAGAAACTCTTTCCACCAAAAAGGAACTCTCCCATCAAAAGAAAAGTGTGCTCCTCCAAATAAAGTTGTAAGAGATATACTGACACTTGTTTCAAAAAAAAAAAAACTATACAAATAAGTTAGTATATCTCGCAAATGTCTGTAAATTCTTCTCCCTCAAAGCTTTTCAGGGCAAGTTACAAATACCTTGTTTCTACCATATATTCTTTGAGCCACAAATGTGATAAAATGGGAGTTGAGTTTTCCGTCATCTTTTTAAGGGTCAATCCGAAAACATGAGCTGAAACTGGGACCAACCTGCAGTTAAAGATTCGTGAAACTTTGGGCTTGAGTCTTAATGTTCATCTGGTCAGTCTTGATCCTTCACTATGCACAAACCATAATATCTTGAGCTCTCGAGTGCGGCAAAAACCTTCTGAGTCCTGGAAATCTTACTTAAAATTTAAACATCAAGAGTCCAGGTTAGTCGAGAGATGGTCTATATCACGTAAGACTTAAAGTACTGGTAGTCTTCTCTACAATTGGTACTCACAATATCCAACAAACACACCCATGTCACCTTGGAAGAAAATCTTCAGCTTAATATCATTTCTAAATACAATACAAAATGTTTTGCTAGGGACTAGCAAAAGATAGGCATGGGGGTATGATTGCACAGCAAAAATATACCAGTAATTATGCCATCTTGTGTTATTTCCTAGCACTACCATTGCATCTTTGTACCAATAGTTGCATTTGTAAATTAAAACTTGCATGCATTTATTTGAGAGGGGAGGATAATGCGAATAATTGGCCATGTAATTAACGTCTTCATCAGGGGTTGCATTGCAAATTCACCATTCTCATTGTTTTTTTTTTACTTTGAATTTCTTCTCCATCGCGCGGCTCAAGGCATGGGGCATACACCTATTCGCGCCATTCCTCTGCCAACTGCATGGCTAGACTTCCTTTGCCAGCAACATGGCGGTGGCATGCATCTCCTTTAAATAGCCTCTCCCTCTCCCTTGCGCAAGGGAGCTTGGAACACACACCACCCGTAGACACTTCCCTCCAGGCCAATCTCCTCTCCTCTCCCTCTCCATACGCAGTCTATCTTCTCACTGAAGAGACACACTGAGGGCAGGAGCAAGCTCACAGTGGTCCCACGACCACCATTGTGAGTTCCACCACCGCCCAGCTCCTTCGTGAGTAGGTGGGCGTGGTAGTTTCACCCTCTGTTTTCACCGCTCAACACCCTCGCCGTCATTGTCAAAGCTCGAAGGTCTGAAGCTCCAGCAGCAGCGACTGCCACCTGCAGCAGTGCAAGCACTGTGCGCACACCAGCAGGCGCCCCTGCAAGCCCTCCGCAGGCTCTTTCCGCGCGTGTGGGCGCCTTCCAGCGTGCCTGTGCACGTAGAACCAGTCGTAACCGGTTGTCCACTCTACGCGGCACTGTAGCTACTATTCACGCCTCTCAGCACGAAACTTTAGCTACAGTGCGGTGATCGATTTGTTTCTCACTTATCCGGTCATCGCGCGGTCTCTCCCCTCGCCACAACCCGCTCAAGCTGGTCGTCAGAGTCTGCGCCCGCGTTCGCATACACCCGCACTCGCCCACATCCACTCTTGCCCGCAGCGCGGTGCGCTGTGCTGCACTCTCTCGCCCGCGCCCGCACTCTTCTGCACTTGCGTGCCCTTGCGCACCCCTTGCGCGCCTGCGTCCGCACGCCCGTGCCACCAGACAACGCCCACGTCCACCAGACGTCTTAACTCGCCTGCTCTCTCTCACACTCCTCCAGCGTGCACTCGCACACTCATACACACACACACACACTAGTGCACATACACACTCGTACACTCACACACTCACTTGTACACACCTATACATACTTATATATATATATATATACACACACACACACATACATACATATGTGTATATATATATATGTATATATATATATATACACATACCTATATATATATATTTACATATATATATATATATACATAACTACATATACACCTATATAGTTACAACCCTATCAATACACACACACACACACACACACACATATATATACATATATATATATTTACATACACATCACCCACCTGTATCCATACGCCCTTGCACTAGTCACTCCACCACGTATTACATCGCGGGAATATCTGCACCAGTTGCTGATATTCCTCGATACCCACGTAAAGAAAGCGCATCCGCACACACTCCCACACATCCATCCTATACTCTACGCAGCACTTCGTCTTATTGGTTGCGTCTTACTAGACGTGGACCAACTCGACACTATGCTACACACCATTTCCACTTCCACCCCCACCCCTATATATATAATATATATATATATATCTATATATATATAGACTGTATTTATTTCTCTACAAGCAACCTACTTGATTTTTATTTCTCTTCTGTTTCCTGCTATTAAAAAGATAAAAAAAAGAGTAAAAGAGAAAAGATAATCCTTGTCTTGCAAGTACTTGGTCTCGCGAATAGCAAGACCAGTTTTTTGGGAAACCCTAAGTTGGCTCAAAGCCAAGAACAATTTGGCTCGAAGTCAAGGACCTGATTTTGAGGGTGTACCTCAAGGACAAAATTATCAACAAAAAAATCTTAAATAGAAAAAACCAAAAACATAATAAACGCACAGAAGAAAAACGTTTTAGGTAAGGCGTAGAAACTTCTTCACCTTTAATCCCCGCCTCTCTGAGATCGACCCTGGGCCTAAAAGTGACCAAGATAAAATTAAGTAGGCCAAGTTAAAAAAAAAATTGTGAAAGATGGTTAGACTCGATTTAGGTTAACCCAATATACTAACTTCAACGATAACTTCACCATATTAACTCAACCTATTTGAGTTCAACCAGAAGCTTCGCCTTGACACGGCAAAGGTGGGATGGTGGTTGGCATGGCGCGGGGTGGCCTGAGTGTGCTTGCCTAGGTCACCCTGTGCGTGCAGATGTGGGTGTGTGACGATGAATGGAGAGAGGGGTTATGGTTAATGAGACGTGGCGAAGCTTGTGAGGTGGTTGGCGAGGTGGGTGGATGCGTGGAGTGGCGGGAGCACCTCACCAGTGGTCTGTCGGAGGTGGAGAAGATGGAGGTGATGTGTAAGCATCGAGGCGGATTTTAAGAAATAAATGAGAGAAAAGAGATGAGAAGAGAGAGAGAGGACTTGTCTGAGGGTGGTTAGATGAAGGGGGGAGTGGAGGAGGCGACCGGCTTGTATGTATCGTCGCCGGAGACGAAAGCCCTAAGGTGGGATGATAGCGACGATGAAGGGGTTGGAGAAGCTCATGCGGGTACGACGCGATGCGGATGAGAGAGGTGGAGATGACTTTGCCACTGGTATGGTGGCAGAGCGATGAGAAGAGGGAGGACAGATTGCTAGAGCTCGCGCGCTGTTTGCCGGAGGCAAGGGAGGACGAATTCAGGGGTTTCCTTAGGCTTAATCAAGCTTACCCCCTTCGGCCAAACCTGATGCTTCTTATAAAGGCACGGGCAGAGGGTCAGATGCATGGTGGAGGGTAAAAATCCTCGCCGGAGGTATGGCCGGAACTGATACCCATACCTCTTGAGCATTCACACGAGAGGTATGAAGCGATTCAGGATATGGGAAGCTACTCAAGTGGTAGGGAGTTTCGCAGAAGACTCCCCTTTCAAATCTGGGAGTAGCTCCCTGGGGAAACGAGGAGAAATCCTCCTCGAAACCTCACCGGAGGTATGGGTCTCTGCTGCAATGGCAGAGGGACCTGAGTGCGAAAAGTGATGAAGAAGTTGAGGGGGTCTTTGCAAGGGTTTTCAAAAGTTAGGGGTCAAAATGTAATTGGGTGGACTATTTTGCAAAGTAGGTCAAGATGGCCTCCCCTTAGGTCCAAATTTTGGTAAAAACCTAATTTGGACTTAAGGAATCCAATGGTGAAGTTGGATTTTAGGTTTGACCACGTTTGACTAGATATTTTGCAAAAAAACCCAAATTAGGTCAAATATTGAGCTTGGACCCCAATCTAGGTCAAAACAGGTTCCAAAGGATAAATTGAAGGTTTTAAACCCTAGGGGATATTTTTCCATGAATTTTAGAGGGTTTAGTTGATTTTTATCCTGCTTGAAACCTTGTGAAATTAAGTGGGTTTATTTTAGGATTACAGAATATCAATTAATTCTTAAATTTCACAATAACCCTTTTCTGACTGAAACATCCCACTTTTTCTCTTATTATGTCCAATTGACCTATATATTGACCATGAGAAATCTCGTTGATGTACTGTAATGGTAAAATTACAGTTTTACCCTTTGCTTAATGTATTCTTTCCAGATCAGTAATCTCTTGAGTTAAGCCTTCCTTTAGGTTATGCAGGAGCTGTTGTTCACTTTATTAGGTCAAAATAAGCTAATTAGGGTTCATTATGAGGTTCTCATCAGGGAGGGACTGGGGAGAAGGTTCTTCCTTTGGCTTGCGCCTTAGGTTCCTAATGTATCCTCCAGCCGCGATCGTTTAATTATGCTCCCCTAGCTAAACAGTAGATTGAACGGTAGAAACAGACTAATCGAAAATAATCTCGGTTTGGGCTCCGAAGAGCGAGTCCAATCCTTAAGGCCAACGTCTATTCTATTTTAATTAAGGTTAGGTTTGAATGTTCTTTGGAATGTGATGGGCCCTTTATCTAGGTTGTGCCCTAAATAATTGATTAATATGTGTGTGCGTGCACAACCAGTGATTTTCAAGCAAGATTATTTTTGGATGCGGTGAATTTTAGGGTTCAAATCTTGCTTAGTAGCTTTTAGGATTCAACTTTAGGTGTATTCAATCAAGTTCAATTGGCACACCAAGTTTTAAAAGCACAGGTGAAGATGTTTTCTTTTGAAACTTAAAAGAATGTGAAGTGTCTGGTAAATCTCCAAAAGTTGAACCTATGTGGCAGCTACTTAATGAGTTGATTTTACTTGAAGTGGTGTGGCCCAAATAACTCAAATAATTGGTCTGATGCACCACTTAGTTAAGCACACAAATGATTACCTAATCTGATTTCTACTCAATTATGTGTTTGAGTGTGTGTACCAGTTCCAAAGATCGGTTTACCGGTTGAATTTGAAAATCAAAAGAGGTAGTGTACCTCAGTGAGAGATTTTTTTAAAAATTTTTCTTTTATATGCGGAGAGTAAGGTGAGTGTAGGTGTCAAATAAACAATCAAAACTAACCTTAGAGTTTATGCAGGCTCCTAGGTTAATTAGGGTTTGTGTTATTAGGTGATGAAATGAAATCTAGTGGGTGGGGAAGTGGGGGTAAACTTGCTCCAATCTACTGCTTTTGCTCGTCTCATGAGAGTACCTACAATCACAATAAAAGAGGAGAAAAGTGAGTAAAAGATAAGTAAGGCGGGAAAACGTGAAAAATAAAAAAGTGTCACCTCATCGGCAATGGTGCCAAAATGTTGAGAGCGGAAAACTACGCGATCGAAGTTGGATTTGAAAACCTGTCATTGTAGTTCGATTTGCGAAGCAATCCGTCAACAGATAAATTTAACCGAAATTTGTAAAGAAATTCCGGGTTGAACACAGGGAAGCTACGTCGATCTTAAATCCGCTATTATATTTTTTTTATTTTTTTTGTCTAAAAGCGAGATAATTACAATAGAATATAAACAATAAGAGAGAGATAAAGTGAGAGAGATAGAGAGAGAACAATCACTTGATGAAATAATAATGTTTTTACAACTAGAAAGTGAGAAATGATTACAACTAGAAAGTGGGAAATTCTATTCTAGAAAGCGATTATGAACAAGAGAGAGAGATGTTATCCTCCTCGACGAATGCTTGGAGGACGAGTCAGATGGTGCGACGCCTAGAAGACAGAGGATGAAGCGGAAAGGAGGACGAAGTAGGAAGAAGCGGGAACAAGACAACACTTTGTCGTCATCGCGAGATCCACTTCCGGAACAAGTGTGAGAAAATTAGATTTGGCTCTAGAATAGCATCCCAGGTGTGGGACAAGCTTCTCTTGAGCTTTGGAGAGGGAGAGAGGTGAAGGAAGGGATGAGAACTTCATAGGGTAGGGGTCTCCTATTATAGTTGCAAATATTGGGGGCAATTTAGTCATTACATTGTTAAAACATTAAGTGAGGGGGTCTTTCGTGACGGATTTAAGCATCACTAAAGACCCCATGTCGCCGTAGCCTCACGTGCACGCCCATCTCCTCACCTGTCGCGTGCTTAACGCTCGCCCATGTCCTCGAAATCTCATGATCGGACGGCTTAGATTGCTCCTCGTCCACTTCAGTTGCGCCGCCTACGCGTGCGATCGAGCGTGAGGCGGTGTGTCTAATCGCACGCGCACCCGATTGGGTGATCTGGGTCGTCTGCAGCAGATCGCGCGGTCGAGATTAAATGCGTGCGCGCTGCAAATTACGAGTCGAATGCGCGCCTTGCACTTGCGCAACGCAGCTCGACTGCTACGCTAAGGCCTCCTCTTTGTCGCGCTTACGTTTTAAGCGCGTGCGCTTACGGTCGTTGGCTATTGGATCAAGATCGAACGGCCTAGATCTCACCACACTACGCCTTCAGAAGATGAGAAGCGATGCTGCGGCCGATTTGGGCTGCTGTGATGGTGCCACGTGGCGCCATCATGGTCGTCCATCTTCTGTGACATCTAGAAGGTGCCACGGATGTCAGATTGAGTCGATTTTCGCACCGTTAGGCTACGATCATCGACCCGAACCCATCTGTGTGGTCGGATTTGTTATCTAAAGTACAATTTTACACCATCTTGGCCCTTGATCTCTAGGCTTCCTCGGACTATATCTAGTGCTACTGATGTCTTATCAGGGCGATCTTGGAGTCGTTGAACTCCAATCGTCGCCCTGATTAGATCGTATGGTTGGATCTTCGATCTAAGGCCCCGATTAAAAGTTATCCTATCCCTGGCCATAAAAGGAGACAATTACTATACAATTGATATAATTTGACCTAAATGCATGATTATGCATGTTATGCAATATTTACAATGTATGATGGTAATATAACACTAAGAACATGCATTAATAAACATTTTTGGCTATTTAGATGCATGCACATCAATAAGTCCAAGTGTCAAATACAGGGAGGTGTGGAATCAGATTAATTAATCGCTTAATGTCAAAAGATATTTTATTCCATTTACTTGTGAGAGAGAGTGAGAGAGAGATTAGGGTTACAAATTTGTAGTAGAGCAATGATATCTAACTATGTATGATGAAGCATAATAGAGTCTAGCACAGGATGATAATAAAAACTAATACATATTGAATAGGTGAAATTGTTTTACACTATAATGCTAGATGAAAGCTTTAAGAAATATAAGCATTAAATTAATGAAAACAAGCAACTAAATGCATCAATTGGAGTATCGAGACAACCACGGTGGTAGATGGGCTTCCATCAGCGACTCAATGACTCTAAGGGCTTGCTCTATGCTCTAGAAGGTGATGATGTTGAGAGATGCCCATGAATGGAGGGTTGTAGGCCTTTTTATAGGGGAGGAAATAGAGCTAAAATAAGTATGGACCAATTAGCGAGCTCTTCCCCCTCCACATCGATCCTCCTTGTCCTCCTCTCCATTTGCTCTCCATGTCACGTCGTCTTCCTCGTCACGCCGCCCCCTCCACCTTAGGTGAATCCCCTCATCCTCCTCGTCCCTGTGGTGGTCTCTGCCCCCTCCTCCACTCCTTTGGCCATTCCTACTCCCCGTCCTCCTCGACGCCCCCTCCTCCACTCCTCCTGCCGTCCTACCACCCCCTCCTCCTCATCCTACCACTGCCTCCTCCTCCTCCTCGCCATCCTGCTGCCCCCCTCATCCTCCCTAACCCCCTCCTCCCCATCCTATTGTCACCACCTCCTCCTCCTTTTCCTACTACAGACCCCCTCCTCCTCCCCGACCCCCTCCTCCTCCTCATCCTCCTCCCCATCCTGCTGCCACCACCTCCTCCTTTTCCTACTACAGACCCCCTCCTCCTCCTCCTCCCCATCCTGCCGCCCCCTTCTCCTCCCTATCCTACCGCCTCCCTCCTCCTCCCTATATTACCACAGCCTTCTCCTCCTACTCGACTTATTTTCCATTTTTTTTTCATATTCATAATACTTGTGATTTTCCATTTTGTATGAATTTTCTCATGTTAAGACACCAAATGAAATTACAAATTTGGTTACAACCGTGAGGCATAATTAGAAGTCCATTTGGAACTTGAGAGATCAAATTTGAGCTTAGATAGCACCAAATAGAACATTCTAGTTGTAGGCAATTAGTTAGCATGCATTATGACTGGCTTTGTGTGCTAGCTCTATATGAAATTCTTGCAAACATAAACTAGTTGGAAAATTATAGCACTTTAGCTAAAGTGGATAAACTCTATCAAAATAAAATATATTAGGTGCAAAATAAATTAAGCTTGGAACTATAAGAATCTAGAGACAATTACACTTGAAGTAAACCAAATACAACTTGGAAATATAGCAACATCATTAGCATAGAACTTGAGGTACTTCATTGGTAGGTTCTTGTTGCATAAGACTAGACTAAATCAAAATGACTTGATGGGACCAAAGCTACAAATGTAGAGGAATCTTAATTATGAAATTACACTCTAAGGATTTTCTTGGATAAGCTTAATTAACTGATGAGCTTATAGTTAAACAAGTAAATATATAGGCATAAATGATAATGAAAATTAATGGATGAAACTTAGAAAAGTATCCAAGGTTCCAAATAGGAAAATGAACACATCTTCTCAAAAGTTAGAGGTTGGGATGGCTTTCTGTGCTAACCATATCAAAACCACTCATTTGACTTTATTTTAAAAAATAACGAGTTTATTTCCTTTTCATCAAACCATCTTGCACAACATTCTAACTATTTGAATACATAACTATCGACCTTAGCCATACCACAGATCATGAATAAAATTTGACTCTTACTATACATGTAATTATAATTATATAGATAATAATGCATTATTTAATCGATTCTATTTTTGAAATTATAGGTTATTGTTAACAGGCATTATCGAAGGCTATACTACTTGCAAGTATAATTTTAATAATTTTTATTTATTTAAATTATAATATAGGTTTTTGTTAGATGTGGGGTGCACCCACATATTATTTTTTATCATTAAATATATGTGGGGGGTGCCCACTTTTAAGAATAGATGTGTGAATTTTATTTTTAACGTGATTCATTAATGTGGGGTGTGCCCACTTGAATTTGTTTTATTATTTTGCTATGCAAATTTATAGAAAAACTTTAAATTTTAGGGGAAAACTCTGCTGAATTTTTTAGAATTTCTTTAATATTCAAATTTGTTATTATTTAGATACACGCACTTACTAAAGAAGATATATGCATGCGAGGCCAAACATTAGGTATTCTAACCCCTAGGGTAAAAGTCTTCCAAGTCAAATTGTATCAAATTATTCACCTGTCGAAACTTATGATCATGTTATACAGACAATGTAGGAAGTATATATATACCACTTACATGTGTTGTCTTTGTAGCATGTCATAAGACTCGATTGACTTTAGTTCGGTGAAGTACTGAACTAAAGAAGGTTTTTGAAAATTTGATCACAACTTGGGTTTGCTCGTTACATGTAACCTTGTGTGATAAAATTTTGGTTTCTTCTTCCTGCTCTTCTTTGATATACCAACTAATCTTATCTAGTTTCCTTCGGTACCCTTAACTAGGTGTTAAAGGAAATCTAGCTAAAGTTAGTATTAGGGGGTATACTGGAGAAGTGCGGGAGATGCTATTGAAATCTCCCCACACGAAAGTTACATGCAACGAGCAAACCTTAGTTGGGATCAAATCTTTGAAGATGTGCTATAAAGTGAAAATCTTATTCAAAATACACATCATTCAGTCTTTTCCTTTCCTAATAAGTGGTTTGTTTACACTAAATTTTATATTATTATGGATAAATCTTGGATTGGATTGCGGGGTTCAGATTACACCAATATATAAGGATGGAGTAATTTCATTCCTGAATTGGGCCTTTGATGATGATAGGAAGATATTTAGGCGAGAAGACAAACTCGATAACATGTTCTACCCATACAGAAGATGTTTGAATGGTTCCTTGCATGACCGTAACATTGTGCTCGAACACTAGATTTGTAATGGGTGGTGACAGCATTACACTACTTGGGTAGCTCATAGAGAGGAGTTTACTGAGGAAGTCATAAATAATGAAAACCCTATTGACGAAGAGATTGATGAGGAAATTACTAATAGTGGAGGTGAAGAAATGTAAGAAATATTGAACAAGATGAGAGAAAGAAAGGATATAAATACAGATGAGGAAGATTCTTTCAGTTATGATTTGTTCTATGATACTGTTAAGGTGACTGAGGATCCTATTGCTTCCGATGTTACAAGAATGTCTATCTATTGAAGATGTTTCAACTGAAGGTTATGAATAAAACAAGTGCTACATTCATGTCAGAAATACTTCTGTTTATTATTGAGCTCTTGAATAACCCTAATGGTTTTCTAGCTTCATGGTATGAGGCAAGGAAACAAATTCGCAAGCTTGGTTTGAACTATCAAAAGATTGATGCATGTCTGAATGATTGCATTCTTTTCATAAATGAATTTGCAAACTTAACTGTCCCAAATGTGGACATGAGAAATATATGGAAGGTTCTTCGTTACTTCTCATTGACACCTATGACTCAATGTCTTTTTATATCAACTAAAAGTGTACGATGGATGACATGGTCCCAGGATTTTAAATCTCAAGATGGAAAAATACGTTTGGAAGAAATTTGATAAAAGAAATAATTCATTCACTTTAGAAGCAAAGAACGTACAGGTGAGTCTTGCAAGCGATGGATTCAATTCATTTAAGAGTATGTACCCATCGTACTCTATGTGGGCAGTGTTAATGGTTACTTATAACTTACCTCCCTGGTTGTGTATGAGATAGTCATTCATGATGCTGATCCAAAATAACCAGGAAATGTAATAGATGTTTATCTCTAGCCATTAATTGATGAACTAAAACAGTTGTGGTACACCAACATAAAGACATATGATGCAGGAAAGAGAGAATTCTACAATATGCATGCAGAACTGTTGTGGATCATAAATGATTTCTTGGCGTATGCAAATTTGTTAGGTTGGAGTACTAAAGGAAAAGTTGCTTGCCCAGTCTGTAAGGAAGATACTCATCACCTATGACTGTCAAAGTAAGAAGTTATGTTACTTAGGACATCGCAGATTTCTACCCATTGAATATAGATGGAGAAATTCACAGTTTAGGGTTAAATTTGATTGTAGGACGTGTCAGTATTTAAAGAAAAATCCAAAAAATAAATTTAGTACAGATTCTATAAAGTTTCCGGGTCAGATTATAATGGAGAGATTACAAAATATGGGTGAGATACATTTAGGTGGTCCATTCAAACAAGATCAAATGACCTTGAGAAATTATGGGTTTCGGAAAAAAAGTATTTTCTTTATGGAGCTACCATACAGGAAATATCTTATATTACGTCATAATTAAGATATCAAGCACATCGAAAAAAATGTGATGGATAACATCTTAGATGTATTAAATATGACCGATGATCAAAAGGACACGATGAAAAAAAGAAATGACATGAATAGTTTGCAGATATGTCCGGAGCTGCATATTCATGAGGAGGATGATTACTTCCCACCGGCTATTTACAACTTGAATTAGGACCAGAAGAGTAGACTATTTTCCTCCTTAAAGGAAATTCGAGTGCCAGATGGTTTTTTTCTCGCAACTTTCTTGTTGTGTGAATGAAGTGCACAAAAAGATATCGGACTTGAAAGTCATGACTCCCATATTTATATGTAAGTATTATTTCCACTAGCAATACGGGAGATACTGCCTGAGCCAGTTAATTCATTTACAGAGATAAGAAGATTTTTCAAAACTGTTTGTTTGAAGACGCTACAAAATGATACACTGGATCACTAGGATAAACAAATGGTCATTATTCTTTGTAAGATGGAATGAATTCTTCCCCTAGTCTTCTTCAATGAAATGGTTCATCTCATGTTGCATATTGCAAATGAAGTGAGAATTGGTGAACTTATACAATTCAGATGGATGTATCCTATGGTGCGATTTTTGAAAAAACTTAAAGATTATGTTTTAAACAAGCTAAAGTCAGAAGGTTCAATTGTAGAAGGTTATCTCGTGGAGGAGTGTATAAATTTTACCTTCATGTGCATGAATGAAATAGACAACCACTTTAATAAACTTCAAAGGAACTATGAAGGGGAAATACAATGACAATGATGAAGAATGTTTATTAATTTTTGATATTAGAGGAAGGTCGATTCTTCATACAGAGCACAAGGTAATTTCAGAAAATGACAAATGTTAGGCATATCTATATATTTTAAAACAAATTCCTGAAATTGATTCAATTTACGAGGAGTTCGAATGATTACCTCTTTCAAGGACATTCGAATTTGACTTCTTAGATTAGTTTAAAGATCAAGTTAATAAATTGAAAGAGGATAAGAACCCATGATGGATACCTGATTTTGATATAATTGCCGATACACCATAACATTATGCACATTATTACTCTAAGTAAATAATAAATGGGTTCAGATTCAAAATAAAAGAAATTGATGATAGAAAAAGTTACACAACAGGCTGGAGTTGTTATTGAATGAGATCTTTCCACCTGTTTAAATGGATACTAAGATGAAATCAAAGAAATTGTATAGATCAGATTCATATATGAATGTAGAGTTGTCTTATTTAAATGTCATTGGTTTGATGTTTTTAAAGAGAGTATTGGTTTCAAAATTAACAAGAAACACAATTTCTTAAGTTTAAATTGTAATCGTCAAATTCTTCAACCTGATGAACCATTTATATTGGCATGTCAAGTGGCACAAGTTTTTTACGTCTCCGATAATTGCCAAAGGAGATGAGTTATACTAATAAGAACAGTACCGTGTAGTCATTTTGACACACAGAATGAAGCATACCAAGAATTAACGGAAAAAAGTCATATGGATTTAAATGCAATAGATGTGGATATCTATGATTAGTAATAATTTCTTTACTTTTGTTTAAATCTAATTTATATTCAAATTTAAAAACCTAGACTTTTACTAGCATTTTCTATATACTAGAAACATTAAAACTTAAAACTAATCACGCACAAATGTTCAAAATATGTTATTCTTACTCACTAGACTATTTATTTATTTATTTAAATTATTTTAATAAGATTGTAATGTGTTATTTAATTACTTTTATTTTTAAAATTACAGGTTATTCGTAATGGGCATATTGGGAGGCTGTTGTTGTTAGAGGTATAAGTTTAATGTTTTTAATTTAGTTGAATAATATTAGAAGCTTTTGCTAGATGTGGGGTGTGTTCACATATTATTTTTTATTTTATTAAATAGATGTGGGGTGTGCCAACTTTGTTTCGTTTTGAATGTGAGGTGTACCCACTTGTGTTCTTTATTTATTTTATTTGAATGGATTTAAGGTGTACTCACTTGTTTGTTTCATTGAATGAATGCAGGTTTATAGAAAAATTTCACATTTTAAGGAGAAATTCTACTGAATTTTTTTAAAATTCTTTAATGTTAAAATTAGAATTCATTCTTTAATGTTAAAAACCATCCAACCCAAGAGAAAACCCAAGAGAATCCACTACTAAAATTTTTCGAACAAGCCACAATTGATGATTTTTGACTCCTAACATAAGCTCTACAAAAAATCCACCTCTTAACCTTTGAGTAAATCCTAACCCTTTCCTCAATTCCAACAAAAACCAACCCATATATCTACAATTTCTAACCCTAGCCCTTAATTTCCTATGACTTAATCCTAGCTCTACAAACCCTAAATCCAAACCTAAGAACTCCAATTGTTGCCTCCTTCAATCTTCATTGAAATCGAAAGAGAAATGGCTTAGAACAAAGAGAAGGAATTTAGGGATAAAGATAAGGCTCTTATCTTCAGATGGAGAAGGAAAGTTAGTGGAGAGGCAAGGAAAGGAAGGGGAGAGTGCTTCACATATGATCTAGAATGGGTTTATGGACAACTTGAGATGAGATAATTGCATCCCAACCCACTCACCTAATAGCTTAGGTTAGGTTGAAGTTAGTTCCTAATTTAACATCTTTTTAACTCAAATGACCCCTTAAACTAATCTATCCCCAATCTAAAAAAGTATACACCCGTACTTAAAGATTAAGAAATCCACTTCCTTTTGGACATTTATCAAATGCAATAGGATGTTTACTTGCAATTTTTTCTAATCTGGGTTGTGCTTACTTTAATTTTAATATGTAGGTTTATAGAAAAACCTTCAAATTTAAAGGGAAAGTCTATTGAAATTGTTAAATATTTTTTAATGTTCACCAAACCTTTTTCGTTAATGATTTATATATTGTTTTCAACTCTAATAATTATTACATTTATTTCTTGTTACAGATGAAGAGGTTTAGAAAAAATCCAAAAAAAAGGATCCCCCTAAGGCAACCATTCACACAGCCTGAGCCATCTCCTCAGGCTCATCTATCCTCCCAACAGTAAGTTTAGCTACTCCCCCAGCACCAGGATCCCCCCAGTCACGTTTTGTACAACCCGACCTAGACCTAACACGTTTACTATATGTGGGAGGAAAGGGAAAGGGGAAGGAGATTGCTCCTACTTTGATAGAGCGAGTAGAGGATGATCTAGATTATGGAGCATCAGATGAGGAGGACGAAGATGAGAATGATGATGTGGAGGGAGAGGAGGGGGAGGAGGCGAAGGATGAGATGGTGGGAAGTACGTCCCTAGTTCATGTGGACCCCTTAGTGGCGAGAACAAGTGTTGGCAAGAACTCTTGTACTTTTAAGAAGTAAATTACTTCTATATTTTAAAGTTTATTATAACTTTAGAAATATATAATGAATATGATTAATATTTACGCAGGTAGAGTAAGAAGAGGACGAGGGAAGACAAAGAACCCGAGGGCTTGAGAATAACGATTAGGTTTAGATGTTCGCAGAGCTGAAGAGGCAGCTCCTCCAATAGTTGGAGGTAATTCCATGTATCTTAAATATTTCTTTTATATCTTTATCTTGAAATTATTATCAAGTAAGATTAATATATTTTTTTAAAATAAATGTAAGCAAGTTACGATTGGGTGACGACCTCAATGCTTCCTGATATATCCTTAAGCACACCGCCAAACTCTACAGAGATTGGAGGATAGAGAGAAAGAGAAAGGTAACAATTTTTAAGCATTTACATTTTTATTATGTACATAATTTCATATATTATTTCTAACATTTTATATTTGGTATTTAGTTTTTCTCGAACTGCAGTTCACTCGAGGAGGTAATGAAGAATTGTCCTCCTGATGTCATGCCTAAACATTGGAAGAAGGCATGTGCGCATTGGCTGGATCCTAAAGCAGAAGCTAGTAATTGATTAAAAATGATTCTATTAATTTCAGATATCTTAAATTCATAAAAATATTATTGTGTATATTAATTTATACACATATATGCTTTTATTATAGGAGAAAGTAAAGAGAAATAAGACCAATAGAGACAAAGCTCCACCACAGACCCATTGTTTGGGTCGAAAGATCATGGAGACGGTTATGAGCCATTACATAAGTATTATAACTACTTTGCACTTGAATATTACTTAATTTATAAGTTATCTTAATAAAATTGTATCATTTTCATATTTTTAATCCGCTACAGATGATGGGAGAGAGATGAGTAGGATGGACATCTACGAGGTCACCCACAGTAAAACTTCAATTAAGGGTGCTTGTAAGTTGATTCATGAGACATATCAGGAGAGACACGTAAGTTTCATAAACTTAAAAAATTTATAACTTTGTATACATATATTATAATAATATTTTTTAATACAATTAGAAGCAAATGGTACACTTAGTGCATCCACCCACTGATGAACCTCCAACAGTGTCTAGTAGCTTCTGGATCCAAATGAGGCATTTAGGAGAGTAATGCCACTAGACCACGACGGTTTTGTTCGTAGTGTGGGGAAGGCACACACCTTGTCCAACTGGTATGTAAGGAAAGGTGTCATCTCATCTATTGTCGTTGATCAGCTACATTAAAGATCGACACACTACAGAGACGAGAGGAGGAGATGAAGAATCAGATGGATGCCATGCAGTCACAGATGAGAAGGACAGATGATAAGATCGAGAGGATTCTAACCCTTCTTCTGAAGAAGGGTCAGTTAGGACATCCATCTTCATCAGATCCCAGCATTCATAGACAAGACGACGATGACATGGGTAGTGCAGGTGGAGCTTGTGGCATCGAGGCAGCAGTACTTTGATTTTTATCCATTTCTTTTTGTTATGTTTCTATGTTACCCTCTTTATGTAAACATTTCATTTTTAAACTTTTTCTGTACTAGACTTTATATTTTTAAAATATAAACTTTTCTTCATTTTCATTAGCTATTTTTGTATAAAAGCAGGTCTTTTAAGTAGGTTTGGTAGGTATTTCCCATAGTTTCACATCTTAAAAAAAAAACCTACATTCGCCGTCGATTTTCCAACAAAACAACAACATTAAGGGTTAAGTGTGTTAACGAATATAGGGTATTTGCCGTCGTTTATTTGAGCAAACAACGACAAAAAAAATAACTTCACTCTTTCCTAAAAGGTATATGTCGTCGCATATTTGGGAAAGTAATGACAAAAATATTTTGTCATCACTTATATAAGCGATGGCATATTCATTTAAACGATGGTGAAAATTAAGAAAGGGCGTGCTAATGCAGGGAAAAGTGATGTACAAACATCATCACTTATTTTATAAGTGATAAGAAATAAAATTCCCATCGGTTATCAAAGAATGGTAAAATATCTAATTCATCGATAGTTGAACAGAAATTCAACTTCGGACGTTCTTTATAACCAACGTGAAAAAGAAACAATAACACTACTTACTGCATCACTTAGTGGCGTCGTTTAAAAGAAACTGACATGGTCAAGATGATATAAATTTTACGATCCCACTAATAATGTTATTTTCGAATATGGAAATGCTAAGTTCTTTGAGGATATCGAGCTTGTTAAATAAATTAGAGCTAAAGATTTTGTCTTTGAGGAGGAACATGTAAATGTTCCTATGGGAGATATTCCAGTAATTGGGGATTCAATCCTTTATGAACCTCTAAATATCTTCGAGGAAGACAATATTTTGGATGTAGCTCCTGAAGAATAGTCTCATGTTCCTCAAGAATCTATCTTTGAGGAGATCCACTTAGGAAAGAAGAAATGTAGTCCTAGATGACTAAATTGTATTTCTTCAAGAGCATGAGGTAGACATTGGTGTGATGGAAGATGACCCAGTCACTATCTGTCACGCAATGGAAAGTGTAAATGCTCAAAAGTGGATAAGTGCCATGCAAGAGGAAATTAAGACAATGAATGATAACGGGGTATGGGATATTGTTACTCTTCCTAAAGATACGAAACCTGTTAGTTGTAAATGAATTTTTAAAACCAAATAAGATTCGAAAGGAAAGGTGGAACGGTATAAAGCTTGCCTTTTTGCAAAATATTTTACCCAAAAGAAATGGATTGACTATAACGAGACTTTTTCCCCTATTTCCTCTAAGGATTCACTTAGGGTCATTTTGGCATTGGTGGCACATTTTGATCTTGAGTTACATCAAATGGATGTTAAGACTGTATTCTTCAATGGTGACATTGGGGAAACCATTATATGGCCCAACCCTAGCACTTTGTGACGGGTGACCCAAAAGGAATGGTATGCAAAATAAGAAAATCCATTTATGGATACAAACAAGCCTCTAGACAATGGTATTTCAAGTTTCATCAAATGATTATCTCATTCAGTTTTGAGGCAAATTTAGCCGATGAATGCATATACCATAAGTTCAGTGGGAGCAAATATATCTTCTTTGGTTCTTTATGTGGATGATATCCTTCTTGCCACTAACGATATAAGTATTCATCATGATATCATGAAATTTCTTGCCAAACACTTTAAAATGAAAGATCATGGAGATGTTTCATTTGTGTTAGGGATTGAAATACGTCAAGATCATTCTCGTCATATTCTAGGTTTATCCCAAAGAAGATATGTAGAGAAGATATTTAAAAGATAGGGGATGTGAGATTGCAAACCATTAGACATTCTAGTGGCAAAGAGAGACAACTTTAGTTTCCAATAATGCCCCAATAATGATTTTGAAAAAGGGGAGATGTAATTAGTTCCTTGTGCATCAGCTGTTGGGAGCAAAATGTATGGCCATGTTTGTACTCGTCTAGACTTAGCATACATTATTGGGATGTTAGGAAGGTACTTAAGTAATCCAGGTAGAGAACATTGGAGAGAAGCCAAGAGGGTATTCAGATATTAACAGAAAACAAAGGATTACATGCTTACTTATCGGAGGTCGGATCGGCTTGAGGTGATCGGATATACCGACTCCAATGTCGCTGAATGTCAAGATAGCAGAAAGTCTACTTCGTGTTATGTTTTCCTGCTAGCCAATGGTGCAATTTCTTATAAGAGTGCAAAACGATCTTTTACTGCCTCTTCCATCATGGTAGCAGAATTTATTGCATGCCACAAGACATCCAACCATAGCGTATGGTTATGGAATTTTGTCATGGGGCTGCGCATAGTTGATGGCATTGATAAGCCACTCAGAATGTATTGTGACAACCAATCCGTAGTCTTATACTCCAATAATAATAGGATCTCCTTCAAATTGAAGCACATTGAGATTAAGTTCCTGGTTGTTAAAGAAAGAATTCAGAATGGACAATTGTCTATTGAGCAAATTGGCACAAATTCCATGATTGTGATTTGCTTACCAAAGGAATTTCACTTATGATGTTTCAAAAACACAGCATTAATGGGTGTAATTTACTTACAAAAATTTTATCCTTAGTGGGAGTTTGTATAAATGCTCATTGTAGTAGACAAACTTTGGTATTTTGGTATTTCAATTGTTTAGTTCTTTGGTTATGTATAAAGTTTTGTAAAGCTTCATTTATGTAAAAATAACAAAACTTATCAGTTTTTTCTTAAATGTCCATTCTGAATCTATGGTTTTGGCTTTGATATTTTGGTAGTGATCTCAATTCAGAGGATCAGTTGGAAAGACATGTTACTGATCATATTGTATGTAATTTCAATGCTGCACATCCACACATTTTCTGGTTACTATTTTACACAAGTGATTGTGACCGATGTTGGTTTAGTTACGATAATTGTAACAAAAGCTACCTTGATTCTATTACAACTGTGATTGATAGATCAGATAGTTTAAAGATATGCATTCCAACTATGACAGCAAAGTTGAGCTCAAATTCAATTTAGTATGTTGTTTGATTAACAGGTTACACATATAGTCCAAGTGGGAGATTGTTGGATTATAATCCAATATATGGATTAGTATATGTAACTAACATATAGATATAATCATACAACATATAATTTAAGGACTGTCATTCTTTATTCCCATTTTTAAAGTTATCAACCAATGATTTTAAGTTAATATGGGTATGAAACGCAAAAGGAAGGTGTGGTGTTTAAACATATATGTGTAGAGACCTTTCTTGTAATTAGAATCTTCTTGATGGGCAGATAGGCTAATTATCCAATAGCAATTAATAGGAATAATTACTATTTTAGTATGGGGGTTGTGGTCCCCAAGGGAACCACACACATTCTTTAGGGCTAAAACCATCGTAACCTAGAGAAATAGAGAGAGAGTGTGAGACCAAAAGGTTGAGAAATTGCCCCAGCTGCTCACGATTAGGTGTGTGAAGGTGGGATCCTTTGGAAGCACCATTTGTAGTCTCTTCTCTTGACTTTCGAGATGAATACAAGTATTCCTATATCTCTAGCCATTAGATTTCAAACATAATTCTGCATATATATGTGCATATCTACATGCATGTGTTATAAAGCCTTTATCATCCTTTTGTACATTAGTATGTTGAAAGAGTGATCTTCGTTTTCGATAAAAATTTTAACATAAAATGACGTGTCATTATAATTTATTGTGTGGTAGAAAATTACTTTTCAAAACATTTAGTATTCAAAAACTAACTATGAAAATAGTTAGGTCGTCTCTATGGGGAGGAATTAGCCTATTAGACTCATGAGTGGTGCCTCATTTATTCAAAAATATCTCTAGGTGTGCATGCTAACTAATGTAACTTATTTTCAACATAAGTTCCCATTCTGAACAATTAATCAATAATGTAAGTGTGCACATGCAAAATCACCACAATATAATACCAGGTAAAATAGTGATCTTGATACAGGTAACCCCGCAATTATTACTTTCCTACAAGACAGAGCCTATCCACTATATCTAATATCCCATATTTAATATCATTCATGAAGAGAATTCAGCCATAGGTAATTAATCAAAAATAGAGGGATATTCATGCAATTTCCTTTCAATATATTAATTCATTAAATAAAGTAATAGTAATGTGGCAATGACACGATTCGTAATTATTAATTAGGTCGTTACTGTAGCGAAACAGGGGAAATGAATCCCTTGCTCGCACGCTTGGAGGAGGGCTTTGTCGGAGGAGATGCTGTGGGGGAAGGTCAGCCGAAGTGAGGCCTTCGATATGACGGTGATGGGGCATCAAGAGGCGGCTGGAGTTGGCGGGTGAAAGTGGCTGGAGGCAGGGGACGTCGACGGCTTGCTGTGGAGGCCGCGTAAATGGGATATGTAAGGAGGGAGGTCGCCGGAGAGGATCGAGGAAGGTCGTCGGAGTGAGGGATTCCTGTTAGAGATCTTAGCGTGGGCTGAGGTGGCCGCTGATGGCTTGTTGGAGGAGAACGACTGGCGGTTACGGGTTCTGCCAGCGATGGCGTCGCGTGTTGCCAGCCATTATTGATGTCGGGGAAGGGTTGATGGAGATATAGGGAGGTCGCCGGTAGTAGTGATGTCGAGAATGAGGACCGGCGATGGTGGTTTGAGGTTGTCATGGAGGTGGGGTGTTGGGTTCTTTTGTGGTGGGGGTGAAACAAGGGAGAAAGAGGGAGAGGTTGAAGATGGTGAACAGTGGGATGGTGGTGGGATTTGGTTTGAGAGGGAGAGGATGGGCTACTATGATTTTGGTGGCTGTGAGGTTTGTGGTGGTGATGGTGTTGGGTTCTCGGTGCGAAAGATCATGAGTAGAGGAGGGCGAGGATGGTGGCACTCGTGCTGTCACCATGAGTGCTCATGGTGGTGCGGTGAAGGGGGTAGTGCGCTTCAAGCCACTGTGTACACTCTAGCCACGGTGTTCACTGGAGTTACACGATGCAAGAATGGTCCACGGCGGTGGCCAGGAAAGAGGATCATCGCAGGGGGAGAAAGAGAGCAACCCCCGTCCTCTAGCTGCTCTTCTTATCAGAACACCTGCAGTTTGTTGCTTCCACTGAAAGCTTCTCCAACCACCCGCGAAGAATGCGAGTGGTTGGAACGATAGAAAAGGGACGACCACTCCTTATCAGACATCTGATTGATGTTCCAAACATCTTAAAATGTGTAGATAGCAGTGGTTCTCAATGGAGATTCTCAAATGTCCAAATTAAACTTCAGACATCTTGTAGTGTGATTTTGGCTATCTTCCTGATGCCTTCAGGTGTCATGTGCCTAGCCTGCATCCACCAAATGATTATCATAACATATCATATGTTATTAAATATAAAATTGGTGCATAAGATGATATGTAGACTACATTGAATTCCCACTTAATTCTTCATCAAATATCAACTAAGAACGACTAATTAAAGAGTACTTAGGCCAAACAATGGTCCACAAAAGTGGACTTATCATATGTCTTGTTCATTTCTATATCTACATGTTGTTTAGATCTACATTATATGTCAATCACCAGTTTTGGATGATCTAGGATAACACAAAAATGTTTCATCTTCTTAGAAAATCCAAATTGAATTTCGTAACTATCACAAGTACCAGTACTCATCACAACTACTAGTACATGTGAGCTACTGCTTTGGCTCCAAAATTTCAAATACGTGAATTGTAACTCACTGGTACTTGTACTCATAATGACTACCAATACATATGAGTCATAGATCAGGTTTTAGGTTCTTAGTACCAAAAATCTGTAACTTGTATGTACCGATTCTTGTCACGAGTGCCAGTACACAAGAGGCATAGATAAGGTTCTGGGTTTTGAAGTTGCTAAGATCAGTAACTCACTAGTATCGATACTGAACTTCAGTACCGGTCCATGTTATTACATACAGGTTGTGGTACTGGTACTCAACAAGTACCGATACTCGTCATGAGTACCGATACTCATGACCAGTACTAGTACTTGTCGGCACTCATTAAGATAAGTTAATTCTGGAGGTTTACCAGTATGTTGGGTGTACCGGTATTAATCCTTAGTATCGGTGCACATTGGGTACTGGAGAAGTTCTTAAGTGAACTTGAATCCCAATCTGCAAGCCATGTATACTAGTACTCATCATAAGTAACGGTACCACATGGATATGGGATCTGGGATTCATAGGTATCGGTACTTGTTCATCAATACTGATACATATAAGACATAAGTTCACTTTAAGCTAAGTTTATGATAAGGTCTATCCTAAGTTAGAAGTGAGTTATTTATAGTTAAATTCCTTAACTTAGAGTGGTATCAGAGCCTACCCACATTCTACTTAGTTTAAATTTTTGTGTATATAGTTATAGGACATTTTGGTTGAAATAGCATCTCATCAAAGTGAGCTCTCCTGTGGATATTGATCTTGTCTTTGACCTGTAAAAGGAAGATGAGTGAGTATAGATAAATGTACACTGGCCCAAAGGAAAGTGTACATTTATCGTATGGTCACTCACGTAGGAGTAATGATTTGTAGGTTGTTAGGTTTATCTGTGTAGTCATTGAATCAACCTAAAGGAAGGTTCATGTTTGACTCAGAAGTGAACCTACAATCATTACTTACTACACTATATCTTTAATTACAAGTCAATCTCCCATCCAAAGATGAGACTTTTGATGTAGTTAACTAAGACATGAGATGGGGTTAATTTTAAATTATTCAGACTCACTCTTTTGTTATTCCTATAAATTTTTCAGATTTGTCGTTTTCTAATATTACTGCTACCTTGAACTCTATTCCCATGCTCAATGGCTCCAGTTTCAAGTGTTGGAAAGATAATTTATTGATAGTTCTTGGGGTGATGGACTTAGATTTGGCAATTAGGACCAATTCCCCTGCTATTACGAAAACTAATACTTCTGATCAAAAGAAGGAAAAGAAGTGGTATGATAGGTCTAATCGTATTAGTATAATAATAATGAAAAGGCAATCCCTAAGGCATTTAGGGGCGCAATGTCAGATGACATTATTACGACAAAGGAATTCCTTGCCGATATTGAGAAAAGTTCGCCAAGAACGAGAAGGCTGAAATTGGTATGCTTTTGGCGAGGTTCAACTCAATGAAGTACAAAGGGAAGGGCATTCGTGAATATATTATAGAAATGTCCCACATAGCTTCAAAGTTCGAAGCACTAAAGCTTGACTTCTCAGAGAACTTGCTAGTGCATTTAGTTTTGATCTCTCTTCTACCCTCATTCAACCAGTTTAAAGTAAGCTACAACTGTCAGAAAGAGACTTGGTCTCTAAATGAGCTCATCTCACACTGTGTGCAAGAGGAAGAGAGAATGGAGCATGATCGGGTTGAAAGTGTTCATGTTGCCTCTTTCTCGAGTAGCAAAGGCAAGGGAAGGAAAAGGAAATCGGATGCTGCAATTGCAACCTCCCAAACGAAGCAAAAGGGGGAGACTATCGAGTCTTCCAAATCAGGATAATTCTTCTATAGGGCCAAGGGTCACTAGAAGAAGCATTGTACCAATTATCATGCTTGTCGTGCAAAGAAAGGTATGTTTCATAGTTTAATTTGTATAGAAAGTAATTTAGTTCATCTACATGGGGGACAAGAATCCAGTACAAGTTGAAGTAATAGGAACTTTTAGATTATTAATGAAAATTAGGTTGTATTTGAACTTAGAAATACTTTTATTGTACTGTCTTTTAGACGTAACTTGGTTTCAGTTTATGTTCTTGATAAACTAGGTTACTTTTGTAATTTTGGAGATGAAAAAGTAAACATTTTCTATGATTCAAAATTGGTTTGTTCTGATTTTATTTTAGTTTATGATAATCTATATTGTTTGGACACTATTGCTTCTTTTCATGAAACTTCCCTTTCTTGTACACGTGATGTGAAAAGAAAATACATAAATGAAAACTGCAGTTATTTATGGCACAAACAATTACAACACATCTCTAGATAGAGATTAGAACGACTTGTGTCAAATGAAATTATGGTCCCTTTAGATTCACAAATTTTGATTTATGTAAAGAATGCATTAAAGGGAAACAAGCCAACTGTAGAAAATTTGAAGCCAAAACAACTTTAGGTATCTTGGATCTGATACATACAGATGTCTGTGGCTCATTTCCTACGCCTGCATGAAATGACCAATAGTATTTTATCACGTTCATAGATGACCACTATAAATATGGCTTCATTTATCTAATTCATGAAAAGGCTCTATTATTGGGCATGTTCAAAATTACAAAGTTGAAGTTGAAAATCAACTTGACAGAAAAATTAAATCCGTTAGATCTGACCATGGTGATGAATACTATGACAAATATGATGGATCCAATGAACAACGTCCAGGGTTGCTCGCCAAATTCCTGAAGGATTGCAATATCATCCCATAGTATATTATGCTAGGCACTTACTATGAATGGTATAGCTGAGAGACGAAATAGAATGCTTAAGGACATGGTAAGAAGCATGATTGCTCATTCTATCTTACCGAATTCTCTATGGGGTGAGGCACTTAAGACTGTAGCATACATTCTAAACAAAGTCCCTACAAGGCAACTAATAAAATCCCATATGAGCTATGGATTGGGTGGAAGCCCGGTGATGGGAACACCATCATGAGCCCTAACTAGCTCATTTTGACTCAGAAAAGAGAACAAGAGCTCCTACATAACCAACTGCAGGTCTTAACTAAATGAATAACCATTCTAAGAGAAAAGTAAGAAACAAGGGGTAACTACAATTTTACCATTGCAGTACAACAACGGGATTTCTCATGGGCTAAACACGGGTCAAATGATCTTAACAAGATAAAAAGTGGGTTGGTTCAAACAAAAAAGAGTTCATGTGAATTCTAGGAATTAAATGACTTCTTCTAATCCTAATACTGACCCACTTAATTTAACAATGTTCTGATCAGGATAAAATTCACCTAAACCCTTTAAAAATCATGGAAAAATATCATTTAGGGTTTAGAACCTTCAATTTGGCCCTTAGAACCTATTTTGACCTAAATTGGGATCTCAGACAAATAGTTGTCCCAAATTAGGTTTTCGTGTAAATTGCCTAGTCAAACATGGTCAAACCCAAAATCCAACTTCACCATTGGATTCCTTAGGTCCAAATTAAGCTTGTACCAAAACTTAGACCTAAGGGGGATTCATCTTAACCTACTTCTGCAGAAACCCCCCTATCTTTATCTTTGTTCTTTGCAATTGGGTCCCTCCATCATTATATCGGAGGGAATCTTACTCCGGAAAGGTTTTGAGGCAAAGATCTCTCTGATTTCTCAGAGAATCCCATCAAAATTGAAAGGGAGATTCTCTGAGAAATCTCCTCTAGTTTGAACACAATCAGAGGCTCGATTTGGTACCCAATCTCTCATGCGAATGCATGAGAGATTCGAGTCTCCTTCTAAGTTCCATCTCTGGAGATCTTGCCGTGCTTGGAAGCTTTGCTTCCAAGTACAAAACCTTCCTCCAGGGCCTATAAAAGCATGCCCAGATCACCCCACATCCTCCAAACTTGAAATTGGCCTAAGAATCCCTTTATTTCGTCTCTTCCCCCTTCGTCCAGTGACTCAGCAAGCTCCGGTGACATTCCTCTCTTTCCCTTGTTGCTCTGCCACAATACCAGTAGCAGGGTTCTCTTTTTCCTGTTCGTCAGTGTCACGCCACACCCACCGACGCCTCTGCAGCCCCTTCAACGTCGCCGTCCTCCCCCCACAGAGTGCTTCATCTCCGGTGATGGCAATACGAGTCGGCCGCCATCTCTGCCTCCCCCTTCATCTATCTACACTCAGCTAAGTCCTCTCTCCTTTTTAATCATTTCTCTCTCTTTATTTCTTGAAAATGACCCTCGACACACGCAACCACACTCACCTTCTTCATCTCTGGCCAGACCTCTGGCGAGGTGTCCCCACCGCTCCACACCTCCATCCGCCTCTCCAACCACCCCATAAGCATTGCAACACCCCACTGATCCTAAACCCTCACTCCACTCACCATGCCACGCCCCCAAAACACCCCCCGAACACACCCACTCTTACGCACACAGGGTGCCCTAGGCACGCACACTCCGGCCACCCCATGCCACGCCGACCCTCGCACTACGTTCACCGTGCCTTGGCGAAGCTATCTGAGCTTTCTAACAAGGCTGCGAGGTCATTTTCGTGTTGACAGGTGTAGGCGTCTCCACCGCCATTAACTCACGCAAGCAGCTAGCTTGCAAGCTTGCTCCAGGTCTCCTCGCTCCAGGCTACGAGTCCCAAGTTATGCGGACTCATCTCGCGCACAACTTCAGCCAAGCAATTGGCACTGAAGACCCCAGTAGCAGCTGCAATCAAGGAAGCCTCTAGCTGTTACGACCCGATTCCCAAATCCCTACAGGATCTGAGACCGGCTCGCCTCGACTAATCCCAAGACCCAATCGTCCAACAAGAAATAACCAAAAAAGCAGAAAAATAAACCACATTCACATATGCAATATAATTAAGCAGTAAAAACGTACAAGCAGTAAAGGGAAGTAAAAGCTGCTATTGTTGGTGCTAGAGCACCACAATCGTTTATTTTGATGATAACAAAACACATGTCTTTTAACATTTGCATCTAAGTTCTAGTTTTCAGGCTAAATTGCAAATAGAAACAAGCGTTTAGATGGAATTCGAGCTTGCATCCATGGCGGATTGGAGGAGGTTGATGAAGGACAAAGGAGCTTCGCGAGGAGCGATAGCTTGAAGAAGGAAGGAGATGAAGAATAGGATAGATTTCCTTCCCTTTGTACTATGTAATTTTGTTTCTTTATTTTGCTCTTTATTTCTGCCTTAGATCTTATGTTAAAGAGCCTCAAATGATCCTTAAAGTAGTCCTAAGAACACCTGCACTACCCTAAGATACTAAAGTTTTCTATAGAGAACTTAAAAAATCAAAATACGGATCAAACAACCTTTTTAGATGTCTAATCTGGGTTTCAGACATCTGATAAAAACTTTTAAGATGTCTGGCTGTTGACTCAGATGTCCGACTATCTAGGATGGACTTCATAGGTTCTGTCTGTTTGAATCAGTCGTCAAGACCTTAGCCCAGACGTCTTACTAGACGTCTAATACCTTTGCCAGACGTCCAATTAGTGGAACGTTAGCTGCCCACGCAAACATTGAGGAATCTGATCGTTAGCTTATATCAGACATTATCAGACGTCCGTAAGTAATCCCAGACGTCTGATATGTGACCGTTTTGCCTCGACTGACCCATAATCACCTTTGCCAAATCTTGTAGCCATTACCTTTCTTGGGAATCCATTCCCTCCGAACAAATAGGTTTTCAGACATCCAGACCTTCTGCCAGATGTCCTGTGTGTCATCTGATGGACTTTCACTAGAACCCTATTTCGATCTAATTCAAGTTAGGAAGGAAACCCGCCTAAAAATCAGACATCAGACTTGGTTCCTAGACGTCTTAAATGGGTTTTTCGGACGTCTGATGCCAGGACTAGACATCTGATGACCCTGTCAGAATCATGATTAATTCTGACTACGGCCTGATTTGCCTTGGATTTGCACCCAACGGCTATGGAAGCCTTCCAAGGCCTTCCAAAGCCTTCCTAGGGCCTCTATAAATAGAGGAGGACCCCTTGGCTTGAACAAATACCTAAGACACACCTTTGCTAGAATATTTCCACTCACTTGTGTCTAAAAGATGTAGAAGATCAAATAAAAGAAGCTCTAGCTCTACAAGCACTCTCTTCACCTAAGAGCTTCGTCCTGCTGTGCACCCGCTCTCCCGCCGACGTTACGAGAGCACTGTTGTGCCAAAGCGTGGTTCACGCATCCGGGTCGTCACTTCGACGCACTTCCATCAAAGGGAAGTTTGTTAACTCCTATAGAAGCTAGGTGTTAATATTTGTGGCTCTATAGGATTCTTATACTTTTATTGTTCTTTGGTTTGAGTATTCGCTTTGCGAATTCTCGTCTCCATCGAGGGACAAAATCCTCTTTGTGAAGAGGAGGGGTTGAGGAACGCTACCCTCGCAGTTGTAGCGTGGTTGTACTTCAGGTTGAACTACCCTCGTTGAAGTAGTTCGTATAGTGGATTTGATCGCCTAGATTGATCGAAAAATCCTAACTCGAGAGAGTTAGGTGGTGGTTTTCACCCGGGTTGGGTTTCTACCAAAAAATTCTTGTGCCTAATTGAATGATTGCTATTTTTGAGATTGTTTATTTTAATTCCACATTTTTTACGTCACACTGATCTCACCCCCTCCAAGTGGAAAATTACGTTTGGTATCAGAGCATGTTCCGCATTTTCGACGTTACACACCGGCGAGGATCCAATGGAGGGGAGCAGTTCCACGACGAGGATTCTGGAGGGGCAATCTGCCACTAGACCGCCATTCTTTGACGGGAACAACTACCCGTACTGGAAGCTACGAATGAAGACATGGCTACAAGCCAATGAATTCACAATTTGGGCCAGATGCGAGACGCCGTTTGACATCTCGGAGAAACCCGCGGGAGGCTACTCGCAACAAAAAATCCAGGAGCTCTCTCTAAACGCAAAAATAATGAACGCATTGTATTGCGCTTTGAGTCCGGAGGAGTTTAACAGAATCTTGCAGTGCGCCACCGCATACGAGATTTAGCACACACTCGAGGTAACTCACGAAGGTACCTCAAAGGTAAAGACTTCTAAAATAAATTTATTTTCTCAAGAATTTGAATCTTTTTCTATGAAGTCTAACGAATCCTTAAGTGAGATAAACACTAGGTTCACTCTCATAGTAAATAGTTTAAAAGCTTAAGGTAAGACCTTCATCAAGGGGGAGCTTCAAGGGAAGCTTCTTCGTTCCCTTGGACCGGAATGGGAGCAGAAGGTCACCGCCATCGAGGAGGCGAACGAGATGGAGGAGCTCAACATGGAAGATCTCCTAGGCAATCTAATGGCCTACGAGACAAAGCTGAAGCAAAAGAAGAAGGATACACCAGAGCCAAAATCGAAGAAGACCCTAGCATTCAGAGCTGCATCAGATAGCGAGGTAAGTTCCAATGACGAAGACTTTAAGTTTTTACTTAAAAAGTTTGCCAAGTTTTGTAGGGAATCAAAGAAAGAAAAGAAGGAGAAGAAGGAAAGCCTGAGATGTTGCTACCACTACAATGAAAAAGGGCATCTACAACCAGAATGCCCACTTCTCAAGAAAGAGAAGAAGGAAAAGGAGAAGAAGTCTAAGAAGAAGGCGTTCCAAGCAACGTGGGACGACTCAAGCTCAAAGGAAGAAGAAGAAGGGAATCCCCAGGAAGAAATCGCCTGCATGGGCTTCATGGCGATAGAGGGCGATAGTGAAAGCGACTCCGACAATGAAGTACATTCCAATTTACAAGATACTTTTGATGAGCTATTTGAACTTAGTAAATCACTTACGGTAGAAAATAAAAGTATTAAAAAGAACCTTAGTTTTCTTAAAAATGAAAATGAAAGGTTAGAAAAATAACTTAAAAATCTAGAAGCTAGTCCTACAAATAATAACTTGTTATTAGAAAATAAAGATTTAATCAATGAAAATACTAAATTGATTGAGAAAAATGCTAGTCTAAAATTAGAAATTTCTGATTTAAAGACTAAGAAGAATATTATAGAAAAATAAATCACATGTCTTACAGAAAATTCCAACAAATTAATCAATAAAATAGACAATTTGCATAACCCTAAGATTGAGAAAGGATCTTCGTCAAGGAGACCCGCTAACAGATCCGGATCCAAATTAACTTGGATACCGAGGAGAGATCTAGAATCTTATTTTGTAGGTTTCAAGGGTGACTATAATACAAGAGATTGGACCTACAAGCTCAAGAACGGTCAACTCGAGTTAGGAGGACCAAAGAATAGACCAAGGAGAAGGACAAGAAGACCCATGAGACAGAAAACAAATAATGGACCCGCTGCACGTCGACTGCCAGACTGGAGACCAACGCCAATGCCCGGGCCTCCAAGCTACAAATGGGAGCCCCATCTGATATGCAATCCACCACCTCCATTTGGGCTATTTTATTAGCCATGATAAGTGACGTAACCTGTAACGAATGTGTGCCCCAGACGTCTTTTAAGACGTCTGGGAGGTGGCCCAGACGTCGGACCAGACGTCTGGGATCACAACCAGACGTCTGATAAGACGTCTGGGATCGTTTCTAGACGTCTGGAAATCCGTTATTTTCGACACACGCGAGTCGCCTGCGCGCCTGAGCGCGCAGACCGCATATTCCCTCTTTTTCTCTCTGCGGCTGCAGGCGGCCTGCCACCTCCTCTCTCCTCCTCGCGCGGCCTTAAAAGGGCCACGCCTCCCCTCCCGCCTCCACCGTCTCCTCCTTCTTCTCCTTCCTGTGAGCGCGGAGGTGCGGCGTGCGAGGGCGGAGCTCTGCCGTGAGGGCGAGATCGCCGGAGCGGCTTGGCCGGCCGGCGGAGGGCGCAGGGGGTGCGGAGCGACGCGGAGAGGGACCTGCTGCGGTCTGAGCAGTAGGAGCGCGAGGTGCGACGCGGGCGGCGTCGCGAGCGGAGGCCGAGCAGGGTCCTGATTCTGGAAAAATTTCCAGAATCAGACGTCTGGGTTGATAGCCAGACGGCAAGGTAGACGTCTGTAAGATCATACAGACGTCTGAAAGGTGAGTTTACCGCCTTCCCCTTCCTTCCTGTCGACTGACCGTACTGAGGGAGGGAGTTGGCTGTGCGCAGGTTCGCTCGCTGATTCGCCATCCATTGCGAATCAGACGTCTGGAAGTTTTACCAGACGGCTGGAGTGACCTACAGACGTCCGGAGTGACCATCGGACGTCTGGGAGATAGGCAGACGTCCCCGCAGACTTCTGGACGTCTGGGAAACCACGCTGAACAGGTAATTTTCTGATCCACTTTTTAAGACGTCTGGAAGGAGTTCCAGACGTCTGATTTTGCACAGTATCGTCTTTTTCGACCCGTTTAGGGCCCGTTCGGGCTCCGTTTGCCGCGATTCGAGTTGCGTTCTTTTCAGAATTAATTCCTCTACCCGTCTACAGTAGCTATACACTGTTTTGAGACACTCCTTGTGTTTGATCCTTGTGATAGGACCTCGTTCGGTTGCAGTCTTGAGAGTCGTAGAGGCACGCGGGATTCCCGATCACGCCCCCATTACTCCCGTTGTACCTGGTAGAGTGGCTTTAAGTATTAATAAAATCTGTTAAAGTATGAAACCATAACTAGAACCTAGGACATTGCATGAATCCTAGTAATCAGAAATATATGGAATGATAGTTCCTAGGTGTTGCATGAATCCTAGGGCCAGAAAACTAGATTGTATGATAGACCCTAGGATATGGCATGAATCCTAGGATGGAAAAACTAGTGGAATGTATAATACTGCAGTCTTGGAAAAATGGAAAGGAATATATGAAGCTGCCTGTAAATTGAATTCACAGCTGCCTGTTATGAATAAAGAAACATGATTGGGATCATGGTTTGTAAGAACGTGAAACTGGAAGGTAAGACATAAGATGTTCTGGAACCCTACGGGGAAGTAGGAGTAGAACTCCTGGAAAGCGAATGGAATAGACTTGGGGAAGTGAGCTGGCCCTTGAGTACGGAGTACCAAGGAGAGCGACTGTCCCCCTGTTTAGTGCAGAGCTGAGCTAGCCGCCCCAGGGAC